>ML677339.1:27650094-27678189 GCA_007922305.1 Dermatemys mawii | reverse complement strand
AGAAAGAAAGAAAGAAAGAAAGAAAGAAAGAAAGAAAGAAAGAAAGAGGTACTGGATACTTCACATGAAAGCTAGGAAATCATTGTTGCCATTAAACAACTGAAGACTAATTAAACTCCTGATTGATTTTTCTATAAACCTCTATAAAGTTATCACCTCCAAAATTGACCCATTGTTACCCAATGTATTTAAGCCTGCTACTAACTCTCACCTATTACTAGATGCATTTTGTAGTCACAAATATTCACACACAAATGACTGCAGAAGAAGGAAAAATAGACCAAGGGTTGTGCCTATTACAGGCACATCACTGTTTAATACCAATTTTAAGATTTTTGCAATGTTATTAGTGGCCGATTTGGAAATTATTACGCCTTTTCTCAAAGAAAAGGACCACGTTGGCTTTATCCACAGTACTCTACAGACAGTCTCTCAAAACTAATTAAAATAATCTCTAATTTTTTTATTTCACTCAGATTTTATAAAGAATTCAACTGGGATGACTAACTCTACCAGTTGGATGTACAAAAAACTGTATGTATTGGTGAAAAAGTTATGGAATTTGTTAAATATAATATTCAGTTTTGACCTATTAAATGAGAAGACTGAGAACACAAAACACCATATGGTATATTAAATACTTGGGTACTGTTCAAGGAAAGGAAAATTGTTTTGTTTGAAGAGAAAAGGAAGATGCAGCAATTAAACTTTTCTCTTCCCCATCTCCTGTATAGTTTTAGATCTTTGGTAGGTAACAAACAGATCATTTTATAAAGAACTATCCAGTAGGTTCATTATTGTGTGAGTATTTACAATGATGGGATCTCAAATGTATTAGCAATTTTATACAAGGGATTTGCTATCAAAACTTCAGAACAAAAAGGATTATTTGTTTTATTTGTTACTATGGGAAAGGCAGAGGTTAGAGTAGGTTCTCAGCGCGGGGTCATGAGTCCCCTTTCTTTATGCCTTTATGTAAGAGTAGTCACAAAACTATGAAAAGAGGTCCTGCAATTTTTTCTTTTAAATGTGGGATTATGGTATCAACAAGATGATAATCATGGTCTCATGCCTGATCTACACTTAAAGT
The DNA here is from genome assembly GCA_007922305.1 of Dermatemys mawii. Lineage (NCBI taxonomy): Eukaryota > Metazoa > Chordata > Testudines > Dermatemydidae > Dermatemys > Dermatemys mawii. Next base: position 27,677,099 of record ML677339.1, on the reverse strand, counting down.
TAGGTCAACATATATACAGCACTCAGGACTGGGGGAAAAAAAAGTTCTGTCACTATAGGAAACATCTACACCAGAGGTAGCAACCTATAGCACGTGTGCCAAAGGCAGCACACAAGCTGATTTTCAGTGGCAGTCACACTGCCTGGGTCTTGGCCACCAGTCTGGGGGGCTCTGCATTTTAATTTAATTTTAAATGAAGCTTCTTAAACATTTTAAAAACCTTATTTACTTTATATACAACAATAGTTTAGTTATATATTCTAGACTTAGAGACCTTCTAAAAACATGAAAATGTATTACTGGCAAAACCTTAAATTACAGTGAATAAATGAAGACTTGGCGCACCACTTCTGAAAGGTTGCCAACCCCTGATCTACACTATGATGCTACATGAACACAGCTATAGCATTATAGCTGTGCTGCTATAGTGCCCATAGTGTAGGCATGACATGTTAAGGGCTATTATAAAAGGACAATGATCGATTGTTCTCCATATCCACTGAAGGTAGGACAAGAAGTAAAGGACTTCATCTTCAGCAAGAGAGATTTAGGTTAGATATTAGGAAAATCTTTCTAACTCTAAGGATATTTAAGCACCGAAATAGATTTCCAGAGGTTGGGGAAACCCCATCTATGATGCTTCCCGGGAGTACCCAAGGCTGTGAGGCACCTCACTGTCACCATCCGAGGAAGCCTTGTTTGTGCCTGCCACGTTCAGCTCCTCAACGCCACAGGCCATGGCCAGCATAGGCACATAGATATGTCACCTCCTAATGAACAGCCTTAACTCCATGACCATAAGTACGTAATTTTCAGTATGGACCCTGAATTCCTTAAATATTGTTTGTACATACATTTCACAGTGATTATGTGGATCTGTGATCAGTAGAGATCACATATGCCACCCTTTGGTGAACTCTTATGTATACATCTGACCCAGGCAATCCCTGTAAAGCCCTATGCACCCTCTGTGCCATCTGCCAGTTGGCACCCAGGGAAACCTGTGTTACATAATCATTGGAGGTTTTTTTTAAGAACAGGTAAAACAAACACCTGTCAGGGATGGCCTACGTACACTTACTCCTGCCTCAGCACCCGGCACAGCACAGGGAACTGGACTAGATGGCCTCTAATGGTCCCTGCTAGCCATACATTTCTATAAATGAATACAGAATGCTACCAAATCTGAATAGTAGTGTTTTACAGTCATATTCACACCTGTAAACAATTATATAAGGTCCAAAACAGTAGAAAATCAGGTACTACTCCCTGAAATTCTTAGAACTTTGTCAAGGATTCATTGAATACCTTGAAAGAGGAAAAATAACAATGAGTAGATCTTATCACTTGTATCACAAAGGATTTTATGATTTCATGATTGATTTTGAAGCCTTTATAAAACTGCTATAAAATTTGCCTAGGATCTGAGAAAAAAAGGGGATTTTTAAAAAACTCTTCCTTTCTTTTCTTGTTGTAATTTTTTAATTCTATTCTTGTACTTTACATTTTTATTTTCTTCGTCTATTCTTTCCACTGCAACTTTGGGGGTCACTTCAAGACTTGGTAATATAAATGTTAGTATTAAAGTTATTTTAGCACTGGAGTAAAACAGTCATACTTAGATCAGTTTACAAACAGATTCATATATTGAAGCTGAAAAGGGAGAAAATAAGAAGTCTCTTCCTCTATTACTTGTTTCTTTTATTGCAAACCTTTAAAACAGCTTACAAAATAATTAAATTTGAGTTAAGCTTGCCTCTGTATATGTATACTAAGGAACTTCACATTACAAAAAAGATTTTAAGATTATGGGAATCAGTAATGAACAAAGTAGCTAAATATTCAAATACAATTATTGTTCATGTAATTCATTAAATGTTCAGGTGTAAAATATCATAATGTATATTCCAAAAAAACCCTTAATTCTTCCTTTGTATACCACCTACCATCTATCCAACAGGAATAATATATTTCACAGTGGTTGCATTTAGAATGTTGTCACATTCATTCATTCACAAATCAATACTCATGAAAAATAACACTCAGGCCCTCATTCAAGGCCCACTGAAGTGAATAGAAAGACTCCCATTGACTTTAATGGACTTGGATTATTGCGCTTTCAGTGTTCCCATACTCAAAAGGATTCAACTGGCTGAAGTTTATGGTTATATGCAAATTATTTTTAATATTTACATTAAATGTCACATGTAGCTTCACAAACTTGTCATTCATGAAAAATATTTTGAGTGTTCCATTGTTTTTTATGCATATGTGTTTTCATAGAATCATGGAATATCAGGGTTGGAAGGGACCTCAAGAGGTCATCTAGTCCAACACCCTGCTCAAAGGAGATTCTACCACCTCCCTAGGTAACCCATTCCTGTTTTCAATAGGGACTCTAGTATACTGTGTAATACCACTTTAAAAATCTGTCACTTAGGCATTCAATGCTTCATGCTGAGAAGATTCTAAATTCAGACACAAGACATTCTTATTTGACTGAGTAAAATTTTACCATGATTGGACTCTGGCACACAGCTGATGTTTCCTGGTCCACTCTGAGCAAATTCATTCAGCAATTTTTGTTTTATGAGAGAGACAGAGAGAGAAAGAGAGAGAAAATACTTTTCCCACTAAAGATATGTTCTAAGCAACTTCAAAAGAATGGATGAAGTTTGGAACTTGGCAATAGACACAGTCCTCTGAGGAGCTGTTTTTGTGGGTTCTGGGCAGAGGAGCAGGGACTGAATTTTATTTAAAAAACTATATATGTTTAATATACTCAGTGCTAAGACTGTTAGAGTCTAATAAAGCCGTATCCACTTAGTGACATCACTTCACGTTGTCCCAGCCCAGTAGGTCCAGAAGCTATTACTATCAAGTTACTTTTGAAAAAAAAAATTGTCTAAGATTGTAAATGTCTGTTGAAACACACCCAGCACATTCTAAAAAAAACCCTGTGCTAATCCCAGGGTCATGATCAATTTGTAATTGCAAACCAAAAAGTCAAAATAGTATTTTCTATTACCATTTAATTATCTAGCTTAATACTGTCGGGATACACTCCTGAATTCCTTGCTCTTTCATTCCTATATTGCATTCTTGGTACACTTCAAACCTTCATTATACATCCTGCATTCCTTGCACACATACAGTAGGCCTTTGATGTCCTGAAATGTATACCATAAAATATACAGGCTGTGCCTCACAGCCAAGTTAACACTGCTGTGGAACCTTAATTTGCTTATTTTTTGTGTTTTGTAGTCTTAACATTACATTAATATGATTTTATACTTGAACATGTTAATTCTAACAGAAAAAATGTCTGCATAAGAATGTAAACAGAAACAAATGGCTAGACCCTAATGTGATACATGAAGGAGGGAGTAGCTCCCTTTGATGGACACCCAGCCAGCCAGTTAGCTGTAAAATCCTTCTTGGTCTGTTCTCTGCCTACTTCACCTATAAAGGGTTAACAAACCCGCAGGTAAAAGAAAAGGAGTGGGCACCTGACCAAAAGAGCCAATGGGAAGGTAGAACTTTTTAAAACTGGGAAAGAAACTTTTCCTTTGTCTCTTGTTCTCTGGGCTGCAGGGACACAGAGCAGTAATGCTGTAACCAGGGCCGGCTCTAACTTTTTTGCTGCCCCAAGCAAAAAAAATAAAAAAAATAAGGTAGAAAAGGGCAGCCAGCCACATCGCCCTAAGACTGACTGGAATGCCGCCCCTTACAGAGTGCTGCTCAAGGGACTTGCTTCCTTTGGTGCCTATAACCAGCTTTAAGCCAGGTATGATTATAAATTGTCAATTCCCACCTCGAACCTACTTATCTGGAGCCTCAGATATGTAAGTAAAATTAGGGAATATCTAAAAAGATGCAAGTAGGGTTATTTCTTTTATTTCTTATTGGCTTTTGGACTCCTCTGTGCTAACCCCACATGCTTTTGTTAGCTTGCAACCTTTAAGATGAATCCAAAAAACCTATTTTGGGTACTTGATTTTTGGAATTGCTCTTTTAAAATCTAGCAAAAGCCTAAGTTCCAGATTTTTTTTTTAAATAAAATTTTCCTTTTTTAAGAACAGTATCCGATTTTTGGTGTCCTGAGAAGTTTGTGCATATGCTGTTTGATTAGCTGGTGGCAACAGCTAATCTCCTTTGTTTTCTCTCTCAGCTGTTCCCCGAAGGGGGTGTGTGTGTGAAAGTCTTGAGGGTACCCCACAAGGAGAAATTCCCAAGTGCTCCTTCTTGAGTTCAAAGGGGTTTTCTGCATTTGGGTGGTGGCAGCATTTACCAAGCCAAGGTAAGAGAAAAGCTGTAACCTTGGGAGTTTAATACAAGCCTGGAGTGGCAAGTATTAATTTTTAGAATCATTACGGGCCCCCACCTTCTGCATTCAGAGTGACAGAGTGGGGATTCAGCCTTGACGCCTCACACTTTCCAAGAAAATGGCCACTAAACATAGGAGAGCACACTTCCATTAATCACAATACTTACTTGGTGCATTATTGAAAATAAAAAATCCAATTTCCTGGCAAAGCGTTAGCATTAAATTGTGTATCCATGATCCAAAACAGAGTTTACTGTGATACAAGTGATTGTAATTGTTTATCTTCCTGGTCCTTTGATATCGCAATTACACATCAGAGTATTAGCACTATGTGAACTGAATGACTGATTAATTCGATATCACTTTTAGACATTTGAAATATAACTGACTAGAGCTTAAGCAAGTCAAGTCTGCCATCAGAGAAAGACTTTTCTGACTTCTGTATGAATTATACTTTGTGTATAACCTTGTATGTTTAAGACTTTCTCTCATTTGTTTTTCTGATATTTCCTGTGATAATTCATTTGGTGCCTGATCCAAGACCCATTGAAATCAGTTTTCTACTGACTTCACTGGGCAATGAATAAGGCTCTTGATGAAGAAGCTGAAGTCACAAAAAAGTTAAATATCAGTATCATCAGTTAGATCTAGAAACATTTGCATCTATATGGTTCTGTCCAACATATTGCATAGTTTCTTATGAATTCTGTCTTCTACAGAATTTAGATTTGAAGGTTTCAGGAAACCTTTTTTTTTTTTTTAACATACTCTCCACATTAGTGTTGGCACACGGGGTAGAAACTAATTTCTTCCATTCCTGTTTGTCAGTTGCTATTGCTTCCATCCGCTCTGTGGTGTTGAGATTGACTGTTCTTCCCTCCCAGCAAAGAGTTCTACTTAAGGTTTCTCCTGGCCTCCATTGTTTTCTCACACCAGTTGGTTTCCACTTGACAGCTTCATGTGGAAGTCTGTGTGTTGGCATCTTGAGTATATGCCCCAAATAGGTCCAGTGCTTCCTTCTGATTCTGGTGGAAATTAGCTACTGGCTGGTGATTTCTCAGATCTCTTCATTGATAATAGTCTTTCCAACCAATGTCCAGAATCTTTCATACACACTTGTTTTCGAAGGTATCTAGATCTGATAGATGTTCAGCTCTTGCAGTTATGTAACACTGAGAGTACATTTGTATTTAAAAATCTCAGTTTTGTTCTATCAATTAGGTATAAAATGTTTTGGATAGGAACATGAAACAGAGTGTTGGGCCATTTCCACAGGTAATCTCATTTCCATGTTCTCTGATCTTTAGGTCAGGGAGAGGAATCTCCATACTGGAAATCACATTTGATGGATAACTAAATTAGGAGGAATATTAAGCTCCTTTGAAAACATTATGTGAAAGATTTAACCTGCCAGCATCATTTTTTTTTTTTTTTTAGCATCTCTGCAGCTCTGGCACTGTCTCAGTACATTTTAAGCAGACTCAATAAATTCATCTAGAATGAACTCAATAAAGGTTCTATTAGATGACGTTGCTCGACCCCCCCCCCCCCCCCGCAAAAAAGGGATGTGTGCCCACCCTGTATAAAGCTACAGAGTGGATAAAATTATAAGATAGAAATAGATCTGATCCCCTGTCTAAAATTAAAACCCAGTCAAACCTTTGTGAGTTTATAAAATATGTCAGGGTGGCTGGTAATAATAATAATTAGCACACATGCAGTGCTTTACACCACATTGCACTGTAAAAATATTAACAAATGCACAATCAGAAAGCCTCTGTAAGGTTAGTATTCTCTCCATTTTACACATGAGACAACTGAGACACAGAATGCCTAAGTGTCTTCCCTTAAGACACTCCAGGATTCACTGCTTGAGTTAGAATTAGAATTCATGATTTCTTGGCTCCTAGTTCTGTGCTTTTGCCTACTAGACTACATCTTTTTCTCTTCTTGGTATTTACATGAATCCCATGTCTATAAATTGTTTTCTGGTTTGGAGGAATCCAGAACTGAAGGCAGTACTCAAGGAATAGTCTCTGTGACATGATGTCTATGCATATGCAATCCAAAAATCATATTTGATTATTTTGCTGATATGTCACATTGCTGGCACTGGAGCGTGAGTTGTGAACATTACCTTATTGAGACGACCTCCATCACCAGGGGCCTGCTGCAGCTGCTTGCTTGGCAGCATTGTCTGAAGCAGCCTTGGATATAGGGATTAGCCTTTTCACATCTATTTGTCCCGATTTAGAACTGATTCTATTTCCACTGAAGTCTGTTACACAACTACCATTGACTTCAGGGTAATTAGGGTTGGTTCTTTAAAACATATCCCTTTGCATTTAAGATATGAGGGCATATAAAGTCATAGATGCTTAGCACGGTAATTAGAACCCGACCCACATATAGCATGAAATGTGAAAGCGATAAGCCATCACCTTGTCATTATTCTTTTTATTAAACCCCTCCTTAAATGGTTTATAATTATTTCAATTATTAATAAGCATCCTAAATAACTAGCCAGTTACATAGTAACTTGAGAGATCAGATAAGCTCTGAGAGAGCTATTCTGGTCTTTCTTGTAACCAATAAAAAGTTAATAAAGTAACTAATGCATATTTTTTAAAACTTTCTGATTATGTATAAAACAGAGGGACTAAAACAGCTCCAAAGGAATCATTCTGTTCTCTCAGGCAAACAATATAAATGTTAAAACTTTCCATAAAAGACATGTTTGTCTTAAAAAAAATAAAAGGAACACTAATAAATTAAATTTTAAAACTATATTTAAAGACACTCAGAGAGAGACTTAGACAAAATTCAGGAAATCAGATGTAGGGGTGAAAACACAAATGTAAAGATGGTATAATTCATGCCACTGTACATTTTTGAAACAATTTGTGTAAACTAAGGCTGGGTTGTCAGCTTAAATTTTCAATTTATTGGCTTCTGTTGCTTTAAATCAGACCCTTCACATTATTTAAACATAGTTTTTTCTATTTAATATTCAGAATGATAGAACATATACATTAGACTGCAGATAGATACATCATTCATCCTGGTAGAATGCATATCTCATAACGCTTAAGTAGTTTATTAAACTTGTTTCACTCAAGATAAGATAAATTTTATAATTGACAGCAAGGCATAAGCTTGTACTATGTACTATGTTTATCATATTTAACATTACCCTATGTTACAGAAACTATTCTACTTCGGTCTCTTACGGACTTTTTTCTTGAAGAAAGAAATATATTAAATATGTAAATGTTGTTTAAAATATGACTTAAATCTTAACTCCTACATGGAATTGGTTCAGTGGTCTCAGTTCAGTCCCTAGTGGACACTAGAGTACATCATGAAAAGCACCACACATAATTTGGCACCATTTAGTACAACTGGCAGGCTATGATGTGGGGAGGTCTGGTAATGAGTCTAGGGAGACTGAATGACCTCTTATTTTAGGGAGTATGGACTCTCCAAGTCAGTACTGAAGTTAAATAGTACAGGGAAGTTCACTCTGCAGCTGTTTGCTCCCTTTGTAACTTATGGGATTTAGAGGCCTTGCATGTGAGACTAACCCACTCAGTGGGTAAGCATAGCTATTTAGCAAAAGAAAATCAAGAGGCCCTGCCTGTCCCCTAGGCAGCAGCAGTTAATTCCATCCAGGAGTGTTGACATTAAAACATGGGTGGGCAAATTTTCTGGGCCAAGGGCCACATTGGGATTCAAAATTGTGTGGAGGGCCAGGTAGGGAAGGCTGTGCCTCCCCAAACAGTCTGGCTCTGACCCCTATCTAACCCCCACCCACCTCCCGCCCTCTGACTGCCCCCCTCAGAACGCCCGACCCATCCAACTTCCCTCACTCCTTGTCCCCTGATCGCTCCCTCCAGAACCCTCCCCACCCTAACTGCCCCTCCAGGACCACTCCCTATCTAAGCCACCCTGCTCCTTGTCCCCTGTATGCCCTTCCCAAGACCTCCCCCACCCTAACCACCTCAAGACCCCACCCCCTATCCAACCCCCCTGCTCCCTGTCTCCTGACTGCCCCAACCCCTAGCCACACCTCTGCCCCCTGATAGGCTTCCTGGGACTTCCATGTCCTATCCAACATCCCCATTCTGTTCCCCATCTCCTGACCACCACCCCGAGACCCTCTGCCCCTTACTCAATTTCCCAGCCTCGGCCCCCTTACCACACCACTCAGAACAGTATGTCTGGCCAGAGCCAGACACACTGCTGCACTTATCCGCCGGAGTGCGCAGCCCCGCCCCCTCAGAGCACTGCTCACTGAGGCTGCGGGGGAAGGGGACAGTGTGGGAGGGGGAAGGAGCTAGACTCCCCAGCTCAGGAGCCAGTTACGTAGTTTGCCCACCCCTGCATTAGAATTTTGTCCCAAGTTTCCCACCATTGGTACCCACTGTTCAGCTAGTCCAATGCTAGCAATGGTGAGAGTGCTCATGCAGATAGGGTTGCCAGGGTCTGCTGGCGTTTAAGCACTGGGTTATCTAACTCTGTTCATAGTCGCACAGGGTTACAAACCTCGCAGCCAGCAGTAATTTGTCTACACTAGCGCTCCTATAGTTGAGACTGAACTGATGGTAGCAACAGGAAGAAATTTGGGGCAAAAACATCTGATGTAGACAAGGCCCTTGAGGACTGCGCAAAGAGGGTAATACTTTTGGAAATACAGTTATAGTTGCATGCTATTGTTAAACAATATGGGTTTTCAAGGGATGTGTTAAAAAAATCATAAACAATCATATAAGGGAGTATTGTTTTGCATTTTAGCAGTTTTGAGTTTAGGATGATTATTGTTGTTTTTTGGTATCCTTTTTGCTTAAGCCAGTATAAGACTTCCTTTAGGGTATTTCTAGATTAGCATTTTGATTGCTTAGTTTCTTCCAGACTTTCGAAAACTGAGGCCACCATGGGAAAAACGGAAACCAGTTGTAACCCTTTTAGTACCACTGTATGTTGTTCAAGGCCTACCCATATTTTAGATCTTCATAATATAAAACTCCTTCTCCTTTTTTACAGGCTATGTACAATTAAATAGTTAACAAATTTTATATTTTAAATATTATTATTGGCATCAAAAATGGTACCCACTGAAATGAATGGAGAAGATAAAACCTCAGAGCTGTTGTTTCAGGCTCTCTGCAAATTTAGGCAGAAATTGCCAGATCAGTTATACTTTGATACATTTATTCACAACTACAACGTCTGAATAGAGTGTATTTTTGAGACTCTGGAGAACTAATTAAAGGTCTGTTTGTGTCTTCCCACCATCCTCCCTGCAACTAATCCTTCCACATGCCCAGAGGTGGATCCAATACTTCAGAAGACACTAGCTTAATGTTCTTCTTTTCCTTGGAAAGTTCAATGATCTTGTATTGGGATGTCATGAAAAGATAAACAGAATAAAAAAACCTCCTGAAAAGACCAGCAAACAGTTGGGAAAGATTTTTTTTTTTAAATTGAATAAGCAAGTTTGTTTCCCTGATGTATATTGTGCCGTTCAGTCACTTCCAATTAAGTTCATTCACTGAGAGCTGAGCTCAGACTTTTGGGTACTAAAACAACTGTATTCAACCCTGCAAAATTTCAGTATATTACGAATGACAATGAAAGAATCATTTTAAGTTCTGCAGCCATGACTGATATATGTGAAAATAGTGAACAAACTTTATTTCTTTGGCAGAAAATAGCATAAATTTTTTTACAAAGAAAACGTTAAAAAAAAGTTTACTAGCATTGTAATGGCACTTCACACTTATGAATCACCTCCAGGGGATGGGAAGGAAACAAGCTGCCTTTTCACATTCTATCTGTCCATTGCTCCAAGGGACCTTACAAGTCAGTATCAGAAAAAACAGATACAATTCATACAGTGTATGGCAGACTTCCATTGGCACTGTTTCATACGGATGAGCCTTGCATTCTATTTAATGATTGCAGAAACAGTTTGATGTTATTGGTTTCGGCCTAATCCTGGGAAGCACTGAGTGTCCTCTGTGAAATGCTCAGTACCCCTGAATTCCCACTGGCCTTAGTGGGAGGCCAGGGCCCTCAGCACAATGCAGAATTGGGCTCATATGGCTTTTACCATTCATAAGTTAATTTTACTGCTTTTCAACAGTTGTGAAACATATACCATGACATCCCCTTTTGGAACAGCTGGAAAATTATGCTGTAACTAAAATTCCTTCATTCAGCTTCCCATGGAATGCATCTTGCTCACAGAATCCAGAGACAATCTCAACAGTGGTTAAAATATTCACTCAGCATAGGCATAAATGTCACTATTTATTTTGTTTTAGGGCAAACACAGTTAATAATGGCACTACTTTTATTTTGTATATAATGGTACTGAATTTTATTGCATTGTGCAGTACATGGAAAATACAAAAAGACAGTCGATAAAAAGTTTAAAATCACAGAACTATAATTTCTGAGTTTTTTCCCTGCGGTGGGACACATTCTGACACAGGAGCATACAGAATAATCTCCAGAGGGCAAATTCTGCTCTCCATTACTCCATCATAAATCCATAATAATCCAATGACTGTGATTACACCAAAAGCAGAATTTGGCCCTATGGAACTAGTCATGAGAACCAGGCAAGCAGAAAATGCCTTTATGTGCATTTTTTTTCATCCTGGCACCAGAAATCATAGTATTAGGTTTGTTAATGTACAGCTTATAGAACGACACTGGGAGACTACAATTTGAAATGTAAATTTCTATCATCTGATTTTTCAGAAATGCTGTGCACTCTCCATTCCCATTGAAGTCAATGGGAGCTGTCAGTGCTCAGCACCTTTGAAAATCATGGTATTAGTGCAGACTGTTCAACATAAGTGGCCCTAATTCTCCACTTTTCTGTCTAAGCTGCACTTGAATGCATTGCAGAAGGGCGGCTGCCAGGAGCTGGTTGCAGCTCCCAGATTTAGGGCTAACCAGCCCTAGCATAATTTAGAACACAAGCGATTCTGCTCTAATTTGTGCTACTTACACCAGCAGGATACAGGATTTAGTGGAGCTCACTTCGTCCATGTGCCAGACTGTCCCCAACATGCCCCTTACTCCCACTTACACCAGCGCTGACATAGGCACCATTTTGATACTCAATGGCAGTGTAGCGTCCACCCACACAACAGGAATTCTCTTCTAGGAAACAGTTAGGTCACTTTGTGCTGCATAAGCAGTGCAGACTGGCCTTAGTGCATCAGAGACTCTGGCCAAAGCTTACTTTAAGAGCCAACTTTTCAGCCCTTCTTTAACTGAGTCTCTCTTTTTGCTGCCTCAAATTTGAGGGGCATAAAGGGAGATCACCTTCTGAAAATCTAGCCCTGAATCTAGCTATTTCTATCAAAATAGAAAGGGTTAGATGTAAGTAGAGTTATGAGCTGTGTTTAAAAAGAGTTTTCTAGGGAAGTTACATTTAGTGCAATGGGCAGAACCTGAAGACCTTTTGCAGGCCCATATTTCATTGACATTAATGGAAATTTTCAATGAATAATATGTTCAGTGTTTAACCTGTGAAAGGTCTGCTTCTAGAAAAAAAGAGGGTGGAGGTATTAATATTTTTCCTTCAAAGAACACACTTAGTTTATAATATATCTATTATTTTGTAACTTAGTAAGTGAATTAGGTTTTTATGTTAGAAGACTGAATGTGTCATAAACTGAAATCCTCTAGAACAGAACCTGAGTTGCAAGTTGGAAAGAGTTCCCTGCATTCCAGCGCCAGTGTGAATGACACCAGTGTCTGAAGACAATCTTGTAGTGATGGAAAAACAGTTCATTCTCCATGTTCGGTTAGGCCCCAAGCCTGCAAAAAACTTATGCAAATGTGAGCAGTCACTTTGAAGTCAATGGCACTATTCACATGCACACACAACTCAGCACATGCATAAGTGTTAGAGGATCAGGGACATAATCTCACTGCTGAAAGCGTCAAGACGTTTTTGGAGGCCACCTTTAGTTTATTATGAAAAAGCAAGCACTTTTTTTCACTGCAGATAGTTCTCTCCAGGAAATATACTGCCATTCTCATACTGATGTGTAGGACTGAGGTCTGAGTAACATTGTGCAAAGATGCAGAACAAACACAGCACATAGTCACATTATGATACCCACTATATCTCCCAGATGTTTAAAAACATGGCAAAATTCTGAAAGTCTTTCACAAATCAAACTCCCACTAAGTCGAAGGCGTTTTGCCTGAGTAAGGACTGAGTAAAAATTCAACAAGGTCTTCAGGACATGGGCCCATATTTATAACATTTATTCCAAAACATACACTGCTGTTTAAAGTACCTGAAAGTATGCAGCAACTGAAATTGTTTAATGTCTCAGCATCTGACTAATGTGAAGACCACTTTTATAAATGCTTTGACATGTCTGGCTCTCAAAACCATCGTAAGGTACCAGATTTCCACCTCCAATAGAAAAACCATAGGAAAGGATTATGTAGGAGGAGAACACTTCAAGATTTATGGGAGAGTTTTCCCCAGATCATTCTATTATGGGGGAAGATTTGATAATCACTCACCACCACTGAACAAGTAGTTGGGTTGGTCCCTTAAGTCTGTAGCTCCTCTGAGGTCTGCTAGAGACCAGGACCATCCACAAGGAGGCCCTCTACCTCTGGACCAGCTCAAGGGCCTTTCATCACCTCTGACTGTGTGCCACTCTAACTCCAGTAGAGCCATGCTGCCATTGCTATGGAAAAGTCTCATAGAATGCAATACAGTGGTGGGCAACCTACACTCGGCTTCTGCTTCCCGCAGCTCCCATTGGCTGGGAATGGAAAACCATGGCCACTGGGACATGTGGGCGGCCGTGCAAATGTAAACAAATGATCTGGTGGCCTGTCCATGGATTACCTTGACGAGCCGCAAATTGCCCACCGCTGATTTAATAGGTGCAACACATAATCTGACTCTGTGTAATCCTGGCAGCACATGATTAGCAGAAACATTTCATTGCAAGATTTTCTGTTCTTCCACTGACTGCACTTCCAAAAGGGCAGCTGCACTGCTTTTATTGGTAACTTATTTTGCAAATTATTGTTCAGTTTTTCCCAGTGTACACCCAAAGCTTCACTCATTTCAGAATATTAGAGCAAACATTTAGCTGATATATTTCATAATGGTGATTAGCAAATCAGCCAGAAAACACAAAATCCCATGTGACCACAGACCACAGCTAATCTAGACTGAAAAATTCAAATACTGAACACTTAATATAGTTATTTTACATATAATCAAACTATGTAATTTATGGTAAATGAATTAAAAAACTGTAAGAAGCAAATCTATCTATACACACATGTATATCAAAAACATTGATAAGCTATTATCGTAAGTGTGTATAGTGCTCAAAAATATCACTAAATAAAATCATTAGACAGATAACATTTATATTTAAATCCCTTATTTTCACCAGTTTAAACTCATTTGGGAAAAAAAAATAGCTATGAGAAAAATAAACCTGAAAAGTTTGTGTGAGGTGACTTTAACCATATTAAAGAATAGATAAATAAATAAATAAATAAATAATCCACACCACTGTTTAGTTATTTCAAAAACTGTAAAAAAGCAAAACAGGAAAATTCACCAATTTCTTACTCTCTTTTTGTTTATATAAAATGGTTTTGAATTTTATAGTGAAACTACGGCTAGTAAAAGGATGAATTAATTGCTTTGTTTCTGAAAAATAAAAACAGTGAAAAGAGATGAGATTTTGTCATTAACGTGACTGCTGCTCTTTTGATATAGTAGTTTACCTTGCAAATGCCTTCACTGGTCATATACATTCACAGCATATCAGCTCTGATGGAGGCATGATATCTGTTCTTTGTTTATAAATCCTACTTCACAAATGCCTCTTCGTTCCTTGACAAAGAATGCAGATGCAAAAGCAGATTACATTTTTTTTCCCTGCAACATGGTTCTGAGGAGCAACCACTGGGATATCTTGGTGAATTTGCTAATTGTACTAGAATGCTGTTGTTCCGTCTGATTTGCCTGATCCTTATCATTCTGCATTCTATTATCCTTTAAGTAGAAAGCCAATCTGAAAATCAAACATTGAAAACAGTCCCCTCTATCATGTTGCACTAGCCAGTTAAGTAAGGGTCTGGACCCCTGGGCTTGTTTTCTAGGTTCCTGGACCAGTAGCTATTAGAGGGAAGAAATTGGCCAAGGATTGTCTTTAGACATTCTAGGCCTTCAATCACAGTGTGATATCAGACTAGTCTGTATTAGGGTCACAGGTTTATTTATTTATCTGGAGTTATAAAACAACAAAAGGCACCTAGTTTATACTCTGACTGCTCTTTAAAAACAACAGAAAAATAAATATGATAAATATGAAAAGAAAACATATAGCAACCTCACTACAATAACCAAATAACCCCCTTTCTTGATATATCAGTCTTCCAGCAGTATTCCCTTCCCTCTTGCAAAAATGGGCCTTGTGGCATGCCTTAAAGGTCAGCAGATTAAGGTGATGAGGATTGGGAGAACAGGCGAGAGACTTTTTTAAGAAAACATCCTGCTAACAGTCCTCTCTCTTTTGTATCAACAAGTGACCCAGCTCCAGCACCTACACAGATCTCAGCTGCAGCAGCAAAGCATGTGTTTTGATGGGATTGGAGAAGGTAGTCTCTCATATGTTCCACTTTGTAGTAAAATGGTCAGGGAGAGAAGGCTTAAGGGGCTCGATGCTTAAGGGTAATTCAGCTGGCCAAACCTCCAGTGAAAACTCCAGACTCCAGCCCTGAAGACAGAAAAGTAGCTCCCCTTCTAACCCTTGGTTTGAATATGTTTAGATGACAAAAAGCTGTTTTGAAACCTCGTTAAGCTGGTTTAAAATGCCTCTTAGCACCTTGTGTAGTTACATTTTAATGCTTTTAACATCATGGTAGCTGGCTTTGTTTTAGCCTGTCCTATAAATCCCCTACATGACTAGTGAGCACACGAATGTAAAGCTGCGATTAAACTAACTGAGGTCTCAAATCATACTAGCTAACACCTTTTTCCTATTTCCCTATTCTAGGCAAGGCAACATTGTTTTGGGCTTTCCTGTTCTCTCACCCAGGAAATCCTTCAGTCCAATGACTGCATAAAAAAGCGCTCCAGTGGGCTCATAAACTTGTCTCTTTCACGAACAGAATTTGGTCAAGTAAAAAGATATATCTCACACACCTTGTCTCTCCAATGACTGCATGGAGTCCATTGTTCTCTATGCTAAACACAGGCTAGTTCAAGTGGGTGGATGCATTTAGCCATCCTTTTGTCCTGCTGTTCTACAACACAAAGGAACTCATTAGACAGGTTGAATTAATCATTTTCTCCAAGTCTCCATCTGGACAAGAGAGAGTATTTAATGCACACCATATCCTTAACACATGTCTGGTACATAGCTGTAGCCATCCCTCCCATGCTCCTTTAGGCAAGGCTCTCTCTGTTTGCCTGCCGAGGGAGAGTTTCATATCAATAATTCACTCCATGCATTTCATTGCCACCTTTGTCACACTACTGACCATGGATGATGTTTGCTTTTACAGCATAATAATTGAAATAAACCAGTCAGCATTTTTTAAAAATCCCTACCTACAACTGGCAAAATACACTTTTAAATTTTTCCCTTTTAAAATTATGTTCAGTGTTTTCTAATTCTCACTTTAATTCTCTAATTTAGTTTGACTTTTTTGTAAGTTTCTTTACAAATTAGTGTAAAAGTCTCTTGATCTGGTAAATGTTTTCGATCATGATTGTAACTGGGGAATGTGTCTCTATTCTGAGTGCTGAGCAGAGAAGAAACCTTATTCTCCACTGCCTGACATGTTGTCCAAAGTGAGTATAAAATGCCACTGTTCTGATCTGGTTATATTTTATAGCCACTTAGCACAGGTATAAGTGACTTCACAATTTACAAGGTGGTGAAGAATCACCTTAAACCACAACAGATATCAATCTTACTTAGATACTTTGATAAAAGTATATTAAACAATGAAAAGATATAGAGAAGGTAAATGGGGAGCTTTTGTTTTTCCGTGTCTCATAATACAAGAGCATGACACATAACAAGCACATTCAAGGTGACAAATTCTAAAATGATAACAGAAAAACCTTTTCCAACCATGTAATTTGTATGCGGAATTAATTGCCACAGGAAATCACTATGACCAGTAACTTTCCAAGATTCAAAATGGAATTGGACATGTATATGAATAATAAGAGTACCCAGAGTTATAATAATTAATGTTGACACAAATTTTGGAAGGAGGATTAAACCTCATGTTTCAGGGTTTTAGACAATCTCTTGACTATTAAATATTAGGATGATATCTACTGTGGGGAGTAAATTATTCTTACACACTTTTCTCTGAAACATTGGAGCTGGCCATTGTTGGAGACAGGATATTGGTGTAGGTGGATGATGGGTTTGATCCAGTCTGGCAATTCCTATTTCGGTACCTTTCATTAAAAAGAAGTTAATAAACTGACTGATTAAATTAATGATGGGTAAATTTAGATCAAGTTAAAAGAGAAAATATCAATTCACACAGCATGTTAATTGGCATGTGGAACTCATTGCTGTGGGTGAGTGAGGCGAATACTGTAGCTAGCATTTATTAAAAGCTAGATAATTTTATGACTAATAAAACCTTTATAGAGGTGCATGCTAAAGTAAGGGTAATCAAATCATATACTGATCTAGGCAGATCCCTACATGGATCAGGAAGGAATCTTTCTCCTTATACTCCTCAGTTGACAAGGTGCACTATGAGGAGTTCAGTTTCCTTTGAAGCATCAGGCAATTGGCTGCTGAAGTAATGGTCTGAGCTAATACAGCATGTTGCTATGTCTGAATGAATAGGCGAATGCTAAGATTTCCCCCCTTGGACAGCAGAGAAAAGAAGTTACAGCCCAAGCAGAACTCCTCAACATCACTTAACATATTCCACCCTTTCTCTAACCATTGGCCATATGACTTCATGCCCCTAAATTTTAGATGTTTCCTACAGAAGATGAATATACTATCTTTACCTTATCTGAGAAATTATAATTTGTTTTTCCTACCTTTCTCTTCCTCTTTACACTGAGAGAAAATCCATTCCTTACTCTAATCTGTTTTGGCCCACCTATCAAGGAAAAAAAATCTTTGTCACCCTTACTACAGTTTATATATTATACACGCTACTCTATATACAGTGGAATCCTGTTACCGTATAAGGGTTGATTTGGGCAACCCCCTGTTTTAATTGTTATACTGTAGTTAAATGAATGATCACTACAGCCTGCTATAAATAAAGCAGTGAGTTTCCTTAAGCAGATGTGCATAAAACAAAATCCTCATTTTGCAAGGGCAGACTGAGTTTAAATTAAATTTTAATACCAAGGTAGATTGGTCAAATTATAATTGGCTCTGGCTGGCGCTCTTATAACATTCTTTACGTGTAACCCAGGACATGCTGTGTGCTGCATGTTAGGCTTAAATAATCCTGCAGGAATCCCAGAATTATGTAGCGTTCCCTTTCCCTGTCCCTCTTCTCCTTACGCCCCCCCTTTCCCATTCAGTCTTATCAATGCCGTATTCTTTGCATGATTTATATATTTTGATATAATTCAATTATATTATTCATCTCCAAATTTTAAATTTTCAATGGGCAGCAGATTTTTGTACTGAAGAAAAAGTACCGAACTCATCAACTTTTGACATCTATCAGCTACCATGCTGTATCCACCACTATCCATTTAGCAATAGCAAATAAGAACACTCTTTTCATTGCAAAACAAAACATTAAGGGTTGTTTTGCAATGAAAAGAGGTGTTTAAATGGAAGTTTTAAAGCACAATTCTGGTCATATACACATGAGTCTGTAGCCTGCTTGCCCTCAGAAAGACGTGCAAACATTTTATGTTTGAAAACATAGTAACTGCTTCTAATTTGAAAAGGGTAAACAAGAAACAAATAAATAATTGGAACAAGGCTTTGGACTTTAGAGGAGCAAAATGTAAGATACAGCTAGCGTGACCAGGCAGCAAATTTGAAAAATCAGTGGGTGGGGAGCAATAGGAGCCTATATTTTAAAAAAAGACCCAAAAAATCAGGACTGTCCCTGTAAAATCGGGACATCTGGTCACGCTAGATACAGCCCCACTCCTTTCCCATCAGTCTTTTTACTTCTTTGCAACTGGGATTCTGGGACTTTGTGTCTCCATTTTGATTTACTTTATTTTTTCTGTATTTGCTTTTCTTTGGTTTGACAGGTATGAAGAAGTAAAAAAGACACTAGAAGAAAAAAGGGCAAGGAGAGAGCAAGCCCCAAGTCGATGATACAATACTGGTGTTTGTTTTGTGAGTAAAGCGTCTAGCCCAATTGCTCCCAGAACCCATAATGGAGCCTTGGCACTGCCAACATACATAATGGCCAATACGGCCAGAAGTCCAGTCATGATTATGGAATCCAGGCCACATTTTTAATACTACCCAGTGTGACAGCGTGATGAAGCACAATCTACACATTCTTAAATATACAGGCTGGACTGGAACTTCATTATCCTACATTAAGAATTCCCTCTGTGACTACTTCACCTGAACTCTGTTTCTGCTCTATTGTAAGGGACGCTGTAGCCTTATTGTGCTGCATCAAGAGGGCATTGCACCATTCTTCCCATTGTTCCTGCACTCTTTGGCTATGTTGGGCTCACCTCATTGTACAGGACTCTTCTTGTCAAGAGGATGTTTCCATGTCCTAGAGTCATTTACAAGCTGGGTGAAATAACTGAAAGCAACCAGTGTTCACGTGATGGCAGCCATGCTGGCTGACACCAGGGATTGAATCAGAGCTAAAATCATGAATGTTTAAAGCAGGGGTCAGCTACCTTTCAGAAGTGGTGTGCCGAGTCTTCATTTATTCACTCTAATTGAAGGTTTCAGGTACCAGTAATACATTTTAACATTTTTAGGTCTCTTTCTATAAGTCTATAATATAGAACTAAACTATTGTTGTATGTAAAGTAAATAAGGTTTTTTAAATGTTTAAGAAGCTTTATTTAAAATTAAATAAAAATGCAGAGCCCCCCAGACCGGTGGCCAGGACCCAGCCAATGTGAGTGCCACTGAAAATCAGCTCACATGCTGCCTTTGGCACATGTGTGCCATAGGTTGCCTTCCCCTGGTCTAAAGCTTGTGTTAAAGAGCCAGGCGCCCCAAGAGCTTTAACAGACCCACATCCTCTGTGGCTTGGGTACAGACAGGAATCAGGTAACACACACTGACAAGTGGGTTACATTCATGTTGAGGAAGGGCCACTAATGGGAGAAGATAAGTATGAAAGTTGTCCTGGGCTGAGGGTTAAGAGAGATCTCGGAAAAGGGGGTGAATCACTGAAAACACAGAATGACTGAAGACTGAATAAACACACTTATGCTCAGCAGCCTTCGGAGAGGGCAATTAGGCTTGGATGATCCAAATCCAGCACTACGTTATGATTTCGTTGAAGGTCTCATTCCTTAACCTGTCCAAATTGGAATATGAGAGCCAGTAGAGGAGAACAGCAACACCATTAGCCATCCTCTGATAACCAGAGAGCCTTCCCATTATCTTCAGCAACAGTTTGGGCCCTTTTCTTTACTAGAAGGAGAGAGATGAGTTGTGGCCCTGCCTGCAACAGAGAGTTTAAAAGCTCAGCGTCAAGGTAGCTGGCTTCTAGATACAATGAAGTTGACCATTCTCACTTAATAATATATGGTAAGATCAAGAAGCCAGTGAATTTTTTTTACTATAAAGTCAAATTAGGGTGACCAGACAGCAAGGGTGAAAAATTGGGACAGGGCATGGGGGGTAATAGGAGCCTATATAAGAAAAAGACCCAAAAATCGGGACTGTCCCTATAAAATTGGGACATCTGGTCACCTTACGTCAAATCCTGTAACTGAAATGACACTCTCCAACATGTCCTCTCAAAGGAATCTTAATATGTCCTGGCTCCTTCTGTCTGTACCATCCCTGACATCCCAGCACAGCTGTGGCACAGTGAGGGATGCTTATCCCTAGCAGCCTCTGGCCCAGGTAAGTTGTTTGAAGCAACTGTTCCTTCTTTCCACCTTCTGTTATCTCTTGAGTTGTTACTTAGAGATGCCTGTTCCCTTCCCACTGCTCATGGGGAAAGACAAAGGGGCTGAATTGGTCCCTACCATTAGTGAAAGACATTGACGGGGGAGCAGGGGACTATCCTGTCCCCTTCCCAATTCCCAACTAGCTGTAGTGAGGGACTGGTCCTTTTTCCTCTCCTGTCTTCAGAATCTAGGTTGTCTCCCCACTGCTTCTGCCATGAGGGTATCAATAGGAGACAGAGCTTTTTTCTACTTAGGGATGGGCTTCCTGCTATAAACTATGGTCATAGACATAGAATGTAAATTGCACCAAATAATTCTGTCATACTCAAAACCTTGTCATTCAAATACCTCATAAGAATTAATATATAGAAGGTGATAGATTTTGTAAACCTGTGATTATTTTATTAAATATTTGAGCTTCTGGCTGGTCAATAAAATCTTGTCCTGCTGCGATGATAAAGACAGCTGGTTGGCCTTGGGTTTTAAGATGTGATAGCCATGCACTCTGTCACCACAATCAGGATAACAGTATAGTCAGGATGTAGATGAATCTCCATGTCAGTTTAAAGATAATATGGACAAATGCACTAGATAGAAAACACTGTATATAGTACAATCCATTACTGACATGCACAGACTAGAACTTGTAGAGCTTTGCCATCTCTGCCTTCTATGGTATAAGTAAGTCTTAAGCAATTTCTACTATATTTACATTTTTATTCAGCATTGTTGCTGCAAAGTACTTTTTGTGCTGAAAACACCTTTTTCTTTTAAACAGACAACTATTAATATACTGCACTATTCAAAAAATACTTAGAATGCAGGCTGAGGAGACAAGACAACATTCAGTCAATGAACATTTAAAAACAACATGCACACCACATGCTGCAGTGAATTTACTTGGGTCGTAGAACTGAAGCAAATGGCTCAAACAGCAACTAGTAATACCACTAGCAGCTACAAGAGGTAATAAAAATATAGCAGCTTGTTAGCTACAGTGTGTATGGGGAGAGTGTATTCTTGTTGGACCAGCATGCTGTTGCAAGTTTGATTATTTAAAAATACCCGAGGATAGGCACAGGATTTCTTCTCTCCCTTTCCCACACCCACTCCAAACTCAGATGCAATGAGTTTCAGTTTTGCCATTCAACTCAGAACATTTTGACACAATTTTGTTTACTGCTCCATTATCCTTTGGCCATAGATCAGTGGAGACATAGGATGCTTTTGTATCACAAATTCTCACTTATACTATATATTTTAATATTAGGAAATAAGTTGATGTGTTTAACTATGAAAGTCCTGGAAGCAGACAGACACTATCCAAGACACTACCTCAGCAGAATTATAATCTGCCATATACAAAGGAACTCCAGAGAACACATTTTTCCATGTGGCCCACATGCTTCCTACTTGTAAAACACATATAGTGGGCAAAGCAAGCAGTAAATATTTATTAGTCTGTGTGATTTTGTAAGAAACAATTCCATATATTATTATGGAATTATTTAGCTATCAAGGCAATATGTTCCCTTGCCTCCCACATCTGCAATTGGAATGTAGCTCAGAGCAAAGCCTAGTGAAAGTAGAATTTGCATAGCTTGTTGCATAAGAACCATGGAGAATACAAGATTAAATGCCTTTCCTTCCTCAATAGCTCTAAACAGCAACACCCTAGATTGGCATGCTGAGCATAGAGGCCAAGCACATGCCACAACTGCAACTCCTAATTCAGTGCCAGACATTGATACATAGTACTCCACAACAGCAGCAGGCTCTAATCTGGATGCCTTATTTCACATTGTATTTTATGCATGTCCTGATAGATCAATTCAACTTTCAATATTATTTTTTTCACACTGGCATAAAGCTTGTTTCTTGTTTGCTGCTTTGTATGTACTGTATATACCTGATAGTCTCCTTTGTCATAAAGATCTTGTCTTAGATGCTTTTGTATCTCCCCATAGGAACAGTAACCAAAGAAACAGCCACTGTATTAAATCAGTTAGAAATCTGACTCTGATCTGCAGAAGTAGAATTTGGAACATAACAAGTATGTGTCTGAGTACATTATGGATATTTCAGTGGAGTGGCTGGAGAGTCATAGCACACCACATGGATGAATGCTAGCTGAACTTCATTCCTCCCCGTGTACGGGCCTTGATTCAGGAAAGCACTTAAGCACTTGCTTAAAGTTAAGCACATATTTAAGTGCTTTCCTGAATAGGAATGCTTTCTTGAATTAGGGCCCCAAAGATTAAAAATAATTACTTTTTCTGAAGCCAAGAAGAAGCAAGTTCACCTAAAAAAATTGCCATGCCGGTTCTCACACTGAAACTAAAAACAAGGTTTTGTGTAAAATGATGGATATCTTCAATTGAGCTTTAGAGGGCTAGGCCAAGGATGCTGCAGACAAGCCACGGCAGCCATCTTTAATGGCAAAGGTTCTGAAGAAAAATAATCACCCAGCTTATGTCTGAAATGAAAGCTACTGTGGCCATGATAATTAAAGAAGCATATGTCTCATTTTCCAATGAAGGACAAGATCGAAGCTTTCCAAGACTGGCGAAAACAGCACAAGACAGGATTGAATCATCACCCTTTGAGAGACAGTGTGGCCTAGAGAGTACTGTACAGGGACTCAGAAACTTGTATTTGCTACTGGCCTGCTGGGTGACTGTTTAACATCTCCGTCTATCAGTTTTCACTGCTGTAAAATGCGGATAATGATAATGCCCCCACGTCTTAAAGCACTTTGAGATCTACTGATTAAAGTGCTATATGAGTGCTACATATTACGAGATATTTTAGAACCTACTTTCTTAACATATTTGTGCTAATTGTCCTGGCTTTTCACCTGTAACAAAAAACAAAGCCATTTTTACCATGACAAATAAGATTAAACTTCTGTCTTGGAATTAAGTGGACAGAATTCTCCTCTAAAGAGATACAAGGGGCCAGACCCACAGCTACAGCCAAGGAGCAAACCGTATAGTTCAAGGTGCGGTAAGTTAATGTACAACTGATGTTTGTACTTCCATCATGCTGACTGAGCTGTGTGCTGGCATGCCAGACTTGTTCCCCAAGAATAAATTTGAGCAGCCTGAAGCTCCTCTAATTCATGCTGCTATTAATGGACCTAAGGGACTAAAATGGCTGCTTGGAATCAGTGTGCAGGCCCTGGCCTCACCCTCTTTCCTGTGGGCCTGACCCCATATTGGCAACAGGAAGAAAGGTGCTATAGAATCAGATATGCTGCCCAATTCCACCAGAGGATTTCCCCAATACTGAGTGATCTTCCCCTGCCTAGTTGTGCCATCTCTCTGGCCATGATCTGCCAGTGGTCAAGAGAAGAGCAACCACTCCACACCCAAGAATCTAGTTGAAAATTATGAAAAACATCAAAGCCAACAGGTTTCCTACACATGACATAAGATTTATAAAGGGGCTCTGTCAAAATATTAGGACTTGTCTAACTTGGCAAGTTTCTGCACAGTAATGCAGTTTTCTACAGTATAACTCTTGAAGTGTGCACATTGCCAAGCCACGTAGTGCACAGAAACTGCACTATTGCAGCTGTAAAAAAGGCACCCCAATGAGAGGCGTAGAGCTTTCTGCACCGGGGCTACAGTGCCAAGGTGCCAATGTAAACACCCTGGTCGATTACAGCCCTGCGACTGGCTACCGGGAGGTGTCCCACGATGCCTATTCTCACCTCTCTGGTCATCGGTGTGAACTCTACTGCCTTCCATCAGGTGACCAACCATCATCCCTACCCTGTAAATTCTTCTGAAATTTTGAAAGTCCCCTTCCTGTTTGCTTGGTGATGTGGGCAATGGTCTCAGCGCATCTTTCCAGGTGCCCACGCCTGCTCCTCAAACCAGAAGAGCCCCCACCTGGAGCAATGCCGAGCTGCTCGATCTCATCAGCATTTGGGCAGAGGAAGCTGTCCAGTCCCAGCTGCGCTCCAGCTGTAGGAATTATGATCCCTATGGACAGATTTCACAATTCATGACAGAAAGGGGCCATGACCAGGACACGCTGCGGTGCAGGGTCAAAGTGAAGGAGCTGTGGGACACCCACCGCAAGGTGCAGGAGGCAAACCACCGCTGTGGTGCTGCACCCAGCTGCTGGTTCTACAAAAACTGGACACGATACTCTGTGGTGACCCCACCTCCACTGCGAAGGTTACTGTGGATACTTCGGTGGCTTGTGCCAGTTTAGAGTAGACCAAGCCAGGAGGAGGAAATCTTGGACAAGGATGTGGAGGGGGACTCAGTGGCAGAGGACAACTTGGAGGTCAGAGACGTATGAAGCCCAAAGCTCTTGTCTGGAGGAGGTTAGCCAGTCACAGCTGTTGAGTCTTAGTGAAGCACAAACAGGAGAGGAGGCCCCTGATAAGTGACTTTCATTTTGGGAATCGCTGAAGTGAGTTGTTGGGGGCAGCGGGCTGCAGAAAGCAGGCTTGTGTCTGTATGATGCACGTACCACCATACGCCTAGTCTGAGCGGTGGAACAGGGTGTTGATTGACTCCCTCACTTCACGGGAATCTGCCTCAGAGACCTCTGTGAAACTCTCACGGAGATACTGGGCAATCCACTGCCACAGGCTCTTTGGCAGAACTTTCTTGCCCCATTAAGGGTAACTTTCCTGCAACACTCTGCCATCACTGGAGATAGGGGACCATTGCTACACACAGACAAGCTGCATAAGGGCCAGGACGGAAGCTGCAGTCTTGAAGAAGACCCTCCCTTGATTCCCTGCTCACCTCAGCATCGAGATATCTTCTACAATGAACACAGCCTGTGGAAAACATGGGGACAGGAATGATTATAAGGCCCCCATACAGTGCTGGTTCTCCCCAAGACCGCATGCCCAGTGTACAGTACAGTCCTGGAACACTGATTCCCCTGCTTCTGAAGTTACTCACAATTTTCGGGGGTTTGTGCTCGTGTCTTCTTGCCTGGGGTCAGCCAGTTAGTGACAGGTATGTGAACAATGGCTGTGTTTTAAATCACTGAATCAGTGGTCTGTGTGCTGCAAATGATTCTGCATCTGTAAAATGTTGCATTTTGGCTTCACAGAGATGATCTTGGGAACCCAGCCTCCCCCTTTCTTATCAGTGGCTGAGTGGTTGCACAGAATTTGAAAGCGGCTACGAAGACCTAATGAGGACTTTCTGCGTGAGCTGATGATGGCCTCTGCGGCCAAAAAACAGGAATTGAAGGAGTGGCGGGACAGCGAGAAGAGGGACTGAAACGAGAACACAATGTGCCAGAATGAAGCCACAGAGCGGCTCTTAAACATTATGGAGCGCCAAGAGGACACACTCCAGGTGCTACTAGCGCTGCAAACCAAGCAGCTCCACGCCCGCCCTCCCCTGCAGCTGCTGTCATAAAAGTCTTTCTCATGCGCGCCCCAGACACCACCAACACACTCTTATCAACCTCCTGCCACCGGTCTCTACCCAATGAATTCCACTCCTGTCCCATCACAGTCTAGCCCTGCAGACTCCCAGTACCCACTGCACTCAACACCTGGCCCTCTGCAGTTTAGCCCTTGTGACGGGGCGGACCAACCCTGCACTAGCCCAGGCAGGGGCAGCCCGAAGGCCCTGATAGCAGAAGTCCCGCCCCCGCAGTACTGGGCATGTTCCAGATGCTCAGGCAGTATAAAAGGAGTGAGCCCAGCTCATTCTGGGCTGGCAGCTGAAGGAGAAGGACCTGCCTGGGGAGCCCCAGCCCCAGCCCTGCCTGCCTAAAGCCTTGGACTGGGAACGGCCAGAGGGAACAATGGACCTGCCAGCTTGCGGAGGAGCCGGGGCCGCCTGGGAGACCCCCGCATCTATACCAGTAGGAAGCAACCCAGGGAGGGCGACGGAGAGGTATCTCCCGCCCCAGGAAGACTCAGCGTGTTTCGGTAGGACCTCCCCGCTGAGTTGGTGAAAGGTGCTGAGCCACTGTTAGGGCCCTGGGTTGGGGCCCAGTGGAGGTGGGTGGGCCCCGGACCCCCCTACATAGGCCATCACTCCCCCAGGTGGGCGACCCTCCCCTCTATTGACTCTGGCCATTGGGCCACCCTGCCCTGCAGTAAAGGGATGACTATTGACTCTGGCCATTGGGACACACTGCCCTGCAGAAAAGAGGCAACTATTGACTCTGGCCATTGGGACACACTGCCCTGTGGTAAAGGGGTGACTATTGACTCTGGCCATTGAGACACACTGCCCTGCGGTAAAGGGGGTGGCTATGACTCTGGCCATTGGGACACACTGCCCTGCAATGAAGGGGTGGCTATTGACTCTGGCCATTGGGCCACACTGCCCTGCAATGAAGGGGTGGCTATTGACTCTGGCCATTGGGCCACACTGCCCTGCAGAAAAGAGGCAACTATTGACTCTGGCCATTGGACCACACTGCCCTGCAGTAAAGGGGGCGGCTATTGACTCTGGCCATTGGGCAACACTGTCCTGCAGAAAAGGGGCAACTATTGACTCTGGCCATTGGGCCACACTGTCCTGCAGAAAAGGGGCA
>ML677339.1:27583434-27650084 GCA_007922305.1 Dermatemys mawii | reverse complement strand
CCTGCAATGAAGGGGTG
Organism: Dermatemys mawii; assembly: GCA_007922305.1. NCBI lineage: Eukaryota > Metazoa > Chordata > Testudines > Dermatemydidae > Dermatemys > Dermatemys mawii. The sequence continues at coordinate 27,650,067 of ML677339.1, read as the reverse complement.
GCTATTGACTCTGGCCATTGGGCCACACTGTCCTGCAGTAAAGGGGCGGCTATCTACTCCGGCCGACGGACCCTGGTGCCCTGAGAGGTGGGGCAATTCTTTGGATGGTACATAATTGGCCATGCTTCCCCAGCCTGAGGGGGCACAGCCCCTCACAGCCCTGCTGAAGTAAAGTACCTGCTGCACTGTACTCCAGAGGACAATATTGCACATGATACCTTGACATACACAAATCTGTAACCATCCTTGGGACCCCACATCCTCCTGGGACCCTCCCTTCCCCCATCCCCAACACTGCTGATGTGTTGTTTTTATTTGCCTCTCTCCTACAGATGTTGTTTTTTAATAAAATAATTGTTTTGGTTTGAAAGCAATCTGTGTATTCCATTAATTGAAAGCAAACAGGCCCCAAAGCAACAGGCAATTTTCTTAAACCTTCATAGTGCATCGTCTGCACCAATCACAATCACCACCTACCATTACAAGCACTGCGCTGTGAGCATAGCAACAAATATTAGTGGATTTCAGCTTCAAATTGGTTCCTCAAGCCATCCCTGGTCCTTATGGCCCTGTACTGCGCCCCTCTAATAGCATTAGTCTCTGACTTTTCAAAGTCAGCCTTCAGGTGCTGAGCCTCAGTGGTCCAGCCCTGAGTGAAGCTTTCACGCTTCCCTTTACAAATATTATGGAGCATACAGCCCCTGGCTATAAGCATAGGAATACTGTCATCGGCCAGGTCCAGCCTCCCATATAGGCAGCGACAGCAGGCATTTAAATTTCCAAAAACACACTGAACAGTCATTCTGCACTTGCTCAGCTTATTGTTGAACTGTAGGCGGGGCCTCCCAGGATCACGGTGGGCATTTCGATGTCCCCTACAGTGATCTTGTGGTCCAGGAAGAAAGCCCCAGGCCAGTGTTCAGAAATATGCATGCATCATGCACCTTTCCGGACCAGCCTGCGTTGATGTTTGTGAAATGCCCATGGTGATCCACAAGCGCCTGGAGAACAATAGAAAAATACCCCTTCCGATTAATGTACTCAGTGACTAGGTGGTCTGGTGCCAGAATTGGAATGTGTGTGCCATCTATTGCCCCTCTGCAGGTAGGGAAGCCCATTTGTGCAAAGTATAAACATACTTTTTGACTCAGAGGGAGCTTTGATTTCAAGAGGTTAACTATAATTATTTCCTCCAAGCCAAACTGTATATTTCGCACAGTCAGAAAGGTGATGACAAGAGTCATTGTTGCCGTTACTGGTTGAGACTAATATCGCTGTGGCAAACATACATGCCCGAGTTCTTTACTTCTTTGACCCTATATTCTCCTAAGGAGAACTTTAACCTACCCAATCCAAAGACGTGGATAAGGATGCAGTCCCTCCAAATCCCCTTCTCTGCCTCCTAAATCAAGAGCTGGTAAATAATCCATAGCTTAATGTAACCTTTCTGACACTGGCACACACTTATAATCATGGTGCTTACAACCATTTTTTATTCCTATTTCTCTCCTGCTGTTATATCGATCTATGCTGCCATTATCCCTGCAGTTTGTGATCATCTTAGACGTAAATAGATTGAGCTCCTTGAATCTTTCACTGTAAACATAATTTCTCATCATTTTTGTGGCTCTTCTTTGACCCTCTCCAATTTAACAACATCTTTTTTATATTCTGGGCACCAGAACTGGACACAGGATTCCAGCAGAGGTTGCAGCAGAGCCAAATACAGAGGTAAAATAACCTCTCCACTCCTACTTGAAATTCCTATTTTGCATCCCAGGATCATATTAGCTCTTTAGGCTACAGCATCACACTGGAAGCTCAAGTACAGTTGACTATCCACCATGACTCCCAATTCTGTGTCAGAGTCACTGATTTCCAGGATAGAGTTCCCCTTCCTGTAAGGATTGCCTATGTTCTTTGTTCCAGAATGTATACATTTATTTTTAGCTATATTAAAACACACATTGTTTGCTTGCGTCCAGTTTACCATGCAATCTGAAGCACTCTGAATCAGTGACCTGTCCTCTTCGTTATTTACCACTCCCCTAATTTTTGTGTCATCTGCAAACTTTATCAGTGATGATTTTATGATTTTTTCAAAGTCATTGATAAAAATGTTAGATAGCGTAGGGCCAAGAACTGATCCCTGAAGGACTTTACTGGAAATACGCCTGCTTCATTATGAATTCCCATTTACAGTTTGAATTTTGATAGGTGTCATTCTGAAACCTTGAAACCTATCAGTTAGCCAGTTTTAAACCCATTTCATATGTGCCATGTTACTTTTACATTGTTCTAGGTTTTTGAATCAAAATGTCATGTGGTACCAAGTCAAACACCTTGGAGAAGTCTAAGTATATTACATCAACACTACCACCATTATCAACCAAACTTGTAATCTCATCAGAAAGTGAGATCAGGTTAGTCTGATGGATCTATTTTCCATCAGTCAAGGTTGATTTACTTTAATTACATTACCCTTCTTTAATCCTTTATTAATGTAGTTTATTAATTCTGTACAAGCCATGCTCTTTTCTCATCTAAGCTATGGTAGCTTCCCCTTCTCTACCCTCCCTGAATCTCCCATTCACCCTTTTTAGTTTGTCCAAAATACTGCTGCTAAAATCATATGTTTTTGACTGGTGCTACAAGCACGAACAGCTCCTTGTCAAATCCTTTCACTGGCTTCCTCTCACCAGCCCCATCAAGTTTAAGCTCTTTGTTTTTTCCTTTAAGGCACTACACATTTTCATTCCTGTCCTCTTCTCTTCTCTTGCCCCTAGTCTCCTTCACTCCTCCCAAGAACTTACTCATCCTCTTCTCCTTCAAGGCTTTCCTTAAAACTTGCTTCTTTGAGGAGGCCCATAATTCCTAGTCTTTCCTGCAAATGAGGACTAAACACAACTGATGAACAATAAAAACCTAAAAAAACCACAATCAAACCAAGAAAACTGGAACTAACAAGATCTTCTAAATGTCGCTGTTCAGTCACTGGCTTTTTGTTGTACTTCTCTCATATTTTGTATACACATTGTGTCTTAGACTTGGTCTACATTATAAAATTTTGCTGGAGCACAATTTTCTTAAAGCCTTGACTTACAGGGCTCTGGCTTTGCTTCATTTCACAGGATCAAATGCTCTCCTGTCTTATCCAGCTAGGAGTGAGAATAAACCCACACCTCCTAGCCACAAAACTATGCCAGAAAAAAACCCAGTTCAGATGAGATGAACTATATTGACAAACAAGTGCTTTTATTGACATAGTTAATACTGTTCAGGGAGATGGAGTAGCTATGTTGGCAGAAATTCACTGACAGGAATATGTTGCATCTCCACTAGGTGGCTTTGCCAACATAACTCTTCCAGCAAAGGCTCTCTAGTTAGTGTAGACTAGTTCTTAGATTGCAAGCTTCTTGAGGCAGTCACTTTCTTATCCTGCTTGCCTACTGTAAAGAGCCTGCCACACTTGTGCTATAATAAATGCTATAACCTGCTGACCAAAGAACTTCAACAAGAAGCTGTACTGATATTTCTCCTCTCTACCTGGAGCAAACTCGTGTTGGACTACATCTTGGGCTTGAAGATACTTATAAAGCACAGATAACTGAGACTGATGCAATCAACCTTTAAAAAAATTGTCATTGATTTGATTAAATGGAAGTTTGTTAAAAGTGATTCTTCACCTCCTTGCAAAAGAACACAATCATTTTCTATTTTATTGCTAAAAGACATACTCTTCATGGATAAAATTAATGTAAATGTTTCTTTGTGTTTGATTCTATTGTTTTTGTCTCATAAATTTTTGTCATCTGTTTTGCACCCAACAGAAGACTGAATCAATTGAAAGTTTTAGACATTCTTGTCTTTTGTGTAGGAACTTTTTTGTGGGGGAGAAGGGGAGGAGTCCTCTTGTTTTGTGTGTGTAATGTGTAAGTAAATGTAAATATAGAACTTGTACATGTTTTTATTCCAAAATCCCAATGCTCTCTTGTGGTGAAAAAAATACAGTCAAGGTATCTGAACTTTACAACTTGGTATACCTGTCTTCCATTTATAGAAATCTCCCACAGCCACAATACATTTGTGATGATGAACTGGTGACTACAGTCCAAAATGGCTAATCTTTAATTACTAAACTTGGAACTTAGTTAGATTTGACACAATGCTTATTGTATATTAACTGGTCTCTTCACACAAGGCCCTGTCCGTAGTTTTTGTACTCTTTGCTGTGTGGTCAAAGAGACTTCTTTTAAAGTGATGCACAAATTCTATATATTCTGCTCTTAACTGTTGTCTTGAAATCCACTTGATATTGCATGTAGCTTTATTTTTGTAACTCAGTTGTTACAAGTGAGATTATTGATATTGGCTCTGTTCCTCCTTCCCCCACAGTACTTTTGTAACATGTTTCTTTTTGATTTCAAGGAAACAAAAAAACCTTCAGTGTTACACATTCTCTGTATTTGTTCAAAGCGTGATTGTATCTTGTCCTTTGGAAATTCATGCAAAATGAGCACCCTTCATTTAGTTTATATAAAATTTCATTCCACTTCCTCATACTCCAAGAAAGGTGGCATTGAGACATATTTGAAATAAAAAAATAACTGCAGTACTTTAAGGATATGTTTATAGAAGCTAATCTTTGGCATTTGTTGGAAATGAAGAGATATTCTATACTTATGTCCTTTCCATGATCATTTTGCTAACCACTTCCAGCTCCAAGTATTGTGTTGCGGTGCCCTAATGATATTTAGTTGTATACTTATTAAGGAATCGTGCAGTGCTTGATTATCTTTCCTCATAGTAGTTTGAGCACATTCAGCATGCATCTACTTTGTACTCAAAGGGACTTTCTGCCATATTTGTCTCTGACTGTACTTAGTGTACTGATGAAAACTTTTCCCAGTTTGGTACTGTTATCAGCTTGTCATCATAGATAATATGCTGCTGCACCCACAGTGCAGGGTGACAAAGATCAGCCAGTAAGGTGAGAAATGTAGCAAGTTCTCAGATATAATCTGTTCTGAAGAACAAAAGTATTTATTTGCACAACAAAAAATAAGCCAAAACAATTGAAACATATACTCCAGACTACCCAGCAAATAAAGGCAACAGTTCATTATTAGGCCACACACATACACTACAACCCTGTTTTTCATTAAAATCTTTCAGAGTCAAGTGAAAGCCTAAAAAATAAAGATGTTTGGATAAAGCAGGGAGCATTATGTGGTGCAGATTGTGGCAAGGAATTTAACCGATCTTTGGTTATAACTAGGATTTTCAGTTAACCAAAGATCAGATAAATCGAGTAATTTATTATATTGTGGCACTTTTCATGGTGAGATCTCACACTGCCCTCCTTTCCTGTGTACAGCAAACCAACATTTGATTCTGCAGCAGCAGAAGATAATTGGAAAACATTCAAAACCAGATATTTTTATTGAATTCACTATTAAAATGATAAACTATTGACTGTATTATTCATTTAAATAATTTAGTGCAATAAAAACCTCTTGTTTTGAATGTTTAGCAGAACTTCTTATTAACAATAATACAACTTCAGTGCCGTGGCTGTGAGGTGGACATGCACGTGTGCATGAAAGGTGGAGAGAGAGCAGAGAGTTTATTGGCTGGGGAGGCATTAGGACTACTTCCGGGCACAGCACCATTATCAGCAACTCAATAACACTGAACTGAAAGTAACTGAATTCCTGAACCTCAATTCCAGGCAGAGCAAGCAGGTTACCCATCTGCACATGCTCCTGCTTTGCACAGTAGTACATGAGGCTTTTCTATCACTAAGCAGAGCAAAGAACCCCTCTTCTCCTTACAGCAGGTAAATTCCTCAGTCACAGAATGTCCAGAACTCTGCTGCTCCCATAAATAAAAGAAGCATTAAGTGTTTTTTTTTCCTGCTTCCCTACTTAAGTCTGATGCTCACATGGCTCAGCCAACTATCTCCTAGCTCTATTCTCCAGAAAAACTAAGAGTATCATGAAGGTCAATATATATGGCACTCCGGTATCTGAGGGCCAAAGGGCAGAAATTATCTTCAACCTTCTCCAGCATTAAATTAAAGAAGAATCAGCTCTCTCAGTCCACAGAAGAGAACTAGTTATGAGCTGGCCCTTGTCAGACAGATGGTTGTCATGTGGACCTAAAGCTCTGTTACAGTCAGAGCTAGTAGCTCATCCTATATTATACTTAAGGTTGGCCAACATTTCCCCACTCTAACACTTTATTTTCTGTTGCTCATAACTTTGCCAGGCTTTGAAGTTCTAGGGCAAATTTAATTTGGCAGGGAAGGGGGCCACCCAGGTTTGTCTTCTGCTGCCCCTGTGAAAATTTGCCCAAATGAGGTCAAGTCATAAACCTTTCAAAAAAAATCTCAGTTCACATGTGCTCGATAGGTTGCTAGAAAATTGTAAGATGGGCAAAACAATGAAGTTTTTTCTGTCTTTATTCTCAGAAACAGCTGAACTGTTTTGGGTGAAATTTAAAAAAAAAAAAAAATTTAGCCTGAGGCACCCTGCATGGGTTGTAAGCCATGTTGTAAGCCAGTGGAAACAGGGTCTTGTAATGGGAAGTGTGAGACAACTTTAATAATAGAATGCCATATGGTTTGTTTTCTACTGATGTGCCTAACGGATTGTAAACTCTTTGGTGTAGGGACACTGCATACTCTGAATGCAATACAGTACTAATTTTATTGTTAGTGCTCTACCATAATTAGTAATAATAATCTTTATTATCAATAGGGGGGATATATTTTTTAGCTGTGCGTTTAGTGCACTGTTTAACCCCAGAACTAAATGTATTTTCATGGACTAAAACAAAGCCCCTGTGACTAGGTGTCATCTTTTTGCCCAGTAGTGTCTGTGAGAATTAAAAAGCTACATTAGGAGAGTCAGCATGGCCTCCTGGTTAAAACCCATTTGTAGGAGTTCTGTGCCAGCTTTGCTACAGTCTTTGCCTTTAGACATATTTGTAACCTATTGGTGTCTCAGTATCCCTAGCTTTAAAATGGGGATAATAATTCTGCCCCCACCCCACCAAGTAATTGTGAAAATTAATTAACACATGAAAAGCTTGTTTAGATCCTCAAATAGAAGATGATACAGCATTGTAAAGTACCACTATAATTTGTAGTGTAGCTTTTACATGTGTTTAATTCAGCTGCTCTACAGAGCTGTATTGATTAGTACTTCTGAGTTTAATAAGAGTTTTTAGTAGCTGGTAATAGAAAGCTACAGGTTCACTTGTCATTCCTTGCAATCTATATTTTTTGTTTCACATAGGTTCCTCAAAGCAGGAACTTTGTTTTCTTACATTTCTATACTACAGCTAGCACAACACAGCCTTGATCCTAGAAGCAGTTTTTTGAGGGTTTTGTTTGATATGCCATACACTAACAACATTTTGGAGAACAAATTCAAGTGGTTACACTTTGTGATTTTTCAGCATATAACAGTACCCTTATCCCAGCAACTTCTTCTGTATTCACAGGGGATTGTGTTGACTTTTTAGTTCTTTCACAGGTGAAAGCATTTAAAAACAACATAGGTCTGGCTGTTGGGTCACTTGGAGAGGTCGTTGCTGCTCTTCTGAAATGTTAGTGCTTAGTTATGAGGTGTATACTGAGAAGGAAGAGAGGTTGGTAAGCTCCAAGTGATCTTTGGGAGTGGTTTATTGCTTTTCTAAACAAATAGAGTAACAAGAGTAATACATGTGTTACCATCTTCTCATAGCAACCTAGTAAGAGTCTGTTTTGGTAGGAAGAGGAACATGTGTGTGTATTATCAATAAGGCTTATGCTTGGGAGGGAAGAAAGAAGTTCCCAGAAGCTTCACTCCTAATGCCATAATAAATAAATGCATAGAAAATCAAGGGACACATTGCTCCTTCTGTGATTCTTTTCTCAAAAGACTCCTTCCTTCTAGTCCTACTGACTTTTTGTATGTATGTGGGTGGTAAAACTGGCTTACACTGAGGACTGGAGTCTTGGAGCCTGACTTCTTGTTGAAAGAAATGACTTGTTAGGATTTGTGGGTTAATAATACTTCTCTCCAAGCCATTAATTTTGTTTTCCCTGATTGCTGGTTATCACTAAGTAAATGGAGCACATCTTAGGCTTGGTCTACACTTGAAAGTTATACTGGTATAATGTTTGCAGTTTGGGATGTGGGGTTCTTTTTATTTTTTACTGATATAGTTACACCAGTAAGGGCCTTAGAGAAGATGTAGTTATACTGTATCTGTACAAATTTCCACAGACCAGTATATATATTCCCTTCCCTGTATGGGAATACCACTAGAAGGCACCTTTTATCCTGCTATAATTAGGTCCAGATTACAGGGCTTGTAGTGCTTTAGCTATACCTGGTGTAGATAAGACTTCAGAACTGCTACACTTCTGCTTAGAGCTATAAAATCCAAATCAAGTGAACATTAATTTACTGTAACTGCTTCTCTTGTGCATGAGCGCCATGACTGATTCTTCAAAGTATCAGCCTCCCAAAAGATCATGTACCATTTTCTAAAGGACCTTAAATTGATTAGAGTGACTGGTCATTCCACTTTGAAGTTTTATACGTAGTTTCAACTAAAAATACTCTGTAGTCTGTCACACTGTCAAATGGGAGCTGTGTGTGAAGATGTGTGTCTGCATTTGTCAGTTTCTGACAATTGTATCTGGAGGTATGTTATATGTTCAAATAAGTGCTTCATCAGATGTGAAATACAGGAAAGGAGACTCAGGAAAAGTGGTAAGTTCAAATACAAGTGAAAACATTTTAGCTGACATCATTGGTTGTCTTTCTTGCTCACCCATAGCATGTAAGATACAAAAAGGTGGATATTAAAGCTTTGAGATCTATGTTTTATAATTTCAATTTGTAATGCTGCATAGTTGTATTACAATAAATTGAAACTAGTAATAGCAATTTAGAGTCAGATCCTATAGTTCTTAAGTCAAAACTCACTGACAACAACCAAAGTTTTATCAGAGTTAACCTTGCAGTACTTGACTGTTTTCAGCTGTACTGCAGGGTATTTTTATTGATGCTTCCAAACCTGAAAAGTTATTTAAGTGCAAAAAAGGCTCTATTAATGTGACACCCATTTTTTTTTTTTTTAAAAGGCAAAGCTTCCTTCCATGCCTCAGTTCAAGTCCCACCAAATGTAAATGAAACAGGGTGGCTTGCACCTTGGAGGGGTAGGGGGCCTGAGGCCAGAAAGCCCTGTTCAATTATCAGACCTAGGTTGGAAGGGGTAAGGTCACACTTACAAAGGGCTGAGAGAGTATAGGAGGGAGATGGGCTCCTGCAGCAGCAGGCCTTGATGAAGGGGGATTGTTGGGAATGGTCAGTGTTCCCTGTTCACCACCAAGAGGCTAGTGGGGGAGCGGGGGCGGGGGAGCGGGGGGAAGCCTCAGGAGCTGCAGCCCAGGGTAGCTGGAGAAGCTTTAATTTAGATGTTTTGCCTAAGTTTATGTCAGAAATTAAAAGCTCATCCAGGTAGGAGACATGCGATCGGCAGTGAGTCCTTCCTCTGGAGACCAGGAAATTCACCCTGAGTGACAGAAAACTGAGTTAGAAGGTAGCCTGAAGCCAAATTTGGTAGGCAGTGCTGCTACAGTAAATTTCTTCATTCAGGTTACACTCTATTACATTTTTAACACTGCCTGCTCAGACATGCTGTGATCCCTGCAGTTGCAGAAGACACAAGTCTGGGGGACAGAGTTTTAAAACAGTAAAAATGTGGTGTGTAGATGCATTAGATTATACCTGTATGTGACTGGGAGCCATGTGGAAAACATTGCTGTCATTGACCTGTGTTTATTACAGCATGTGGCATACCGTTCTCTCAGCATCGCAGCATTTCATGTTATTTACCGAACAGCACTTTGTTGGAGCAGTAGATCAGCCGCAGATGATAAAAACTAAAGGATTGCTCCTGTTCTGGGGACCTTGGCCTAGGGGTTGGCTTCTTATCACCCAGTAACCCAGCCCCCTAACTACAGGTGGCCCTTCCTCCTGGACCCCTGGCCGGGGAGGATCTTCCATCCAGGAGTGAAAGTAACTGAGAGGACTTACCAGTGCACAGGAGTTCTGAGCAGCAAGTGGGATCTCAGCTGGAAGAGGTGGGGCCTTTAAATCCCCAGACACTCTAAATCAAGATTTAAAGGGCCTGCGGCTCTGGCTGCAGTAGTAGTGGCTGGGGTCCTTGGGCCCTTTAAATCACCTCTGGAGCTACTACAGCGGACCCCCCGGCCTTTTAAATTGCTGAGAGCCCTAGGGCTCCCAGATGCCACTGGTACCCGTAAGCTCCAGGCTTTGGCGGAGCTTTAAAAGGCCCGGGGCTCTGCTGCAGTAATGGCATGAGGTTGTACGGTATTTGGGGCAAAGGACTGTCTCTTATTACTCAAGTGTGGTCCTATTCTGAGTGGGGCATCTAAACATTAACACAGTACAAACAAAAATAAAGTAGGTTGGGTTGCAATGACCGACTGAGCTGTGTGAAGAAGTTTTCCCAGTGCATAACTGTGGCTGGCCCAGAGCTATTAGTGGCACATCTTTATGAACACTCTGTTTACTCAAACTCAAAAGGGGAAGCTCTAATTAGAGGTCTGTCAATTTTTTGACATAACTACAGGAAATTGAGAGAGCAATGCAGGAAGAGGAAAAGAGTTGAATGTGTTGGTGTTCCACTTTATACAGACCTGGTTGCATGTGGAAAAGGCAAACCAAGCTCAGAAAATGTTAGAAGGACTGCTTAAATAGTGATCAGCCTGAACAAAGGGGAATAAGTTGGTTCTGAGCAGAGATCTGTTCCATCTTCTAGCTAAAGTCAAGTGTAATGTCAGTGCAATAACCAACACAGTGCTTGCCATTACTTGTTCAGCATTCATCAACAAAAGCCATAGAGTTAGCACACTTACTTTTAATTCTTTTCAGTGTAGGAAAGGACTTTTTGGTGACCACTGTACAGACATAGCTTTAAAATTCCTCCTATCCTATGGGATTTTCCTTTCTTACAACTGAATTCCATTGACTATTACTGAGTTCTTGTGTCTTTAAAAAATATTCTGCAAGACAGGAGGAATGTGAATGTATATTTTTTTATTCTTGTATCATGGATCCTTGGGGAAGGCTAGTTTTTCCTGCACTGGCAAGGAGATGAAATATATAATCAATTGGAAGAGAGCTCTTTCTAACTAATATGATCTTGTGACTTACATGTGATTAGAAATAGAGGTGAAAATAAGGAAGAAGACAAAATTAAGAGAAAAACAGAACATTGCTTTATTTAGAAAAGTTGCTTTTCATTTGAGGTGATGAGAACACACAACAGAAATTTGAGCAGTGTTTGGTGTGGGAAGTATCCTGAAGTCCTGATTTTTGTGTGTTAGAAAGTATTGATATTCATACATTAAAAAATAGGCACCAAAGAGGGGATTTGTGGGACCCAGTAATTTAATTGTTCAGGAGAAATCTTCTGACTGGTGTTTTTTCACCAATTTGAATTGCTGGCCATGTTCAGCAAAGAATACAGCAAATAATATTTCCCAAACAAAAGGAATTTGTTTGTCAAAAGGCTTTTCTTTTTTTAGTCATCAAGACTGTAAGGGGATATTGTTTATACTAGTGTTGAGTCCGTTATGTGCTCAGTGTAGTGTTCTTCATACGTTCTGTCCTGGGCAGAAGAAACTATGCAGAAAGAATCCAGTCATCACAGGCTGTGTGTGTTTGATCCCTGGCAGTGCAGCTAGAATGCTCTACTGTGCATCTCGAAAGGTGGTGTGAAGAAGGAAAGTGTGTGTGTGTGTGTAATGCACAGAAGGAGAAAATACTGTCAATCTGTAGGAAAAAAAAGATACAAAAGTCTCTCATGGAAGACAAAACATTACTTACAAAGACATTAACCATGGGTTAAAATAATGAATTGTGAAAATCTGATTTGGAACTTATTTTATCAAGTCCTTTCTGCAGTGGAGGTACTCCAAGTCATGCCAGTAAGTGGGGTGGCCTTTTCTTTCAGGTTGGACTATCTTCACTTTCAATAGCTTGTTTTGTTTTATGTTGTTTCCCTCCCACACCTCTCCCCAAAATGCTTTGGTTGAAAAAGTACAGCATTCCAAGTGTGCCTTACAAATACCATCTTATCTAAGAGATGCTTTGTTTTTATACTGGTCTTAATGTGTGTTAGATGCTTTCTAAAATAAACTAAAATATGATCCTTGCCCCAGGGATCTTATCTATTCTGTACTGGAGCTCATGCATTGATTTGAGGAAAAACAAGACTGGTGAGGAGGGGAGGGGAAAAATAGGGGAAAGAGGAACAAGATTCCTTAGTAAACCAATGTGGTTGCTTTGACTCATTATGGTCACCTTCTGATGGTAGTGATGCATGTGTTTGTATTTTTTTTTTTTAAGTTTTACTTTAACATCATCCTCACAACTCCCCTTTTACAAGTATTTTGTGTGGGGATAGAGAAGATTTTTGATTACTCAGGATTAGTCAGTTTATGGTGGAGTGAGAGGGATGAAGGAGGGGATGGTAAAAATCAAGATGCAAGATACAGGCTGGGGCAGAGTTGTGTGTGGTCTTAGAGGGAAGGACATGAAGCCTGAACTTGACAGTGTGTCTCCTCTCCATAACTGTCCTTGTTTGCAGCATATTATTCAGCCACTAGATGTCTCTCTGCACTGACTAGAGTTCCACACAGGACATGATCCCTGGTAAAGAAGGAAGACAAAATTGGAACTCAAGCTGGGTGGAAATCTGGCTGTCTGTAATTACAGACATTTTCTTTAATAAATGTACCCTGTTAAAAACGGACTGTGATTCTATATATCATGACACTCCCGTTGGCTGAAGAAATCTATAATGAATGTTAGTGAAGTTTATCACTAATGAATGGAAAATTAATCAAATAATTGCGCTGGTTTTGTTCTTGAACTATTCAGCCCAATACATCTCAGAATCACAAAAGGCTTTATGTACCATTTTACCTTTAATAAAAGGCTTGAGCAATGTACAGGGCCTTGGGTGGCCTGCTGTAGTGGCATGAATTTCAACCATTTGATTATTCCAGGAAATTCCTGCATCATCCCCAATCAACACTTTAGGTGTGTGCTTTTTTTTTAAATTAATCCTGTTTGTAAGACTTCCCATAGGTTGCGCACCAGTAGCTGGATGAAGTCTCAGTGTGATAAACTGCCACAACCATTGGTAATACAGGGGGTCCTGGTAGAGATAATTAAAAGTCTAAAGAGGAAAGTGTCACGCTGATAAAAAGAGAGCCCACCAGGGGAAAGAGATCAAATAAAAGAGAACTATATTTTATTCTGATCCATTAAAATCAACAATTAAAAACCTATGTGTTCATCCCTACAGAGAAATAACTCTGACACGGTTTACTTATACATGCAATACACATTGTGCTTATATAGCACCTTTCAGATGGGACAGCCAAGGCAGCTTCACAAATACTAATGGCATTGCTCAGTGAATCAGTTTAAGCCAAAGGGAACAGCGAGGCATGAGCTCTGATCTAAAATCAGAAGTAGACAGGAAGAGTTGTCCCTCCACCGACAGCACTCAGTTCAATCTTTCAGCACAACAGCTGAAAGGATGATATGTAAAGAACTTCAGGTAAATGTGAGACATTGTCAGGCCATAGGTCAGCAATGGAAGATCCCAGGAGGTGACAGCAAGCACATAGTTACACAACAGGCCTAGGAGGCAGATGTTCCATATTGGTGTGTTTGAAAGTCAAAAGAGTGTTCTTGCAAACCAAATGCAATGAAACTGAATGGGTCACCTGTGTAAGGCTTGGTCTACACTGGGGTGGGGGTTGACTTAAGATATGGAACTTCAGCTATGTGAATAACGTAGCTGAAGTTGGCGCATCTTAGGCCGACTTACCTGCCGTCCTCACGTCAACAGCAGGCTCACCTGTCGACTGCAGCTTGTGCCTTTTGGCGAGCAGGAGTTCCGGAGTCGACGGGAGTGCCTTTGGGGATCAATTTATCATGTCTTGACGAGACGTGATAAATTGATGGCCAATAGATCGATCTCTACCTGTGGATCCGGCGGGTAGTGAAGACATACCCTAAATAATGTGGTATGAGAGCTAAGCATGAGTAAGGCTGCTGGTTTTAGGACTTTGCAGAAGCTGGAGTTTATGTAGGGGTGTATCTCAGAAACTGTACAGTAACACATTGTACTTCTATAGTAATCAAAGCATGTGCTATCATCTCAGCCTCAGCATAGTCAGTATAGGCTATGGACCCTGAGTATTTTTCTAAGCTAAAACAGCAAAGAGGTAATCATTCGTCTGCACCCTTAATCAAAACAAGAATTTTATGAATCTTAATAATAAACTATAAGATTTGAAAAATACCTGCTATATCAACCTCTATGTTTTTGTTTTGTTTTTTTGACATGAAACTAAATAGTGGGGTTTATCATTAAAACACGCAAGCAAAAACAGTAAGACTATTTGCTGTATGGTACCAAGCAAATAAGAAGCCAACACTGATGGAATTGTAAAGTTTTTAAGATGTCTGTTCAAATATTATAAAAGCGGTATTAGAACTGAATGGTGAGGATATTTCAGCTAGTAGTACAGGAAAAAAATTGTCTAGTACTATAGGAGATATCCTGAAAGCCCTAGGGAGCAATCTACCCAAACAAGACCAAGTCCAAAGGATTAGATGTAGAAGTAACATTCTTGGGGATGCATACAGGCAAAAGATATAATACATCAGAGTAGTCGTTCCATTTTTTTTTTTTTGCTATAACATCTCTCCTCTGAATATCTCAAAGTACTTTACATGTCACTGAGTACCTTGAGTCTCCTTGTTTTAGTATGGTGCTGGAATTCCATGATCAACAGTATCAAGAGCAGCTTATGAATCAAATAAGACTAACGAAAAAAGAAGCAAAGTACTCTGTGTAACTGAAAAGTATTGTTGTAAGTATTTGAGGAAGGAAAATGTCTGCCTAAATTGTTAGTTAATTACCAAGTTCTATAGACTGTTATAACTGATTAGAGGAAGCATGTGGTGTAAAAAAGAACATTCATCACACTAAAATGAAAAGCATCGGAAAAAAAGTTAATGAGTTAGACTTCCATTGACTTCACTGGAGCCAGAATTTTTCCCAATGTGAATATTAAATCAAGAAGAGTTCAACTAATGACGCTGTAAAGATAAGATCAGATACAAACTCAGTGAACTAAAATTAAAAATATAGGTGAACCTAGTTTGGGCAATAAACAATAACTGATGAGGAAGGTGGCAAAAGCAAAGCAAAATTATATCCCAGGCCATCTTTGATTTATACTTGAGTGACTAGGGTTATATAAGGAATTATTATGCCATTAACAGCATAAGCCACTCTGCTCTTGACACTAAACTGTGGTTGGGAGATACAAGCCTGTGTACAAGTTTCTACCACAATAAGTTTATGCAGTTGTCTTAAATCTCTTTTAGAGTCATCTCTCTTTTTCCTCTGTCAAACCATAGGAGTGAATACTCGAAAAGATAATACTTCTTCTTTGAGAGTCACTGTCAAAAAATTTGGGGTGAGTGGTGGAAATCGGCTCAATCTAATGCTAGTATATCAGCATTCTAGGAGGCTATGGAGGAGGATAACAGTTATTGCAGGCATGCTGAAAGGAACAAGTATCCTGTTTTAATGGTGGAAATATTGCCAGTTCATCCACTAATGGAGAAGAAAATAAGTGGTCCAGTATACTCTGTTGTAGTTCTTGAAGAGGTAAAATGAAAATAGAGAACTTGACAGCTGCAATATAAAATACAAGTTATCCTTTCTAAAACCTCCTCTAATCTAAGCTTAGAGTCAGGTATGTTGCAAGGACTGTTTTAAAATCACAATATTTGTATCACTGCAAAATAAATACTTTCTCAAAAGCAATTCTACATATAGAAAACATAGCCTGCTTCTTTAATTTATGCACAAGATTTTCATTTTAAAACAACCTCATTCTGTATACTTTTTTTTAAAAAAAGCTTGGTTTTTTTTATTACTGTCATCTTAGATAATTAAAAGTGGAAATCTAAATCAAGACTTTACAGGTCTAAAATGTACTTCCTCAGCCATCACCTCCAATCTCTCCTGTTTGTTTACTATTTGCAATGCTCAGTTTAGCAAATGAAGACAGACTGACTAATCATTCAGTTTCACAGCTGTTTCACTTTCTTGTTCTTGTACATAAACACAAGACTGCACACTTGGTGTTGTATACTGCAGAGGAATGTTTACAATGAAATAAGCTAATTTTAATTTTTATGCTCTTAGATTTCCTGGAAATATTTCTATTATGTCTTGTAAAGATTTGTTTAAAATGCACTTGGGATTTTAACTGTCTGTTTTTGTCCCTTTACATATTCCTCTTTTGACTCACAATTGCAAAGCACTCTATCTAGCGATCTAAATATACATGTTGGTTCAATGCAATGCAGTAAAGCGTAAACTGGGGTACTAAAATCTTAAAGAAAAATTGTTTGAAGCACCTCCCAAGAACAATGAAGAAAAAGAACAAGGACTGACTAAAGTCTTCTGGACAGTATACAATACTCATCTCTTCTAAATCTGTTCCAGCAAAGACTACACTATCAGCCTCCATAACAGAAATTCTATCGCTTTTTCCCAGCCTGAACTGTCCAGCCGCTCATGAGTTGCTACACACATATCATGTCTCTCAGCTTTGCACTGCTCATATTTTTATCCCCCAGTGCTGTCAATTAGCAATCTGATTCCTAATTAGTTCAGCTCACCTGGCTATTTTGCTCCTAATAAATCAATTAATTCAATTCACACAGAGGGACTTGTGTTTTAGTATCATAGCTCAATCATTACTGGTCATCACTGTGTGTGACTGCTTTGTGCACTCTAAAAACTTGATATCCAAGCTGAATTTGTATTCTCCATTAGGGTGCAGTCTGTCAAGTAAGTGGAGAGTGTGGTTAGTATTTCTAATGTAGGTAGGGATTCAGCAAAGGAAGCCTCCTCAGAGCAAAAAAGAAACTTAGGATGCAGGCTATAAATTAGTTGGCACACTGCCTAGGCTGCCTGCACTTTATCTATACCTGAATATTAGGTACAGCCCTCCTTTTGGATCTGAATTTACCAGTCTCCCACAAGAGAGCATGATGGTACTGCTCCATCTGTTGTTAATTTTTTACACCAGAAATGCAGGCTCATGAAACTAGAGTAGCACAGTAACTTGGTGGAAGGAGAAGAATTGTCCCAACTGGGAGTCCACAGTCTGCCTCCTTTCCTCTAGTCTATAGGAAGCTGTTCCCCCGTTGGTTGCCCCTTGCCTCTAGAAGGGCTAGGAAAGAAATCCTGTCTACCCCTCTTCCCCTGCTGTTCCTTCCAGCCAGGGGAAAAGGCACCATCTTCTTCTCCCCAAGCCAATATTCGGAGGATACAGAACAGCCTTGTGACTTCCATCTCTCTTCTTGGCTCTTCATGGAGGAATGCTTAAGTTGGGAGCACAAGGAATATTTACCAATGCAGCCCAGTTCTCTTGAGTGAATACAAATGCTTATTTGACTATGGACCTGTTCAAAGTCATGGACTTCTCTTTCAGATCGTTTTATTCCCTTTGTCCTCATTCTCTTCTGAGTTCCATGTCCCATCATTCAAGATGGCACAGGGCCTCTTTGCCACATAATGACAATGCCCATACTGGCATACAACCTCCAGAAATGGGGAAGTTCCTCTTCTATTCAGATCTCCTTTAACCACTATATATCCGAAATGGAGAGTGAGACAGAGCTTTGCCAGAAATGGTTTGGAGGCAGGATCCAAGGAACAGGTCAGTCAGGAGGGTCTGTACATGGCCACAGTTAATGCCCAGGATGGCAGAGGCCAGGAGAGAGAATTCCTGAAGGGCTTGGGGGGGCGGGGAAGAGAATACCCTAGTGATTCTTTGAAAGATCAGTTTGAATGAAAGCCTGTGCCTAAGAGCTGCATAAGTAATGATGGAGATGGCCCCAGCATGACCATCCGGTGACACGCAGAAGACTGGACCTGTAAGACCAAGGGTTTAAGACTATCTCCTCAGAGAGGGGTGGATTTAGCAGGATCTTGGGTAGTTGGGCTTGACTCTCCATTTCTTTGTACCTCAGTCATTTATACATGTGCCTATGGGTTTCCAGTAAACACTTTCACTTCTATTAAGTAAAAGGAGATTCTTTACCAGTACTAACACGAGAGAAATGATGCCAAGACCCTAGTTTTAGAGATTAATTACTATTTGAACACAGAGAATTTCCAAATTATGCCCTTATGGGACAGTCCAAAAAAATGTAAGGTGCCTTGGGTCTAGTACCTGAGTTGTCTCTTAAGTCCAATCATCTATTAGGGAAAAAAATTCTAACTATAAAGATAGCTAAGCACTGAAATAGGCTTCCCAGGATAGTTAAGGAATCCCGTTCATTGGCAGTTTAAAAACCCAGTTACACAAACGCCTCTCAGGTATGGTGTAAGTGTATTTGGTCCTGCCTTGAGGCTGGAATAGGTGACCACTCAAGATCCCTTCCAGTCTGACATTTCTATGATTCTCTGAGCCTTAGGTCCTTGGTCTTACAGGCCTAGTTTTGTTACACCTCTGGTGTTCTGGGCATTATTTGTTTGGTAGTTGTGTCGACATCGTCTGCTAGAAGAATAATACTTCTGTGAATTACAGACCAAAAGGCTCCCATGTTTTCTCTGTGTGTAATTCTTCATATCTGCTGAAAGTCTGTCTCCTCAGTCCACTGTTCTTTTCCCCAGCACTAACATTGCTGGTCACAAAACCCACTTCTGGGAGTCTGCATCTCTCTCTCAGCTTCACCACATGGTTGTCTTCCTGTTTGGCTGCTTTCGCTTTCTCAGTGCTGTTCAAGGTTGGCCTATTTCCCTAAGTCCTATAGCAGCTGTTTCAACTGGCGCCAGCTCTGCTGGTGTCCATCTGTGTCCCTCAGGTCCTTCTAATTTGCCTCTCTCTACTGTCAGCTGCTACATACACAAGCCACTTCTCTCCTTGAGCCCAACCTATTATGTCTCCAGGACATAACTTCCTTCTTCTTGGTCAGAGATGCCCACTGTTAGCTAGTTGCTGCCCTAGGAAGATGATATAGAGCCCAATCATTTTCTCAAAGGGAATAAGAAGATCCTGTACTAATTCAGCAGATTCTTTATAAAACTCATTTCCTCACTGTAAAAGCAGACATTTTTCATAGACAGCTGGTCGCATTTTGAAGTGATCTAAAGTAGACTGGACACCTAATAGTAACTGATCTAATACACCTTTACCTCAATATAACGCGGTCCGATATAAGGTGAATTCTGATACAATGCGGTAAAGGAGTGCTCTGGAGAGCATGGCTGCAGGCTCCTCTAGCTCAATATAATGCCGTTTCATCTATACCACGGTACGATTTTTTGGCTCCTAAGGATCATGTTATATCGAGGTAGAGGTGTAATTGATCAGAAGCCTTTTTTATTGGTAAATATTAGACAGTCCTGCAATTGCTCATTTGTCTTAGAACATTCTTAAGATTATTCTTGTAGGGAAGGAGGAAGAGCACCCACTCAGAAAACCAAAACCATTCTTTGAAACACGTTTGTATATATTTTATTAGCATAATGTTCTCTCTTCTACCACACTGTGCAGCCTATAATGGCATAAGTGCTACTTGCCCGGGGTGAAACATTTTGGTAGCTTTTGAGCTTTTTGTACTCAATCACATTTGATGGTGTTAGAATCTTATGGGAAATAAAACTTCTACATGGAGAACTACTTGAAAAGGATCTTTAATAGCTTTAAGGACAGGAAAGAAGGTGTTGCGGGGAGTGGGAGAGAGGAGACTTCAGTAGAAAATGAGGAATAATGTATGGAGATTGGAAAAACTATTTGAGAGAGCCATAGTGGACTGTGGAACTGAAAAGGCTCTTCAAATATGGAAACAAAACAAGTGAATGCACTGTGAAATGGGGTTAAAAGAGCAGATTAGAATGAGATATCAATAAATACCACATTATGGCTGTGAAAAAGAAACTTGCAAGACAAACTTATTTACTAATCAAAAACTATACAATAGTCCATGAATTTTTATAGCATGAGGAAAAAATAATTTCAATAATTATATTTTACCTTGTTGATCTGGCTTTTCCTAAAGGTCGTCATCTTTTTTTCTTTACAGGTAGAAGAGAAATAGAAAGGAGGGCAGGTCAGGAACTTCTGTATCGGTGACAGTAGAGGAGAGTAAAAGCGGAGGTTAAAGGGGAGGTAGGTTACATTTGATATTGTCAGTTTTTGAAGAAGTCAGCCATATTCTGTATGGAGACAGAGGCAGGAGAGCTGCAGTTGGTGGAGAGATGGGAGTCAATGACAGTGAAGTAGATGACAGAACTGGAAGAGGACAGAATATCTTTGCAATGGAGGAGGTTTGTATAATCATGGAACTCTATTCAGAGACACTGAGCTACCCTGAAACTGGAGTGGAGGAAGAGGATGTTAGAGGTAAGCAAGTTTGGGGAATGGTGGGACAGACTTGCTATAGGATGGCAGGGTGATGACCATAGAGAATGGGGAGTGGATGTAATCAGTGAACTGAGTCAGAAGAAGAGAGGCAATTGAAATATCCATGACACCCAGATAGGTAGCTGATGACTGACTGCCATTTGTAAAGTACTTGAATGATGTCATATATGCTCTAAATATTATTGTATTAAAAGGCATCATGGATTTAAAATTTTCAGTCTATATTTGCTGTAACGTCTAAAATTGCTACAGTTGAAAGAGATTAGACAGCAAATAGTTTGTTCATTTTGTTCACTTTGTGTATTTAACAGTGCTTTCTGTGTAGTCCTTTTTCTCCGGCTTGTGTCAACCCGAGGGAAGAAGAAAATGTGTTCTTTAAAAACCAAAAGAGTATGCAGGGGGCTCAGAGGAAGGTGTCAGACCTGAAACTATTTTTAAAATTGATTATTTCAACTTGATGATGCCCCTTTATGCTAAAAGTGTACGATTTTATTGATCAGGAACTTCAGTGAAAAATTAAAGCAAACATACTCCCTATTTTTTCTTAAATTGATGCACCTTTATGTTGAAGATTTTGAACCTTCATTGTGCATATCTCTAAGATACGATGCTTAAACAGCAGATAGAATCAGCCAATAAATAACATTCTTTGCTCTCCTTGGAGCTGTTTTTTCAAGCACACTCCCAAACTTTTTACCCTCTGCTTCCCATCCCCACAAAGTAATCATACAGAGTGTCCAAAGTAAATCATCTAGCATCAATAATAGCAGTTGTATGTCTCTTTAGTCATAAACTATTTTCCTTCCCGCTTCTCAGCCTGGAAACCTTTCTGCCAGTGGAGGTGACTGTAATGCCAAATGATCTGGGGAAGTTCACAAAGCGCATGAACATCAACACAAATTACTGAGGGGAAAAAAGTATAAAAATACTCATTCTCTAAAGGAGCTCTGTATTAAAACTTAGCGCTGGCATAAAATAATGCACTCTTACTACCTAT
This sequence comes from Dermatemys mawii, assembly GCA_007922305.1. NCBI lineage: Eukaryota > Metazoa > Chordata > Testudines > Dermatemydidae > Dermatemys > Dermatemys mawii. The sequence continues at coordinate 27,628,501 of ML677339.1, read as the reverse complement.
TGAGTTTAATTTACAAATCCATACTTTCCATTGTGGGTATCCTTGGGGGGGGGGTGCATTTTCTATTGACCTACACAGCATGAAAGTTTCATGTTTATAGTTAAGAATTGGTTATATTTTTCTTAGAGTACTTTTGAAAAAAAAGTAAGAGATACATTTTTTTGCCCATGCAGACAGTACTGGTCATCAGACAGGATGTGGCATCTGTGATTACAGCAAGTGTTGTTAAATATCCTGGTCTGAGCCTTATAAATTGACTAATGATGGGTAGATGAAAGGGGTGTACTGCTATCATTTGACTTTGGTGACAACCCTTTTTGTTCTTCCTGTAAATACATTCTTGTAAACAAATACTTTAACACCCATTGCAATGGGCAGTCTTCGGAGCAGTTCTAGTAAGCACTAAAGTTGAGCTGTGAGCTGATAGGGATTTAGTGACTATTTCACTAGGGAGAGCTATCATTTCACATTGTAATCACAACCAGCATTTGAAAAGATTTACAAAAAGGCAGAACAACCATTTTGTCTCCAGTCCAAATGTTATTGCTTTCTAAGAATACAATGCTTTAAGAAATCCCCAGGCTGGAAGTGATTTAAGTATCATAAGTTAGTTTTGGGTCACCTGAATAGCCTTATTGAGGTCAGTGCTTTGTAATACTGTGCAAAAGACTAGTTTGATTCCTAGGTTTGTCTTACTAGACTATATATAGGACTATAGCAATACTTGCATCGTATCTTTCATCAGAGGATCTCAAAGAGGACAGACAATATTGAGGTACCAAAATGTTGCTATCCCTATTTTTATAGAGGGGGATAATATCTAAAATACCTAATTTTTGGCCACCTAATTTAACTTTTTTCAGGGTTGTTGAGCGTTTACAGCTCCCAGTGAAGCCAGCTAGAGCTGCAGGTGCTTAGCATCCTCTGAAAAATTAGATCTCATCATTAGCTGACTGGAGTTATTTTCTCAAGGTCACAGAGCATGGGGAAAAATTCAGAAGAGAACACCAGACTGTCTGTTCCTCTGACCGACCAGTCTACTGCATGCTATCTTTAGGCTGATTTGGGAGCATTCTTGGTCATAACAAAGATAGACTAGAAAGCTATAATGCGGGGCCATAGGGGAGGTAAATTAGGAGATCAATACAGGAATATGCTCCGGCTTCAGTGGAAGACTCCCTTCAGAGAGGATTCTTGTAGCATTTCTAGCTAAAATTGTGTGTAATTGAAGAACTGCACCACTATCAAATATACAGGGGCAGATAAGGCATAGAGGCTCTATAGGTGCCTGAGGGCTCTGGCTCCTAAAGCCATATGATTACATCAGATTTTGGGAGCAGATAGTATGGGTGGGAGGAGTTTCTAGTCCTCACATGCAGGAGCTGTGGAGCACTATTTAAAGAGGGGACCTTCTCACTGCCGCCTGACCATCGTCTCCCTTCTCACTTGCCCTGCCCCAGTGACGTCACTCTCTAACTCCACGACCTCCAAATCTGAGTGAATGGCATTGTGACCTGGCTTGTGGGATTCCAGCACCACTTAGATTGGTCCATATCCTGGCTTCTTGGCTTGTGGAGAGGCTGAAAGTAACTCTCAGAGATATGATCTACCCCATCTACCTTGAGGAGCTGTTAATTCCAAATCCCACCGCTCTGGGGGACCACGACAACACCCTTGCATGTCTGATGACTCTATGTGTGGCAGGAGGAGAATGCAATAGGCTCAGCCCCTCCACACATCCCCAAGTCGATGTCCCAAAAGCTGTAGAGGAAATATTGAGAGGTCCTTTTGTTGCCACTCTCCCTCCCCAGCCATTCCAAGGTGGGAGAACAGCTGTGTTACGAGGTTTGGGAGATGTAACAGGCCGTGTTACGATGTGTCTAGGGCCATGTAAAAGTGAAACTCTGCAAAGACAGAGAATCCTCTCCCAACAGCCACATCTCCAGATGAGGGAACAACTCCTGGAAATGGAAATATTCCTAGAAGGATAAGTGTGTATATGTTCCATCCCCTCCCGCTTTCCCCCATTTGGTTCCACCTGTCACTTGACTCGTGAACAAACGAGATTCTTCTTTGCTTTCCTAGACACACTGATGTTGTATTTTGTAAGAAAGGTTACTAGAAGCACTGCACACAAGGAGACTTAAAGTAGTGTAAAATGTATCCCTTGCCCTCCCTGCCCTACAAAATAAAAAATATACAATCAACTGGAAAGAATCCCCACGGTTTCCCAAATTATAAATCTTCACCAGGGAAGCCTCAAGAACTTCTGGGAGAAAATGGTGTGCAATTTGCACATGTTAGATCATGATGCCATCTATCCTGGTCACCAATAACTGTAGTATCTAGGTATAAATATCTCATTTCATTTTTGTTAGCTGGCTTATTCTACTCATCCCAGGCAGTGGTGATTCTGCAGTGTTTCTCCTTCCTCTTCTTACAACACTCTGGTTTTCAAGTAAGCAGTACTTCTGACTCACTTCTGCTTTACACTGACAAGAAAAGCTTCTTCCGGTACCACTGATTAAGTGTGGCAGCTAGACAGCCAGTTCTGTATTAATAGCAAGATTATGTAATGCTTCTGAGTCTGAATATAACAAACTTCTCTGGATGTGGCTAGGCCAGCGTGAAGTATTCCGAGAGCTAGATCGGGTCTGTAGTACATGGTTCGATGCCCCCATGTTACAATAGTAGTGAAGTACGCTTAATCAGTTTTTCTCCAGACAAACAGCATTTTCCTCTGAAGTCTGCAAAACTGCATCCATTGGTATGCTTTTATAACAGATTTCCTGAACAAATGCCTCATGAAACTATACATGCAGGACCAGATGTCTGTGCTTCCTCTGCAAAAATGTAGAACTCTAATTGAAGATCATCCATCCTTTTATATGTGGGGTTCATTTGAGCTGCAATTTTTCACTGATGATTACAACTAAACTTGATAGCTTCTCTTACAGAACACTGAGAATGTGTATATTTTTCTTCTGTAAATAAGAATAAAGTTGAATACAGTCTAAAAAGCTCCAGAGAATATGATATGGAACAGTACAGTAATTATACTTTTTGTCTTAGAAATGTAAAATAAGTTGTTGGAGAATGCAGGCAATAACTATGTGACTTCCTTGCAAAAATGTGACTTGGACTATATTTCTACCATCACAAAAAAACAAAAACAGGCCCCAACCCCCAACCACAAATAACTCCAACCTATTTTTTATTATTAAATAAAGAATTAAGTAGGAAATACCAAGAATGTATGGGAGGTACTGACAATAAAGCCCAGATTAGTGCCCCACACCACCAAACAAACAAAAAACAAAACCCCACAGAAGTGTAGCTGCTAGGTAGCTGAAGATTCAGCTAACTCAGTGGCCACTCACTTATAACTGATGCTAAGACTCTTAAGTGCGAATAACCTATTTAACAGTCAGGACACTGAATAGGAAAAAGTATGGAGATTCCAAGTGCATGCTTTTGGGGTTTGTTTTTGTTCTAATAATTGCCTTATCTCTTTAGACTGTCCTCATCTTTTTAGCTGTAATCCCTCTCCTCTGCTACCTACCAGTGCAATGGTTGGCAATAATAATGCAAGCTGAAGAGATTTAGTGCTTTACCAGCATTCCATGGTACAAGGTTCATCCAATACTTGGTCCAGGGGAGGGGTGGGGGGGACACAGGTCAGGCTTAAAAGAAGCTTCTCCTTAGAGCAGGGACTGTCTTTGTTACATGTTTATACAGCAATGTGGTCTTTGAACCTCTAAGTGCTACTGCACTGTGAACTATAGTGTCTGATTCATAAGGGCAATTTTTCAGTTCGCTCACACTGTTGCTGACCACTTTTTTTGGTTGTTGTTGCATGTGCCAATTGAACACACATGGGTTTTGTTTGTACATCAACGATTTGGGTGTAAAAGTGATGGCGCACAAATCATGGAGTGAAGAGGGTGGCAATGGCTTTAATGGACACAGTAACTTCCTCCCCATCTGTGACTATCTGATCTGACTAGCAACAGGTGGGACGAAAGGCTTAAGCCTGGTCAGAAGAGAATGACAGCCAGAGAGGCTGAGGGAAGCTTTTCAGACACAGCTGGCAAGGCCCAGGCCCAGCAATTGCACCAGGAGTGGGGTCAGATAGTTGGGAACAGCTAAGTGTCTTGTTTTCTCTCTACTCCACAAAGTAGGAGCATGGACCCACTTTACAAAGGCCCTTGTAACAGACCCCTAGGTACAACAATAGCAGGGGTTAAAGAGGAGCCAGCATAGGCTGGCAAACTGAAAGACCAATGTAGCCTCAATGGTCGCTTAAGTAGAGAGGAGGAGAACCACCCCCCCTCACACCTGCATACTCAAGTTGTTTGGGTGAACAGAGAGGTGTGTATAGAAATGGAGAGCAGGTTGAGGCGCCTTTGAAAACGTGACCCATATAACTTCAGTAAAAAGAGATTAATTTGCAATTCAGACCATTAAGTTCATAATATCCTAGTCAGCACCCTTGAGGTTGACCTGGTGCTACTAAACACCCTATCTCTAGTTTTAACAGCAGTTATTTAAAGGTATTTGATACCATGGACTTTCTTTTTAACTTACTGATTCTTGTGAGTTTCCATATATATTTAGTAATCTTTGAGGGCTATGTCTGGATTGTTTTTTTGCCACAGGGAAGAAATATACAGAGTGAAAAAATAACAGTTCATAAATTAGGGGTCCCTGTACTTCTTAGCATCCATTTCAGTTACTTTGGGCAATATCCCTGCTCAGTTATATTGGTATAAATCCAGAGTAAGTCCAATGGTCTTATCTTAGAATTACAAAAGTGTGACTGAAAATAAAATTTATCCTTGAACATTTCAGTGAACATGAAATCTGGCTGCTATTGAACATCACATTCAGATGCATGATTGTTCATTTTACACAGTGTATGTCAAGAAATGATAGTCTGATAGTGTGCGGTACAGAAAAGTCTCTCTAATTACCTATATTTGTAAAATAACTTCCCTAGTAAAAAGTCACACTTCGTAGCCTTGTGTTCGTATATAATGAAAGACTCTTGTGCCTTACATAATTGATGCATACAAACTAGAATGCTGAGAGATCCTCAAATTTGAATTTCAAACTGGCTCTAACTTTTTTCTTTTTCTTCTGAGTTTTAAGAATTTAAAATGAATCGCCTAGCCAACCACTCATGTTTCTCCTTTTCATCTTGGGGTGAAATGGAGTCAATGTGGGTTTTTGTTGTTTTTTTTAAATACAAACCTGGGAGACTGGCCTAAGCCATGGAGTTTGAATCTGGACTGAAACGTCTCCAAAAAAGTTGGGCAGATAAGAGGGGGAGGGGAGATCTGGAGTCCCTGTTGAGTCATTACCTTTTATCATTCACTATTTAAAATGTTGTTTATCTAGACCTAAGATTCACCTGTGGAACTGTAATGTTATTATTAATGAAAATAACTTCAATAAGAAAAGTAGCTCGTATACACAGCACTTGCAATTCAATAACTGCATTCCCTTTTCTTCTCAGAACTTGCCTGACACTTCAAATGCCCCAGAATGGAATGTATGGAAGAAGAAAGCATTGGAAGATACTCCTCTGAGAGCAGTTGCACTGACGGGAAGGAAGAGCCCTGGAGGAGTCCACAGGTCAGGCTTCCTTTGGGTTTGAGGTTCACAGCATGGTTGGGCTAGGAATGGGTGGTGAAAGTAGCTGGGCCTTGCTAGGACTGGCTGAAGAATAAGAGCAGGTTTTTCATAATAATTTAGGGGTTGAGCCACCACTTGCCATCTGCTGTTTCCTCCCTTCACAAGCCCCTGTTGTGGTTTGCTTACCTTAATTGTAGTCTAGTGACATTTCTCCCAATGTGACCCTGACTTGCTCAACAATTTATGATGCAATCACCAGCCTTCCAGCTGTGGACTGGATTGGGCCCATTACAGCTCATTGGTGGCCAAAGAGATTAGTGGTAAGCAACCATCCCAGGGAGCAAGTTAACAAGACTCCAAACTCTGCCCCAGAGTGTATATGTAGAGGACTATCACTAGATGACCCTAAAACAAGTTTATAATAGAAAACTGGAATAATGCTATTGAAAGCTACCAGCTACGCCAAGGGGGAATGGACTTAGGTATAGAAAATATAGTCTCTTAGTTTTTATTAAACTTGTTTTCATAGTAATTCTAATGTAGGGAAATAAGAAGAGTATTTTTCAATATCCTTTTAGGGATATTCAGTCACTTCTTTCCCCCCTGGCATTTTGATCTAGTGGTAATTTAATGTTAGGTGGCTGAATTACCAAAAGTAATACTTAAATGGGTCATGACTCCTGATGAAAGGTTTTTAAAACCTAATTTTAGCAATAGTAGCAGGTTCATTTTGCACTGCTACATCCATTTCAGAGTTCCCTTTGCTTGAGGCATATAATATTACAAGATCTGTCTCAGTGAGACTATGAAACCCCTAGTAATAACCTTTCAAGCCTGGAAATCTGGCAGATTTTGGTGACTTGCACTGCTCCATTCAAGGAGCTTTGTTGCTCTTAGGATATGGAGCCAAATGTCAATATTTGACATGACCGAGACAAAAAGAGTATTTTGGTTTAAGCTCATTTATAAAAGCAAGCTCAGTGCAAAAATGTTTATGGTAAGCTACTATGATGAGAGAAGTGAGATCCCATCAACAGTTAGTGTTCAGGACTGGAGCAGTCAAGTTGAATAAAAAAAATAAAAAACCCAAAGAGACCTTTCAATCTTGCTTACAAATATCTCACCAAGGCACTCAGTCTTGATCATAGTACTAGCAACAAAACCGAATGGCAAAGTGTGAAGGGAAATGAAAAGCCTCAAGAATCACTTGAAGAATGGGAAGAATACTGTGAAGAGTTATAAGAGATAATCTAAGGTGTGTTCCAGAATGCACCTAGAATATTAAGGCTGTCTGAAAGTACTGATTACACAGCCATAAAAAAAATCTTGTGGACAGAGAGTGAAAATAGCATATAGGGAGGAATAAAAGTTCAACCTACAAAGGTCCATGATTCCAAAGGAGTAATGATCTCATGGGACAGAAAATTAGGTCTGGGATATGTTTTCTGATCTTGGGCAGGTCACTTCAACATTTCATATCTCATTTTCCCCTACAAAATGCTGCCTTGTCTCCTTGTCTCTCAGAGGGGAGGAGGAGGGGAGAGGGGGAAGTCGTTGTGAGGCTTAATACATTTTAATGTTTGAAAGTTGATTTGAGAGACTTTGACAAAAGCGGCTCTAGAACTACCGAAAAATACCTATAGCAATAGCATAACATATGCTGCTATGATTGAGTTAATAAGAGGATTGGAAAGCATGCTTGTCTTTGAAAAAATCTGCCAAAGCATCTGGGGAAGATTGGTGTAAATCAAACTATATGATGATGATTCCTAAGAAACAGTTTAAGGAGATGAGAAGGCTGGACAAATGTTATATATGTCACACAAGGGAATGGAATTCATTCTAACTGCTCTTCTGGATCCCAACAAGAGCGAGATTTGGAATCACTTTCTGTGCAAGTATTTTGATGGAAAAGGCAAAAGTAATTTAAATTATCTGCCTTTACATGAGTTTCCTAAATTATGAAACTGCTTTTGACTAAGACTGCATCCACGAATATATACTATAATGTCTGGCATACCCTTTATAATCTTTACAATAAGATTTGTGAGTCTGTCTCTGTGATTCCAAGCAATGTCTCTGGTGTAATACCAGGATGACAATTTCAAGAATACTATAAATATCTGAATCCTGGGTTGTATCTGGCTGCTGTATACAAATTATTATCTCGCTGTTGCATGGAAAACATATTCTTCCATCATGTATTCCTCATTATTGGTACATATCATGCTGAATGATCAAGGCAGACATTAGCTACAGTAACAATTAAATGTTTGCCTCACAGAACCATGTAAGTTCTCCTTCCACTTTTGAGCAACTTTATGAGTGGAAACTGATCCAGTGAAGAGCCCAACAGTGTTTTCTACAAGAAAACCCTTGAGCTTTTCATTATCCCTGATGATGATGTAAGATACCAGGCAAGTCGTGTTCTGCCATGAATGAAACTTGCCTTGTATTAGAATAAATGCCTATGTTTCTATACCACAGATATGAACACAGATTGCTAGAACTTGTCCGCACACTTCCTTGACCTGGAATTTAATTGACTAGTATTTTTAAAGTTCTGTACACCAATATATGCCCCACTATCCATGTCACCAATATTAAGATATACATATTAAGTGAAATATTTCACTTTTTCCATTGTCCCAAATGTGATCGGAAAAAGAGGGTTTTTGTACAGAGTAAATGGAGGTATCACTGTCTAACAGGGAAGGAAATCATCTATGCTTCACTCAGAAGCATTAGTTTGCTAGTGCAACTATTTAATGTCTCCTTTTAGAGCAGCTCTAAAAGTGCAAGATACAAACACAGATCTAATTGTTGCTGCAGTTCCCACTTACTGTCTTGCCCTGGCTCATGGGTAAACTAATATTTTAGAGGTACACATTATGCAATATTTCAGCATAAATAATTGCATCCAAAAAAATATGTTAAAAGAACACTTAAAGTTGAATACTCAGATGTTAGGAAATGCCAGAATTCAGGTTGCCCATGCCACCTTAATTTGGCCCCTTGTATCATAATGCATATGCATCTAGGGCTAGAGGAACAGAACTTCTGAGTGATCGTAACTGTTGCAGGGTACTTGATGTCCCGTAGGAACGAGGCACACATACAGCTGCTGAATAGAAGTAGTGAGTTTATTGAAGGCAAAAGTGGCACACCCGCAACAGGGGCTTTCTTTGTTGCTGCTACTGAGACGGGGAAAGCCCGACGCACCGGAGCAGTGCTTGGGGTGAAGCCCACTGCGCGTGGGAACACAGGCAAAGAAATAACAGGAATATTTGCATTTTATGCATATTTTATAAATAATTAATACTTTATTTTTATTTTGTTAGTATTACATAATGCAAGCAGGTGTTTTATTAGTATTGCACAAGGCGAGCAGGCAATGAGAACCAGTTAACTTCGGCATATGAAGTATGTGATAACAGAGCAGCAACCAATAACAGCAGCATGAACTATAATACCCTTTTATTCTCTGGAGTTGGGGGGGAATGAGCACCCTTTCCTTCCCTGGAGTTGAGGGGGAGAGCGCCCTAGCACTCTGCCGTAACAATGTCTTCCGCACCCTTACACTCCTTCCCACGCTTTTTTTTAGAGACTTCAGTGAAAGGGTAGAGGAAAACAAACAACAGGTGCAAAAAGCAGTTGCATTTTTAAAAACAACATGCATAGCCACTGCAGTAATATTTACTACATGAAAAGCATATATTTATACGGAGGGCCATGTTAACACCCGAACTATACTATAAAGATTAGCATAAATAGCAGTTTTATTAATATTTTTTAGGAGCGTGTGGCGCTGTAATGTGGAGAGCGCTGCACTGATGCTTAGAAAGCAGGTTTTTATAACGTCGCTGACCGCATATGTATGGGGGAGGCAAAAGGCAGTAGAGTTTAGGGCACTTTGGGCCAGAGCCATTCACATATTTACAACCATGCTTTTGGCAACAGACAGGTAGCCCTGCAAGAATATTAAAGAGAGCGCTTGGTTAATTGGTGCCATGAGGCCGTTTGGGGGCAGTCCTCCTGCTTTGGTGACACAACAGCCCAGCCCTTTCCTGTGGCGAGGATAGTTGCGGCTTTAGCTTTTTTTTTAGAATTAGTTTACCAGACACTGGCCGGGGGGGGGCAGGGCGGGCCCTTCGTGGTTGTTGTTGCTTTGCCTTGCACCTGTAAAAAGGGGGAGAGCAGACACAGATTACAGAGAGAGTGGTCTCTGCTTCCCAGTGGAGGGAGGCATTAGTTTGGTTTTTACAGGTTACAGCACCCAGCGCTTTGTTTTTGCTATTACTGGCATGTTTGCCAGGTAAATGCAAACTGATTTTAACTTTTGGAAACAATAGCAATTGAAACAAAAGCATTAGCAAAATTAGTGACTGCATGCCAGGGGAGGCCTGCAGGCCAAAAGCAAAGAGGCTATACTGTGTTTTTATTTGTTGCCCTTGCAGGGCGTTAATACCCAAAATGTACTTACCGATGGGTGCCACTAGCACCGTTGCGCGGGAGGGCCACGCCTTACCCAGGGTGAGAGTGACAGTTACAGCAAATGCCCGCGGCTTCGAACCACCCAGGCCCCGTACCACAGTTGAGCGCCCTACCGCCTGCGTGGAGTGGAGGATGGTGATTTTGGCTCTTGTGTTCAGCAAGGCCAGGACATGCTGAGTTCCTTCATACGGCCACTGGATTCTGAGCAGGACGAAGGGGTGGCAGTCCCCCGCCTCCCGGATTGGGCGCATGGCCGCGCACCGGACAGGGAGCCCGCCTCCCCATTACAAGGCACGCGGAAGACTTCAGTTTACCAGGGCGCACCGGGTTTTGCTTCGCTCTCCTCCCCTGGTTTTTGACGAAAAGTTTACAATTTTTTGTAGCTTACTTGTTCTGAAGGTATGGACAACCTCGTGAAGTGAACCCCCCTCCGCTTGCAACTTTCGCACCGGGCACACCTGTCGGGGGATGTCAGCCTCCTCACTTTCTGAGGCTGAGGAGGAACTTCAAATGTTGCCATTCCAGGTTTTAGGGTCCCACGAAGGGGCTGCTGTGACCTCCCTGACCTGGGCGACCGTGACGGGCTCTTGCCCCTGTTTTACCTGTTGCTTGTTGGCAATACACACTACGAGTGCCTCACAGCGGCGCTTTGGGGGCTTGAGCCCCCTCCACCTGCGAGGTCACTACCTTCTGTGCTATTGCCCGCGCCTCTGCTTGCGCCAAACACTTTTGCATTTTACCTTTTACAAGCCTTTGCAGACGCAGAAGCTCACCGTCCTGGGCCCGGAGTGCACTTAGAAACAGCCACGCCAACTTACCCATAGCACGTCACTTTGTTCCAGACCGCCAGCTGACCCGCAACCGGTGCAGCCCCTCTACAAGCTGCATCGGCGTGACCCCAGCAACCTGGTGGTATTCAGGCCAATTCCCTGGGGCCGCCCAGCTGGAAACCACCCGCGCAACCGGCCCCCATCGCTTCGTCGGGGGCCATTCTGGTATGCGCTGCAGGGACCGCGACAACTTTCCTGCTTCCCCAGCCTTCAGCCAAAGGGGCATAGTTCCATGGGACCCTGCTCGCTGCGCCAAATGTTGCAGGGTACTTGGTGTCCCGTAGGAACGAGGCACACACACAGCTGCTGAATAGAATTAGTGAGTTTATTGAAGGCAAAAGTGACACACCCGCAACGGGGGCTCCCTTTGTTTCTGCCACTGAGATGAGGAAAGCCCAACGCACCAGAGCAGTGCTTGGGGTGAAGCCCACTGCGCATGGGAACACAGGCAAAGAAATAACAGGAATATTTGCATTTTATGCATATTTTATAAATAACTAATACCTTATTTTTATTTTGTTAGTATTACATAATGCAAGCAGGTGTTTTATTAGTATTGCACAAGACGAGCAGGCAATGAGAACCAGTTAACTCCGGCATGTGAAGTATGTGATAACAGAGCAGCAACCAATAACAGCAGCATGAACTATAATACCCTTTCTTTCCCTGGAGTTGGGGGCGGGGGGGAATGAGCACCCTTTCCTTCCCTGGAGTCGAGGGGGAGAGCACCCTAGCACTCCGCCGTAACAATGTCTTCCGTACCCTTACAGTAACTAAGGCCTGGGGTTTGAACTAAGGTACGCAACTTCAGCTACGCTATTTGCATAGCTACAATCGAAGTACCTTAGTTCGACTTACCTGGACGTTCCCATGGCGGCGGGTCAACTGCGGTGGCTTCCCCGTCGACTCCGCTTATTCCTCTTGTGGAGCTGGAGTGCCAGAGTCGATGGGAGCACTTTCAGGGATTGATTTATCACATCTAGGTGAGACGTGATAAATCGATTCCCGATACAGCAAACACTGCACGCCGGAGGGGCGGGTAGTGTAGTCCTACCCTAACTGAAGTTGATTAGAACCATGCTTTAAACATATAAAAGTGCTATAAAAACACCAAGTACTTGGAAAAATCAGGCTCTAAGTGTCTTAAATTGGGCATCCAAAATTAGTGGACATGACAATTTTGGTTTAAATCCCTCTGTGCCTCAGTTTTCCATCTGTAAAAATGGGAATAATCCCACCTGTTTTCACTGGGATATTGTGAAGATAAATTCATTAATTTTTGTGAAGCAGTCCGATGCTATGGTGCACCACAGAATTGGCTAGGAAGGGTTTGAATGGTGTGTATTTAAATAAGGCCTGAGGCCACACATTGAAAGTGAAGGATAAAAAAAAAATTGAATGCATACCCATTCACTGAATAAGGCTCAGGTCCTATGGAAAAGTAGTGTGTATGTTCTTGAAACTAAAGGCAGTATCATAAAACAAGGGGATTGAATTACACATAAATCTGACATTTATTAACTTTTGAGTGTTTGATTTTAGAATCTTAATGTGATTTTTAAATGTAGTTTGCTTTTAAAGAACAACACTACACACCCCCAATTAGCAGTAGCAGAGCTGCAGAATCCTGGTACCATGCCACAGAATTTAGGTCCAGCATCCTACACAGTGCCCCATGCTTCAGCTGTAATCTACTTGGTTTAGTGTGTGTGTGAGTGTGTCTCACTCAAGTGGCTGGCTCCAGTGAGGATGACAGCCTGCTTTTTACTTACTGCTGAAGAAGTTACCAGGTAGCTGTAGTGGTAAGTGTAATAGAATCACTGCAATCAGTGCACTCTGACCCCTGCTATGTCATAGGGATATATACAAACTTTTGCAAACCTGACTTGTGACTGAGGCCAAGAAATTAAGATTAGTCTCTTACCAGCTTTCTTGTGTGGCACATCCTTATTACCTAGGGGATTGTACCTTTTGATGTGAAGGTCCCAAATTTTAATACTAAATCTGATTCAGGCCACTCTGAAGCAATCTGATGATATGGAGAAACATGCATGTGGGCTTGTGGAGGTATTTAGCCACCAGAGGGCTGTGTGGCCACAATGTTTTGGCAGGTTCTTGGCCCTTTGCTGGTACAAATGGTCAAGTCACTTGACTCAAGTGGGTGAATGGATTTGTGTGTAAAGAGACTTGTCACTGAAATGAGTAACCAACTTTCCTTGTGTCTCTGCTCTGTTGCTAGAAAACACATCAGACTGTGGTTTACTTCTGTTTCCTAAATTATTCAAAACCCCAGTTTGGTCATTGGCATCTTCTAATGTAAGCTATAAAAAGGTGGTACTATTGTGTAGCGAATGCAAACCTGTCTTGCACCATAACCAATCCTAAAATGTACTCCCTAAATAATGAGGATCCAAACTAATCTAGGTGAAGTGAGGGTAATAGAAATCTCCTTTCATATGCTTATCTGTTATGCCCCGTGAAGAGATTCTGTATACTATCCAAAATGAACCATTTCATGGAGGAGTGGGTAATTTGGGGCATGTATAGGCCCCTGTTTGCAATGAATAGCTGTCTGATAGTAGCATGCATCGATCTGATTACTCTTCCCACATTGGAGATGGGCACAGAAAGTGGGCTGGGGGAGAAGGGAGGTTGTAGAAGAAGACGGGAAGCAAAATCTAGTAGAAATTCTACTGCCTTGATAAGGCACAAGGATGTGCCACTGTAAGTGAGTTTGGTGTGGTCCCTCCAAAAGACACTAGCTTCCTTAGTCAAAATCAAAAGGCAGCAAGCTCCCTGTCTCACCTGCTTGAGCCTGACCCATCATCTCACCACCTCCAAACCTATTCAGGTACCCACTCGGCCTTAAGGGTGTCCAATTACCAAAAGAGAAGGAAGATGGCAAATTTGACTTGACAATTTTAAAATTTTTATTTAACAGAGCAGCTTGAAAATGTGGAGACACCCTTCACCCGGGGAGTGTTGTTTTTAACATACATATGCATTTCTTATAGTCCCAGTCCAAAGAACCGTGACACTTTTACTATATATGCTGAAAGAAACAAAATGTTATTTTTTAAAGAGGAGGAAGGAGCCTTCATTTTGTTATCTGGACTATGAGGGAGGGGAAGGGGAGATATTTAAGTAGACAACAGATGTGGTTACTACTACCCCTGGATAGACAAACGAACTTTTTAGACTTTAGTCATCCTCTCTCCCTTTTCCAGTTACTCATGTGGATTTACATGTCTGCCAATGTCTCAGGTCCATAAATAAAGGACACTAGAGGGAAAAGTTTTAAATCCTTTGATGTAGACTGGGCTACTAGAAGAGTGCGGAGGAAACGGAGACATTCAGCATCTAGGAACAGGCATAAAATCGGTGCCATTTCGTCTCCTGGAGCTGAAAGTTTGCTCAACTGTGATAAATCCGTGCAACTGGTTGCGTTGTTCCCACATGTTAAATTATGTCCTGGCTGATGGCGATGAGGCGTGTGTGTGGCTCGGAAAGGGTGTGGATGTTGTTGCATGTGCCTTAAAAATGTGTGCTCCCAGCTGCAGTTGTGCGCTGAAGCCTTGAGCTCGTGGTTTTGGTTTTTTTCCCGTCTCCAGGGCAGGGTTTAGCGCGGCTGTCTCCGTGTCACACACACACACACACACACAGATGTGCCTCTTGTCTTCCCCTGCAAACGTACAACCGTGACGGCGCCCCCCCCCCCCCAAAAAAAGTCTCCAGCCCCAGCCCCGGGAGCTGATGGATCAGGGGGGTGGGAAGCAGGAAACCGGGACCGCGAGCGAAAACTTCAGCGCTGCCTGAACTTTTCCCGGCCCCTTTTTAACTCGCTCCCCGGGACTTTCTCCCATTTTCCTTCGGGCTGCGTCTGGTTTCTTCCCTCCACCCCCTTTCCCTGCGCTCTCGCTCTCCCGCGGCGGCTGGACGCCGGCAGCCGATAAGGACGAGGAGAAGCCGCAGCAGGCGAGCTCGCCGCCGCCGCCGGGGCGCGGGGGGGAGCGGCCGGAGGGGCGAGGGAGCGCGAGACGGAGCCCGGGCCGGACACACACGCGGGCTCGGAATAAAGCTCGCCGGGGCTGCTCGGCGTTTTTGACAGCTGGGCTCGAGCGGCCTCCGTGGGACCGCCCCCCCCCCACCCCGGTTAGCACTAGCCCCCCACCCCCGTCCCAAGAGCAAAGCGGCTGAGGGTTAAAGGGGAGCAAGGAAGCAACGTTGTCCTTTCAGATCCACTTGCAAATCCTCCCCACCCCCCCGCACTTCCAGCCAAACAACAACAACAAACCAACCTGTGGAGACTTCAGATCCAGACCTGGGTCCCTCCTCCCCCCGCCCCCCGCAGCACCTCGGTGTTGAAAGGTCTTTCCCGCGGCCGAAGTTTGGGGGCTGAAGTTTTGAAGAGTGTGAGAGACTCTCGCTTTTGTTTTTCGTTCAAATCACCTGGAGGCTTGAGAGCGAGAAGGGGGGTGGGGGGGGGAGAGGAAAACAGAGACGAGCAGAGAGCCCAGAGGCAGAAGCAAGGGGCTGGTGCAGGCGTTGCTGCTGAGAGGAGATCAAGAGACAGGGGGTGCACTTGACAACCAGCATGCAGAGATGGTAAGAAGTTTCCAGCAGCCTTTCGTTTTCATTCCAGCCTTTACTTTGTGTGTTGTTGTTAGTACATCGTGTAGTAACCACAACAGCCCTGCTCGGGACCGTGTTCCAGCAAACAGCTGCGGGGGGGGGGGGGGGGGGAGGGGAGAGAGAGACCTGCGCTACGTTGAAATAATGATTTAAGTTCTCCCAAACTTTCAGGCAGTTTGGGATGGGATGGCCACGGGATTTTGCTGCCTTTTTCCTTCCACCAGAGGTGAGGGGATCATGTTAAATAAAAGAAAAAGCGTGCGGTGAGATTGAATTAGACGTACGGGGGGAGGGGGAGGGAAAGGTTTTTGGAAACCCATCCTCTTCTTGGAAATGAGTAGCGTTGGCAACCAATGTAAAGGTAACCTTTGAAAGTGGGAGAAGAAGGGGTGGGGTGGGGGGTGAGGAGGGGGGGAGAGAGAAAACGCCTGAGGGAGGGAGACAGAAGTGTAAATCCACCGTCCACCAGTAAGTCTTTCTTCTCTTTTGCTTGTGCATGTGCTTGCAGTTTACACCTTTCCCATCAGCAGTTGTGCCCTGAACTTGCAGGGAAATATTGATGTGCTCACTGGAAGAGGGAAAACAGCTTTCAGAGCATGTTTGTTGGTTCTCCTGTGAGCACATGAAGCGAGGCCAGATCTTTTACCCCAGGATTTTACGAAGCAGGCTTTTTGTTTTAATTAAAAACAAAAACCGAGATGACTCAGGATCTCAATTTGCTTAAGCCCTCTCGCCTGGGCTGTGATGTGGAAGCTGCAAGAAACAAGCACATTTTTAGGAAGCAAATGTATATGAAGCTTGACAGTGATATTTCTTGGGTTGAAAAGTATGGTTAGTTCAGCTATTGAGGAGCAGGGATCAGTCAATATTGAAGAAAGTGGTGTTGCTTGACCACTCCCATGCTTTTAGTGAGCTTCCACAGTAAATTGCTATTGTTCCCCCCACTTGGGGATTGGATGTTCTGAGGAGATGGGATAGTATATATAAAAAGGGGGGGTGGAGAGGAGACGAATGAGGCAGAGGGTTAGTATTTTTTCCAGTCCTTCCTTACTGTGGCATGCCTTGTTTCAGTGATGAAAGCCACAGTTTTTGGAGTGTAGGATATGCCACTGTTCAATGCAGGCAACAACAACAACACAACCCCACTGAATACCACAGTAAGGAAGGGGAAAAAGCAGCATGTGTCTAGGACTGTGGTTACAGCAACACTGACAGAAATTAAAGTGGTTTTGAAAGCAGCATGTGATTTATGATGATTCCCATTTACTCTACAGTCAAGCTGTTGTAAAATTGATGCACAAAAGACATGTAATAATCTGGTGTACTCAGGATTAAAGTGGCAGAGTGTCTTTTTTGTTGTTGTTCAACTAACAGTGAATATGTCTAAAAAGTAAGCAGTCAAAGCAAAATATTACATGTTTCTCTTTTAAACCTGTGTCTCCTTCAGACATGGAAGGTAATTAAATGTTCAGAGATAAGAGTGGACTTTATTTTTCATTATAGCTTCTTCCATTTACCATCTATATTATTGCGCATCTCATAGTGGGGAATTACTTTTAAAATAGGGTAAGAATTTTTTGTCAGTCTAATTATTGAGTTCATTTCAGACAATAATATTTAATAAGCCTGATCAGCAGATGTTTCTTAAGAATACCAAGTCTCTGAAAAAGTATGTATAACTTTCCTTTCCCTTAAAAATTGCATGAATCTTTAATCTTATATTTAATAGCGCATAAGTGCTGTGTTACACTAGTTTCTTTTTAAGCTGTCCAGCATTAATGAACCTTCTTGCTGTATGTATATTTTGCTTTAAATTTCTAAAGAGCATGAGATTTAAAAATCAGATCATGAAATATTTTGCAAGTTATTTATTTAGTAATTTCGCATAATTCAGCTGCAGGATAATATGAATGTTAATTTTGTACTTGCTTGTTATGAGAGAAGTTAGAAACTGCTTCTAAGATCCCAAAATGTGAACTGTTCTGTATGAACAATGCTTAAACACATAATAGAAGAGTTCTTTTTTAATATATTATTATTTTTTATAAGTTACGTTAAAATATTTTAGGTGGACAAGTCTAGGAGATGTATGTGTTCACGCTGTTTGAGATTTTATACTCAAAGTGTATGTGACAGATGGGGATGTGCGATTACATATAACAGAAGCACTAAAGGAACAGACAAAAGCAGAGCTGACTATTTCTGTATTAAAATGTAAGTGCTACAGTTTGACTTTTCAAGTGAGTTTTTGCGTTCAGTGCTTTACATAACATTTTGTCCTAATCTTGCTTGCTGTCAGGGATGTTTCATGGTTGTGCAATTGCTGCAGTCAAGAATGCCAATTTGCATTCCAGGAGTGTCATTTGATTACTTTTATCTGCACAGCTCCAAGACTGGCCCAGACCTCTCATTTCATCTTGCCATGTCACGAGTCAATGCTGTGTCGTCTTTTCAAAAATCTGCCTGATTTAGACAAGAAAGAAAAGTACTTTCATGTTGCAGCCGCACTCCCCTGCTAACTTGTCAGCAGCAGAATGTGATTCGCTTGGGCCCAGAAGAATGGTACAGAGATGAGGGTTAGGCGGTTCAGTAAGCCCATGGACAGGTAGTGTGTGACATCCCAAGAGAGCTTAAGTTAATGAAGAACAGGTCTGCTTAGTTCTCCACACTCTGACCTCGTGCTGGTCCCCACAGTTTTCTCATTTGATCTTTCCCAGCAAATTGATCTTTTCTTGTATTTTCTTGCCTTCCAAGTTAGTCCTTATGGGACTGAAATTAGCAGAGCAACTTAAGTTGGATAATACAGCTGTTCAGAAAAGAAGAAATTGACACTAGCTCAGAAGGGGGAAGGGGAAGAAAGCTATTATTTTCATTGTTGTTACTGAGAATTTTTTTTTGTTTTATTTTAAAGGACTTCAAAATAGGCCGTAGATTGGAAGTTCACTTTTTTTTTTCTTTTTAATCATTCTGGAATGTCTTTTGCACATTTGTTTTTTCTGAGTGTACATATTTGAGACAAATAACATAGCAGCATATAGTACAGGTTTGTTTTAGTTTTTGTCAGTTGAACTTGTTAGAAATGATTTGCTAGTTTATAATGAGGCTTTTACAGTTACAGTGAGACGTGCTAAATATCAATTGCACATGCCAACTACATTATTTATAGCCTGCTAAATAAGTATAATTCCATAGTATCCAATACTGAAATGCAGAAGAGATTAAACAATAAAAGCCATTACAAGTGATATATGTAAATATTGTGGTAGGTGAATACACAGTTTGCAAATTAGCATCAACATTAATAGTTTTCTGGAATACAACCTCATGGAAACAACGTTGTTCTGGAATTAAGGTACATGATGTTTAAAAACTGAGCTCTGAAATAGGGGGTATAGTATTACTTTGTCTAAGTATCTTTGTTTTATTTTTTCACTGCACTTAATAGTTGAAAAGTAGGAGGCTATATATTTTAATGCATATCTGACTAATTTGTTACATACAGTGTAAGGTTTCAGGCTAGAATTTTGTAAATCAAGTGCAAGTTGAAAGTGATTAAGAGATTCTTTAGTTTGCTGCATAATAATAAGCAATATTTAACTTCCTGGGTTTCATAGCAGATGTTCTATTTATCATCCACATCTTTGCAAAATGTAGTATTGAAAACATTGCTGAATAAAAACATAAAACACTTATGTAAGGGAAATGCTGCACTCTCTCCCTCTGTATTGCTTTTTAAAATGGAAAGAATCATTGGTTAGTTAAACTCCTCTGCAGAGCTACTGAGAGCCTCTTGATTTTATTAGATATGCCTAAGGTTAAAAAAAAAAAAAAAAAAAAAAAAAAAGCTCCAAAAAATGGAATAGCTATAAAAAGAAGTTAGTAATCATAATAGACCGTAATAGAATAGTATTTAGACTTTGGGGGTGACCTTAATGTGTTTTAGGTGTGATGTATGTACGTATCAATAGGATTTGCAGTTGACTCATATAACTCTCAACAATTGGTTTTAATTTTCAGAAAATTTAAATTGTAGTCCAACTAAAATGCATTTGAGACATTGAATTTATAAAACAAACGTACATATTATTATTATTTTATTTATTTTATTTTAATTGAGGGGTCTTCTGAAGAAGTCCCATTCACACATTGGACAATGGCCTTCAAAAGTTACATTATTTTTGTTAAAGAACATCTACATAATGAAAATTCTCTTTATTTTCTGCTATACACGTCTATATGCTTCAGTTTGTGTTTGACTGTGAAACTAGTAAAGTCAGTCACAATTAGGACAGAGGATTCTCTTTAGAAAATGGATGGGCTGTGAAGGAATAAGTAACAGTTACAACTTTATTTAAATAAATGGTACTTAAATATTTCATTAAATTGTTAATTTCACATTTTGTATCTATCTCTTTCCACCTAATTTGAGACATGTTTATATTTAAAAATCCCATTGATCATAATTGCTGCATAATAGTTCTATGCTAGCTTTTATGACCATTACTTTGAACAAACTTATTTACCATTTAAATAAATGATATAATCCAGTGAGAGAAACTGCCAGATTTGTCTCTTTATCTCTTGTACAGCACAGTAGCTCTCATTCTGTCGCTAGCTAGTAAAAGCTTTTATTTGTTGCTTATTAGAACCCTTAGTACACTCAGGAGTTCAGCTGTAATTTAATTTGGTTGTTCAAAGACGTGCTGTTGTTTTAGAATGTTTTCATAGTACAGTTTTACCACATGTTATAAATATGTATGTTATACTATAATACATAGGCAGATAGGTTTGCACGTAAATCAAGGCCTTTTCATCTTTCACTGTTGAGTTTGTTTCTGGACTTTGTGCTACTAGAATAACTTAAACTAAGTAATAAACCATGAATGCAGATAACTTCAGATTTGTTTTTTACTTATCACCGTAGACTGTTCCTTTTGTTTCTCTTTTTGCTCTTTTCAGTACTTTTTCTGTAAAGTGAAAATTGTTTACCATTTACTTAAACCTTTTTTGATAGAAAATAATGAAACCCAGAAGGATTATAAAAATGAGGGGCACTGCAATCATTTTTAATAATGAAAAGTATAATGTATTTAAAACTGATAAATCAGAAGCACAAGAAACTAAAATGCTGTAAACTATCTTCTGAAAAGTTTTCATGTGCCCATGATCTGATGCACCATTTGGAAGTTTAGCTGTGTTTTTGCAACATATTACAATTTTTTAGGTCAACAATTGTTCTGTGCTATAAAAGCACATAAAGTAGTGCCTTCAGAATTCTTTGGCTACGAAGAAAACTTGCTGATAATGCAGCAGTACAGATTATGAACTGCTACAAGCCTTTAATGATACTGAGTGTACGTGTGACGCCCAACATGCTGTCAATTGAAATCATTGAACCTGTGTTGCAACTATATCATATTTGTCAAATGTGTTAGTGTTTTGAAACGTGTGATTTGTGCGTCTTTAGTCCTTGCTTTTTTATGTTCAGTACAAAGATGTAACAGCACGCACAAAACATTTTCCCCTTATTGTGACCTTACATTTGCCAAAGTGCCCCATGCTGAAATTCCTTTTCAGTGTCTTTTTTCCTTCCAAAGCCAGACGTATACCCAGACACAAAAGCCTCTGTGTATAGCAAGCTGTTTTAAATATTGTGACTCGACGATGTGCTGTCCTTTCTCTGCTTGAGCCAAGGATCTCTGCTCAGTGTCTGTGGATTACCAAGCCCCTTCTTTATTGTACCTCTTGTCAGCTATTCCTATTCATTTAACCTTTCATTAGTGTCTGTGCAGCTTCACTGTCTGGAAATGCAAGGAAAAACCTAAAGGCCTACTGTCACAGTTATTAGATTTCTCGGTTACATCCCGGCAACCATAAAGGAGTAAGAGTCAACACTATTGTCATGCATGCTGCTATCCTGGGGTGCAGCTCTTCTATGCGTGTCAAGGACATGTGCCACATGTTGATAATGCATCCCAGGGATAAATGCACAACATGGGGGATAGACCAAGGCTGTAATGAGCTTTGTAGGAGTTATTGCAAAGACAAACAATTTGTGCAGGAATTTTGCTTAAGAGGCCAAAGAGATGGACTTGCATTAAGTGTTGCCAAGGTTTGCCTGTGAGGTACTTGTCAATCATGTTAGTTTCATTTAAGTTTCATTTACAAGGGTGGGGGGAAATTAAATGTTTCTGCAACTGGGAAATGTATTGACTTTGTTTTAACCTGGCAGCCATGGAATATATTTCAAGTAGTTCTGCAAAGCATACTGTACTTCTGATCATCTTTCTTCGCATGGATCAAAAATTGTCAACTCAGCCAATTAAAATTTTTCAAAACTACAAATATAATCAGATTAACAGATGAATACTGATATTCATAAACAAAGGATCAAACTACTTTGTGCGTGGTAACTCTGTTGACCTAACTGGACTTGTCCTAGGGATGAATTTGACCAAGAATCTGAAGATGCACTTGGATAACTACCACCACCGCTACCCTAAAGAGCAACATCAAGGGACGGATTTTGCAGTCTGTGGATCAGACTCTCTGTACATGTAACTCCACTGAAGGCGAATAGAATGTGATAAACTGGGGAATCACCACTTTTGCCAACAAGATTGTAATTTACACCATGAAAAAAAAGAGAGATTTATTCCTCACTTCCCACTCCTACAGCACAGTGTACTAATACTTTTATCACTTTTATCAAAATAGTTTAATCCGTGCCTCTATAGAAATACAACTTTCCTAAGAATATAGGTTTAATTTTAAAGCGAACAGAATGTTGGGAATCATTAAGAAAAGGATATATAATAGAGAAAATATCATATTGCCTCTATATAAATCCATGGTACACCCACATCTTGAATACTGCATGCAGATCTGGTCACCCCATCTCAAAAAAGGAACTGGAAAAGGTTCAGAAAAGGGCAACAAAAATATTAGGGGTTTCAAAGGGCTTCCGTATGAGGATAGTTTAATAAAGACTGGGAATTTTCAGCTTGGAAAAGAGACAACTAAGAGGGTAGAGGTCTATAAATCATGACTGGTGTGGAGAAAGTAAATAAGGAAGTGTTATTTACTCCTTCTCATAACACAAAAACTAAGGGTCACAAAATGAAATTAATAAGCAGCAGGCTTAAAACAAACAAAGGATTGTATTTCTTAACACAATGCACAGTCAATCTGTGGAACGCCTTGCCAGAGGAATAGCAAAATAATAGCAATGTTTTTTTAAAGTACATCAGAAGAAGGAAGCCTGCTAAACAAGCACTGGGACCACTGGATGATTGAAGTGCTAAGGAAGCACTCAAGGATGATTTAAGGCCATTACAGAGAAACTAAATGAATTCTTTGCATCAGTCTTCAGGGCTGAGGATGTGAGGGAGATTCCCAAACCTGAGCCATTCTTTTTAGGTGACAGATCTGAGTAACTGTCCTAGAGTGAGGTATCATTAGAGGAGGTTTTGGAACAAATTGATAAATTAAACAGCAATAAGTCACCAACACCAGATGGTATTCACTTAAATTGTGAAGGAACTCAAATGTGAAATTGCAGAACTACTAACTGTAGTCTGCAATCTATCATTTAAATCCACTTCTGTATCCTCCAGATGACTGGAGGATAGCTAAAGTGATGCCAATTTTTTAAAAGGGCTCCAGAGGTGATCCCGGCAATTACAGGCCTGTAAGCCTGACTTTAGTACCAGGCAAAGTGGTTGAAACTATAATAAAGAACAACATTGTCAGACATATAGATGAACATCATTTGTTGAGGAACAGTCAACCTTGTTTTAGTAAATGGAAATCATGCCTCACCAATCTACTAGAATTCTTTGAGGGTTTCAATAAGCATTTGGACCAAGGGGATCCAGTGGATTCAGTGTACTTAGATTTTCAAAAAGCCATTGACCAGGTCCCTCATCAAAGTCTCTTATGCAAAGTAAGCTGCCATGGGATAAGTGGGAAGGTGCTCTCATGAATAACAAGACAGGAAAACAAAGGGTAGGTATAAATGGACATTTTTCATAATGGAGAGAGGTAAATAGTGGTGTCCCCCGGGGGTCTGTTCTGGGACGAGTTCTATTTAGCATACTTGTAAATGTTCTGGAAAAAGGGGCAAACAGTGAGGTGGTAAAATTTGCAGATGATACAAACTTATTAAAGATCGTTTAGACCCAGGCAGACTGCAAAGACCTATACAAGGATCTCTCAAAATTGGGTGACTGGGCAAAAAAATGGCACATGAAATTCAGTGTTGATAAATGCAAAGTAATACACATTGGAAAGCATAATCCCAACTATACATGTAAAATGATGGGGTCTAAATTAGCTATTACCACTCAAGAAAGAGATCTTGGAGTCACTGGATATTTCTCTGAAAACATCCACTCAGCATGCAGTGGTGGTCAAAAAAGCAAACAGAATGCTGGGAATAAATAAGAAAGGGATAGATAATAAGACAGAAAATATCATGTTGCCTCTATATAAATCCATGGTATGCCCACATCTTGATTACTGTGTGCAGATGTGGTTGCGCCATCTCAAAAAAGATATATTGGAATTGGAAAAGGTTCAGAAAAGGGCAACAAAAATAATTAGAAAGCAAGGAATACTTGTAGCACCTTTGAGACTAACCAGTTTATTTCAGCATAAGCTTTCATGGGCTATAGCATCCGATGAAGTGGGCTATAGCCCATGAAAACTTATGCTGAAATAAACTGATTAGTCTCTAAGGTGCTACAAGTATTCCTCGCTTTCTCTACAGATATAGACTAACACAGCTACTATTCTTAAAAAATAATTAGGGTTATGGAATGGCTTCCATATGAAAAGAGATTAATAAGACTGGGACTTCTCAGCTTGGAGAAGAGATGGCCAAGAGGAGATATGATTGAGATCTATAAAATCATAACTGGTGTAGAAAAAATAGATAAGGAAGTGGTATTTATTATTTCTCAAAACACAAGAACTAGGGGTCACCAAATGAAATTAATAGGCAGAATGTTTAAAATAAATAAAAGGAAGTATTTCTTCACACAGTGCACAGTCAGCCTGTGGAACTCATTGCCAGATGATATTGTGAAGGCCAAGACCAGAACAGGGTACAAAAAAGAACTAGATAAATTTGTGGAGGATAGTTCCATCAGTGGCTATTAGCCAGGATGGGCAGGAATTGTGACCCTAGCCTGTTTGCCAGAAGCTGGGGATGAGTGACAGGGGATGGATCACTTGATGATTACCTGTTCTGTTCATTCTCTCTGTGGGATCTGGCTGTGGCCAGTGTCGGAAGACAGAATACTGGGCTAGATGGACCTTTGGTCTGACCCAGTAGAGCCTTTCTTATGTTTTTAATTATATTTGAATAGAAGCCATTAGTTTTGCATATATTGCGAGGGACCACTCAAGATCATGTTTACACCAGGATATATAATTACTAACTCTAGTGAAATCAATATAACTACATCTCTGTCAAACTTCAGGAGAAAGGCTCTAGTCAAGCCATTAATGTTTTAAATATGGCACACTATGAAGATTTGTAAGATAACAAATATGAATGGGAAACAAAAGTTTCCATGTTTCATCTTTTCTTAAGTTGTTTGTATTGAGTTCAAGTAATGTAAACAGCAAATACAAGTGCAAGTGACCATCGTTTTATTAACATCAGTAGTTGTTGCTTCCTCCCCTCACGCAAATTCTCATGTGGAAGAAATGAAGCATGGCTATACCATTTTGTTATAGTTCAGAATGTGGAAGGTAGAGTGACAGGCAACATATAATCTAGTAGTAAATTGTAGGAATAATTGCCTCAAAAGAAGACCATATGTTAGATGAAGTTCAGTAGGCAGTACAGAAATTTTTTTATTGTTGTTACCCAAATGTAGGTGGCAATTCTGTCACTGATGTTAAATACCAAACTCCTTTAAATTCTATTAGGCAGTTATATTTTGTGAGTACGAAGGAATGGACCAATATTTACATGGAATTAACACTACAGAAGTGAACTGGAACAATTGTAGCATTGCCTACCTAGTTTTAAGCATTCTATCATTACAAGACTGATATTAGTTTGTTTGAATCTAAAAGTTACTACATGGTTTCAAAATGAAAGATGAAAGGACCAGTTAAGTATCTAATGAATTTTCTTGTTGAAATATAATATTTGACAATTTAAAGGGTGTGCTTTGCATGATGAACCCTTTTTCCATACTCTGACTTATCCTGGTAATTTTTGTAATAAAAGTATCTTGAAATTGAGTTATAAGAATTGAGGAGCAAATGAAAGGTAAACTAATTTGGAGGTCCCTGTTAGTGTCATTGATGAACTAAAGGAAATATTAGTTTCCCTTAAAACTCTCATTTTCTCTGTATTCACGTTAATACATGTATATTTATTGCTTTCTAAATAATGACTTTTGTAGTTCTTTTGATAGACTGTTATTGCCTTAAGTACATTGACTTTGTGTGGCACTTTGCCAGTTTTGCTAGACAAAAGTTTCATTATTCATCTTGGTATGAAAGCAACCATGAGGTTGCTCATACTTATCAAAAGGATTATGTTATATGTATATGTTTTTTAAAAACTGTCATTTTCCCAAATATTTACATGTGGATGATTTACAAACACTTGTAGCCCATAGGTTTACTTTGCTAGCTGTTATATTCTATTAATCCAGCCAGCTGTATTAAATAATATGTTTCTCTTTCAGAATTAATATTATTCTTAAATTTTATCAGTGTTAATTCCTATGAATTTTAGGATGTGTTAAGGCATATGATATATGTTTTCTAATAATTATACATAGAATACGTATTGCTGAAATGCAAGAAGTCTACCCGCCTGTAAAATCCTCTAAATAGCTAAAAGTATAATCAGTTAAGAGTAAATCAGCATAAAAGCTGGTAGTCTTTGGTAAAAGCTGGTAACAGATAAGAATGGTCACTGAACTTTGGGGAGCTAAAGGAAGGAATTATACACCTCTCTGAACAGGTTTATTTGGCGTCTACAACCAGTTGGTAACTGCAGGATACACTACAACTTGGAAGTCACCAAGAGAGCCTAGGTTGGCAATTTTTGAAGTGAGATAATCCTTATTAATATATACAGAGTAAGTGTCATAATCCACTAACCTATAGGATAAGGATACCCATACATTTCTTAGATATGGAAATAAGATTTGGGTATAGTAGGTTGGGCCTGAATTACATAGTGTCAGGATCCTATAAAATACCGTGTAAGGAAGAAGTTGGCAAAGTGTTTCTAGCTCCTTAAGCTTCTTTTTATTAGCTCTCTTTTAGCTTTCTTCTAGTGCTCTTTTAGTCTTTATCTTTTTCTTTTCTTTGTTCTCCTATATTCTATAGACTACCTTTTATCTACCTATCATTCTATCTTCTATCACGCTATCACCTCAATTTGTATAGTATAACTACTCAACATCCTTAACTACTGGGAAAGCCAGAGCCATCGTGTTATTGCATGCCAGGCGTAAAGCTGGTCCTTCACCTTCTATTAACAGGTCCTCAAGGAAGGGTATGAGTATGTTAAGTTACCACTGGAGGTTTCTGGAATTCTTTTACTGTTCTGCAGTTATAAGTTTCATAGCATTTATTATTCTTTTGTTAATCTCAATAAAGTTTTTATCAATGTAGTATTGTCCTCAGTGTAAGTGTTTTTGCCAGCACCTCAAGAGTTCTGTCCCAATTTAGAAGAACTCGCTGAGTTCTCATACCCTGTAGTTTGAATTGGACAAGAACTTACAAATGTTCTGGTCAGATGTGATCAGTTGCGAGCCATAATTGACTCATCAAATTCAGGTCAACACACTAATACAACTGTGTAATGTTTTTACATTGGCTGATGTCACTTGTGTTTCTGGATGTCCATTGAAAAGCTTTCCAGAGTAATACCTTGGAGAAAACTCTGCAAGAATGTTAAATTTTTCACTAAGAACTTGTCACTCCTTTGCTGAAATTAATAATGGTACTGGTGACAATTGCATATTTTCATTGATTATGCTTAGCTATCAATACAGGGCATGACCACTGTTTTCCACATTGTGTTTCTAGAGGACACCAGTGGGTTTGATCCTACTAAAGTCAGTGAGAGCAGGAGGAAGCTTAGTGTATGATACAACAATTTAAATATGCTGCAGTGTGTTTGCTTTTCAGTAAAACCTATGTATTCTAATATGTGCACTACATTGGAGCCAAATTTAGATGTATTATATAGGGCAGCATAAGTTGGCATATAAGTAGGTTTAAGAAAATCTGAGTCTGATGAGATGTTTGATGAGAAGTTTGCAGCAGGCAAAGCAATTTAAGAGGAGTGCGTAAGGGGTGTGAGTTAAAGTAACCCACCCCTTATTTTAAGTTCTTTTCTTGTTGTTTTCTGCTTTCATTGTATGTTATACCAGTTTAAACTCAGTTACTTTCCTGTACAGCCATTTACCACCTTGCATATTATCTCTGAATTTAGCCCTGTGCTTGGAATGAGTTTTCATAGGCTGTTTCATTTGTGTTTGTGCTATAGGAAACAAGTTCCTCAAATGCTGACTACAGTAGAAAAGACAGATTACTTTGGCTCATATTAGTGTTGCTAGGGGAAGGGCGACAGGAGTGAGAAAGAAGTGAGGAGAGGACTTCTTAATTCACCATAGCCCAGTGAATTCCGGGTAGGGGTGAGAGCAACAACAGTGTAATCACCTCCGCCTACTCCTAATTGACCACTGCTCTAAAGACCCAAATGCTAATGTTTGCATTGGCAAAATATCTCCAGGGAAGCATGGGGAGCTAGGGAGACTAAGGCATGGCCAATACTGGCACTGCAGCATACGATCTCCTGAGAGATGGTCACCAGAGGATTGGGTGTGCTGGTCTTCCCAGTGGTTATCATTGGAGCAGGACATGCGTTTGGCATCTTTGTATATAGAAAATACAGACTGCAGGAGAGTGGCAATCCCAGACTCCCAACTGTCATACATTTGAGATAGAGAGGTTGCTTCTGTCATGGAACTGTTGAATAGGATCTGAAGGAGGTCTGGACCCAGAGAAAGTCCAGGTTCTCAGTGCAAGAATTGGGTTGAACTGATGGAAATAAGTAGTTGGGCCAAGAGGCTGTTAAGCTACTTTAATCTTCACCATACAAGAAGGCTATAGGGTCCTTCATATGGTTAACAGATGAGATGTCAATGCCCAAGAGTTAGCTTGCCACTAATCATTAAAGACAGATTAGTAGTTAGTGTTTTTCTGAAGATGATGACAAGGTTGCCGCAAAATAAGGCAAACTTGATGATGTCATCAACTGGGTATGTATGTCTGCCTTCTGTTTGGTCCTCTACAAAAGAGCTATTGTAATTTAAAATGTTCTTTAGAGAGAGAGATGATGTATAGATCATGTCTATGCCACAGAGAGCCATTAATTTATCTCTGGCAAGATCTAACCACAAAGATATCAGAAGAAGAGAGAGCCTCTTCAAAACTTTCCCACCAATTCTGCTGTGACATATTTACAGCACGTAGAGTAAGAGGGTGGATGTATTTATACAAACATTGTGTTGGTCAATTCTGGTACTGAACTAAGTACAAGGAAGAAATCTGTCCTAAAATATGTGTGAAAATAAGTGCATGACTAGTCAGGAGGCTAAATCCCAGGGTAGCAAGTGAGCTGGGACAGGAGTCGGCCTTTGGGTTTTACTATGATGTTACTTCTATTTTCATATATGCCTACACTTAGAAGTCCACATTGTAAAGACCATTTTTCAGCATTCTTACATTGTACACCGTGTTTTGGCATTGATGAATATTTAATATGCTGCCTTGTCTTGTGATATGAGTAACTCTCTGTAGACATCTTTGAACTCAAATCTAATACTGTGAACCTGTAGCATTCTAAAAATATCAGAATAGTGGCAAAGAGAGCTGCTAACAGGTCATCTTTGTAATTCTGGTAGTGGAAGCTGACTATTGACTGCCCCTGTTTTTGACACATTGGTTCCGATCTCGTGGTCCTCACTTGGGCAAAATACTGACTTCTGTGGGTGTTCTACCTCCTTGCAAAGGGCTGCTGGGCTGGGCTTTAAGAGAAAATAATGGTACTTAGCTCTTGTATAGCAGTTCATCAGATCTCAGGCTCTTCGTGACTTTCAGTGTATTTTGCTGATGATTTAGGGGGCCAGTCTCCTTTTCAAAGTAAATATATAACTTCTGTTAATGGGAGTTACTTTGAATGAAATAAGGAGATCGCAGACACGAAAACCTTCTGTCATGTTTGCATCCTAAAAGCAGAATGAGTTGCCCTTATTTTTGCGTGTATAAAGGAACCCTTTATTCATCTTTCTAGAAGTCTTGAGTTCTGCTGCAGTTATAATGTAAATTAAGTTATACTGAGATTATCTTGTCATGGCAACATTGTGTAATGTATAGATTTCAATAATTCTTAGGTTAGTGTAGGATGGGTAAATATTTCTGCACTTGCAGTTTAAAAAAAAAAAAGCCACAGAATGGTGTGGATTTAAGGTAATTTGTGTTCCTACTAAGCTACCTGCCTTGTGGAAGTTAGTATTTATAAGAGACCACAGATAAAATAACAAGAAATATTAAGTGCTGAGCAGAGTGCAGTATCAGGATGAAAAAAATGCATGAATGTAATGAGAGATGACTGAAACTCAGAGGTGAAATCAAGTTATTAGAGGGAAATAACAGCACAGCAGCTTTGCCTACCTACACTAGAACATAAGAAAGGCCATACTGGGTCAGACCAAAGGTCCATCTAGCCCAGTATCCTGTCCACTCACAGTGGCCAATGCCATGTGCCCCGGAGTGAGTGAATCTAACAGGTAAAGATCAAGTGATCTCTCTCCTGCCATCCATCATCCCCCTCTGACAAACAGAGGGTAGGGACACCATTCCTTACACAGCCTGGCTAATAGCCATTAATGGACTTAACCGCCATGAATTTATCCAGTTCTCTTTTAAACCCTGTTATAGTCCTAGCCTTCACAGCCTCCTCAGGCAAGGAGTTCCACAGGTTGACTGTGCACTGTGTGAAGAAGAACTTCCTTTTATTTGTTTTAAACCTGCTGCCCACTAATTTCAATGGGTGGCCTCTAGTTCTTCTATTTATGGGAACAAGTAATAACTTTTCCTTGTTCACTTTCTCCACGCCACTCGTAATTTTATATACCTCTATCATATCCCACCCTTAGTCTCCTCTTTTCCAAGCTAAAAAGTCCTAGCCTCTTCAATCTCTCCTCTTATGGGAACCGTTCCAATCCCCTAATCATTTTAGTTGCCCTTCTCTGAACCTTTTCTAATGCCAGAATATCTTTTTTGAGATGAGGAGACCACATTTGTACACAGAATTGTCACTGGTTCAGATATACCTAAGGCTGGCCACAAATGGCTGAAATCTCCAGACTAGTCAAGGCCATGCACAGAGCCTTTCATTCTAGTGTATCCCAAAAGTACATACAAATTTGACTAACAGTGCAAATGATGGGTCACATTCTGGCTTCCCTCCTTATCTATGCGCAAGCCTCAAAATCCAAGGCAAGAGGTTTAGGATAGGAAGTGATTGCCATTAATTGGTAGTTTATTTGAAGTAAATTAGCAGAATGGTATAATCCTGCCCTCAGCAATGCAACTAAGGGTAAAACTGACACTGACTTCACAGGGAGTAGAATTGGGCCCTATATAAGGCTTTGATCTTGCATCATAAGTCATTGAAATTTTGTCAGATCAGGCCCTAATTGCCCAAGTTGGAAAATAATCAGGACACAGAGGCTAATATCTTACTCTTCAAAGCATCAAAGAAAATCATGAATGGCTGTGAATGTTGAAATGTAAAACCAAAGTCTTCATGCAAAGAACAGCACCGCCATGGCCAATATAAAGGTTTTATTAGTTACCCAAGACACAGTAGTGCTGAGTATCAAACCTACAACAAAAAGTCTGGAAGGAACATCTAATAGGGCGCCTAAGGCCATGAATTGTGGGGATCTCAATGAGGGGCCAGTTTCATTCATTCGTTCATGAGTGATAGGATCTGGAGTTAAAAATGAGCATGTTTGTCTGTTAAAGTATGTTCTATTTAATATATGTTTTATCTTCATCTGTAGGGTGTTCATCTATATGCACTGTGAAAAAGCTAGTGAGATTTTAAAGGTTAATTTTATCAAGAATGAACCATGAGAATGTCAGTAATGACATAATGCCACGGTAGGTCATACTGTATTAAAAAGCTTTATAATTAAAAGCTTTCTGAGGTCTAACAATCCACTATGAAATAAGGTAATAGGGTAATATACTACCCTGGATTCAGATGCTCATCTTTTATGCTAGTATATGGCCTTGTATGTTCTTTCTTGTTCCGTGGTAGATTATTACCCTGAATGCATTTAATTACCCATTTTCTGTCCTTTATCCCATTATATTTACACTTGTGTTACACTGCTGTTTATTTAGAACATTTGCAATACATCAGTGCAAGTTGTATACACAATCAAGGGCAGTATGCCTATGGTAAGTGGAATCGGAAGATAATGTACTCCCTCTTTTTAATTTGAAAAGCTCTGGATTTTTTTTCCAACAGTCGTATCCATGTATCTCAGAGAGAGTGCGATCTAGATAGGGACTAGCTGACTGAGGCACAAACTGGACAAGACCAATAAAAGTTGGTATTTCTGTGGGGATAACCAGAAAAGTTGGCAGAAGTTCATTTGTGATCCCTGATTGCAGGAGTTTGTGCCCCATTTGCAGCACAAGTTTGTGGTTGAGAACTCTCTTCACTTTCACCCCTCCCTTCTTTCTCCCCCTCCTCCTTCCCTGGCCCTCCATGTGTATTTAGCTAGGAAGTTATGATCTTTTCTTTTTAGATGTGGACCCAGTTACTGTTACCCATGTCTGTCAGCCTAAGATTAAGTTACTGTAAACTTCTCCTATGAGGAGCTACAAGTTGAAACCATTGATAAACTGTAGAGACGATTCATAAACTGTAACTAGCACAGAATGTGGTCAACCCACTCGTTAAGTGGAATCATGCAGAATATGTTGCTCTATAATTTGCACTGCCTGTCAATGAGTTTCCAGGGGGGAGTCAAAGGACACTGATTTTAAACTATAAAGCCCTAAATTGATTTAATCTTGACTACCTCAAAATCATCTCTTCTCTCTTCTATATTTCTATGCTTATGATCAGTGGAGGTGCTCAAACTCCCTTTGCTTAAAAAGGGGGGACCGTGAGTCTATGCTAGCATATGCTGTTCATGAGAGGCCTTAACTTTGGAAATTGGATCCCTCCCCTCTGTCCTCACACACAGTTGGTGAACTGAGGGTTTACTAACCTTCTGAGGGTTTACTAACCTTTGAGGTATGTTGCAAAGCCCACATTTTTTCCTAGATGTCTGGTGGAGTGAGAAGTGTCTTGCTGCTGTCTTACTTGGTGAATGCATACCTCACATCTCCATTCCCCAAGAGATCTTCATGGAACACTGGAAAAGCCCATTGGTTACTATTTTCTGTTTGACTTACGGGTGGCTTTTCAAGGTGGCTATCCTTACAAATCTGTATGCAGTCAGAAAGTATCTTTCATAAAGGCAGGGCAACCTTCTGTACTATTGTACAGATCTGAGGCCTTGAGAGATACTATTGTAAATAATATAGTACTTTTGTATTGGAAAGATTGCAGGTGAGGGTGACTCAGGTACTTGAATGACCTCAAGCTAACTGGATGAGTTGAAATCTACTCCTTTTTCTGTAGAATGAAACTTGAATGTCTTGTCCTTATGTATGTTTCCACTGTGGCTCATTTGCTGTCTGATTGTTTGTTTTTTTTCCTTTAAATGAAAGCATTTTAGAAATTAGATACCTAATCTAACTGCAAGGAGTTCAATGATGGTGAATTTAGTCTTAAAGGGCCTTCTTAGGGTATGGGTTTGGTGCATGTTGATTATATGCCTTTGATACTAAATTCTTTTTTTTTCCATGCCAAGATAAGCAGTACTTGTATAATCCTTGAATAATTTATTTTTAAAATTGATGGAATTTGGTGTTTCATCCCAGATTTTAAGATCTTATGCCCAGAATCATAAAACAGAAAATCTCTTTTGCTTCTTTAAAGTGTTGTCATAATGTATTCTTTCACTTAAAAAAGAAAACATTTATCCTCCCTTCCTCTCTTTCCCCCTCCCCACTTGTAATATAGGCTGTTTTAATGCTGCAAGGCAATATTTGCTTTTTCCAATCTTTAAAAGGATATTTAAACAAAATATATTCATATCTTTTAGAAAATGATTTTGTGTGATAACTTTAGTATTTTTTTTATAGCACCATATACCCCGTCTTTGAGCCTTCAGTTTAGATCTCTGTCATATGCTGCCAAAAAAACTTGAAGAGCTTTGTGTATGTTGAAACATGTATGCCTGTCCCAGTGTCATAACTAATTATATATCTCTTGTACGCTTACTTCTAATAATTGGAAAGTAGACCTACCGCAGGATACGTTTTAGCATTAGATTGTATCTTGGGTACACGTTACAGAAATCTAGCTTTCCACCATGCAGCAACTTGAAATAGTAAACAGATATTAGTGTTTGAAGCACATCATTCTCTGATATTTCTCAACAACTGTGTATGTGTTTGTATTAAACTCGGGGGCTTCTAAAAGTGCCTCTGCATTTACTACTAATTTACAAACATAACCTGCTTCTCTTTGACTAGAGTCTTCTCCGGTGTTTAGTCTGTTCATTTTAAATGGATGTTCTTTTTGCTATGTCATCTTTTTCCAAGTCTTTTCCTGCCATGCAAAAGTTGCCAAATAATAAAAGTGGCTTACACCAGTGGTTTTCAACCAGGGGTAGATAGGGGTCTTCCAGGGGTACATCAACTCATCTAGATCAGTTGTTTCTCAACCTCGAGGTCGCAGGCTATGTTCAGGGCGGTCGCAGATGCAGGGCTGGAATAATGGACTGGTAAGCAGGGCAATTGTCTGGGGCCCCATACCACAGAGGGCTCTGCAAAGCTAAGTTACGTGCTTCAGCCCCAGGCAGCAGGGCTCAGGCTTCGAACTCCTGAAAGGGACACAGTAATCTGGAAGGTTTGAGAACCATTGGCTTACACAGTGCCTGGCTCAGCCGAGCTCTAACTGGTGCTACTTGTTCTTTACTTTCAGGGATAGAAAACTACTTAAAAAAGAAAAGGAAAAGAAGGAAACTCTGAAATTCATGTTTTTATCTGTTTGCTGATTTTCTTTGTGGGATTTGTAGTTTTTGTTTGTTAGTTTTTTCTCCATTTTTGCTAGTGAAATGCAGAAAGAGAGAAGGAGCCTAATATGGTTGTGTGTTAAGCGCTGCTTGGTGTGCTCATGGCTGGGCTAGCAAGCAATGACTTATACGCACCAGCATGTATGAAAATATTTGATCCTTGTTCATGCCTGCTGAAAGAAGACTTCGCCAGTCTTTAGTCTCAGATCTCCAAGTCTTGTCGCAATTAAAGTCTTATGACTGAGCATTTAATGCTAGTGATAGATTACAGTATTGTCAGAATGTGTTCTGATCTTGGTCTTTGTAGAAG
Organism: Dermatemys mawii; assembly: GCA_007922305.1. NCBI lineage: Eukaryota > Metazoa > Chordata > Testudines > Dermatemydidae > Dermatemys > Dermatemys mawii. Next base: position 27,593,339 of record ML677339.1, on the reverse strand, counting down.
TACAAATGCCATGTTTTTACTGGAGTCTCATAAATGAGCTTCACTTGTATGCTAAGAACTCTTGCTTGAATAGAATTTATGGCAATTGCAATTCTACTAAAACTGTAGCATTAGTAAATGGCCTATTAAAGGACAAATGTGACTTTGGTAGATGAAACGACAAACTGAGTTCCGTGTATATCTATGATATTGACAATCGCTTTAACGTGAAACATTATGAAAATACTCAGTTATTATTTTAGTTTGATAAGGAAATAAATGTCTGTCTCATGTTTTGTAGATTCCTTTCCAGACTCTCTTATTTTCTTTTCCACAATAATCTGGTTTCTTAGATAACTTATGTGTACTGTGTTTGGAGCACAGCATGGTTTTGTCAAGCTAGTGCATTACTACATATGGCATCTTCAAAATTAATGTGGCCTAAATCATTTACTTTGAAGCTTTTGACAATATAATGCATTTCTAAGTAGTTCCAATGTCTTGTCAGGCTATTTTTTTTTTAATCTTCCACTTTCTTCTCCACAATAGGTATTTTTTTTTTTTTTCAGAAGGTTCAGTGGAGGGGAAGACTGGGTCAGTCTGACCAGGCAAAGCATAGTCCTCTCCCACATTCCAATTCTTACACAATTTCAGATCATAGCTAAAATCCACTTGCATCTGGGTGCACTGAATGCTAGGTGCTTTTGTAATTTGTAAACTTCTGCATTGCTTTTTAGACTTAGGCCTCTTGAAACTGTTACTAGAAGAAAGAAGAATGATTGAGATAGTAAGAAAAGTCATAAATTGGTGACTTTATTATTTTTTACTGGCAAATGAAAATCTTTAAAATCCTTGGCTGTACTTGTATACATTTTAATAGTAAAAATGTTTTGGTGAATGTAGGTTTTATTTTCTATTATAAATATTTGTGTATAACTTTTTATTGGGCTTAGTAAAAGCTTTGAGTAGCATTTTGATACTGTCCCCTATTAATCATACCAAATAACAAAATATAAGCAAGCAGCTAATCTTTACTCAGGGCAGTCCTTAATCAAGTACTTAAGCTTACTCATGTAATGTAAAGAGCTTCAGGACACTACAGATCCATTTTATCATTTATTGAAAAGGACATTTCATATGTATACCTAAGGAAAGAATCTGGGTCTATGGCAGAGTAAGCAGCTTAGTGACGCTCAAGATTCTCCTACCTAAAGCTATGAGCCACATGTTGCTCTCTTCTGGTCATCTATCATATCCCACTATATAATATGTTTCCCACCCCACCCATGCTTACCTTTCCTAACTTAGCCCAGTTATCTCTCCATTTTGTTTTTTCTCCTATCTACTATCATAACTGTCCATCCACCCATTCATAGGGCTTGAACATTTGAACTAGACTAAGCGTGGGCAAACTATGGCCCGCGGGCTTGTCCTGCCTGGCCCTCTGAGCTCCCAGCTGGGGAGGCTGCCACCGGCCCCGCCCCTGCCTTCCCCCCTTCGCTGGAGCCTCAGCGCGCCATGCAGGCAGCGCTCTGTGAGGCGGGGCGGCGTGTCTGGCTCCGCATGGCTACCAGACATGCTGATGAATGGTGTAAGGGGGCTGGAGCCTGGGGAGTTGCATAATGGGCGGGGAGTTCCGGGGGGCTGTCCGGGAGCAGGTGGGGTTGGATGGGGCGTGGGAGTCTCAGGGATCTGTCGGGGTGGGGGTGGGTTAGATAGGGGGGTCTTGGGAGGGGGTGGTCAGGGGACGAGGAGCAGGTGGGTTGGGATGGGGGTGGGGGTCCGGGGGTGGTGGTTAGGGACAGGGGGAGGTCTCTGGATGGGGTAGTCAGGGGACAAGGAACAGGGGGGCTTAGATAGGGAGTGGGCTTTTGGGGGGTTTATTAGGGGTGGGTGTTCTCTGGAGGGGGCATTCGAGGACAAGGAGCAGGGGGTTTTGATGGGTTGGGGGTTTTGATGGGTTGAGGGTTTTGGGGCAGGAAGTGGGGGTCAGATAGGGGGCAGGGCCATGCTGTTTGGGGAGGCCCAGAACTTCCCTACCCAGCCCTTCATACAATTTTGCAACCCCGATGTGGCCCTCAGGCCAAAAGGTTTGCCCACCCCTGAACTAGACATATGATAGCCAAAGGGCTAAATGTTGCATCGAAGACTGATGGGGAAGATGGGGATGGCATCCCAGTGAAAAATAAATACCCCTATCTCAGCTACTGGGACAGGGAAAAGTGGCTGAGAGTTGGTTTGGAGTGTCCATCTTCTAGATCTGCCCTCAGCTAGTAGATTTCTGATAAGACTCTAATGTCTCTCAAAGTGCCTGCTAGAAGGAAGGAGAATTATGGCCCTTGCAGCAGCCCGAAGGACTGAAAGGAAGTGTGGGTCCTTGTGGGTCTCTGGTACCCCTCCCTTTAGTTTTCTGGTTGCTGAAATGTGGAGTTTGGATATCTGCTACTCTATTCCTCTTTCAGCCCAGTGAACAGACGCATCTGTTACTCATCCTCTCCCCCAACATCTAGTTTTTTAACTCTTCCTCTCTAGTGTCTGCCAATTAATTTTCTCATAAGTTTGCCTAAGCAGCAGCAGAGGGAAACTGATCCGATTCTTCTTCTTTTACATTGCTGCCCACAGGTATCTGAATTGTCAGTGAAAAATGACAAAACTGATGAGTTTTCATTTTGCTGCAGCTTTGCAAAGCCATAAGCAGCAGGATAGGCAATAGAGTGGTAGGTACACAAGCCCAGAAAGATACTGAATCAGTTACACTTATTCCACATTTGTAAGGTTTTCCTCACAGCCACAAGAACAGAAAAATTTTAGTTTTATTTGTTTAAATGAAAACTGAAATTCTGTAAAAGGCAATGACACTTGCCTGGGATAAATACTTACTTGCCACAGGTGTGTAGAATATTAGAATTTTCAAGCCCTAGCAGTGACTCTGGATCACAGTCAGTATATATGGCACTTAAATTCTGAAATGTGCAATAAGGAAGAATGAGAGAGTTCACAATAGTGTCAACAAACTAATTGTTAGGTGATAGTAAGGAAATCTATTAAACTCTAAAATAAATAGCAAAATATTATTTGGAGGAGAGATTTTATTTTTTTAATTTGCAAAATATTTGTGTATGGCAGTAGAAAAAAATGTGACCTGAGAGTTTTCTCAGTAACGTGTTGCCAAACATCACATCAGATTATGTGGCTGCTGTTGCGGATGTGTTAAGTCTTCATGCTATATCGTCATTTAAATGCTTTACAATATCTTATAAAACTCAAATAGGTGGTAATCTCCAGTATCAAGATAAAGTAACAGGACTACTGTCATACCAGCCAGATTCTATCAGCTGTTAGAGTAGTTAACTAATAGACAAGACTGAATGAACAACTATGGTTCAGACTCCATAACATCACACTATGGGCCTGAAATTGCAAATAATTGATTGTTTCATTGACAAATTGCAGATGGAAATAATAAATACCTATGTGGGACTTTCTATCTAAGATCACAGAGCAACTTACATGGGGTTATAAGCATTATCCCCATTTTTATGGATGGAAAAGATGAATCACAGATGGTGAAGTTAAGGGATTTATTTATTCTCTAAACCATAATGAGTTAGCAGCAGAATGGGAATAGAATTTATTTCCAAGTTCCCAGACAGCTGTAGATTTGGAATGAAAAATCAACCCCCAAAATACAAGTAGACCCACAGAACCGAAGCTATGCTGCACATCTAACTGGACAAATGGGAAGTAAAAAATTCTGTATCATTGGGGTTCTACAAAATAACCTGCATGATACAATATGAATGGTTCACAAAAATTAGATCAGCCACTATGTGTTCCTACCAATAAGGGATTGTCCTTAATGTACATTTTCCTAGTTCTTTGTCTAATCTAATTTTTTTAAAATCCCTAAGCAATGGGGCTGCTACCTTTTAGCTTTTGGGACTATTCTATAAGCCAGTATCTCTCTGCCAAAATTACTTTCCTGATACCATTTACATTTTCATACTCTTACCTTCATCTTTTTGCTCTTACTTATACACCTGTGTCCCTAATGCTCTACCTATACTATGATCTATGTGTGGGATCAGCCAGCTTGTGTACACCTACTCATGGTAGCTAGATTACAGCTAGCATGAGAATACATAGTAGTGAAGCTGCAGTAGCATGTGCAGGGTTTCTAGTGAATTTGTGCTCTACATGGCTAAACCATAGTAAATGCTTGGTGGCCATACACCTTCAGATGTCTGTGCACTGCTGTCATCTCACTTCTTACCATCTTAACTGTTGCAGGGCCAAACTCTGCATCCTGCATTTATCACATTTAATCTTTCTTCATAAGGGGTCTCAAACTCCCTGTTGTGGTTGCTCTTTTCTGCATTCCCTCCAATCTGTTCGTATCTTTCAGGTAATAGTGGTGTTTGGAATTGAACACAGCATAGATATATAAATGTTCCTTTTGCAGAACCAGATGTAATAGATGTTAAGACAGTGAAGTGGATTTAACTGAAGTTTATAGATTAGGTGCTAAATTTCTGTATTTAAGATATTAAACAATTAATATTCAAGACTGGTCCCATAGTGCATTGGGGTTATAGGCAAAGACTGGTTTTGGTTCTTTTTTACCACCTCTAAACACATCCAGTAAGGTTTCAGGCACTCTAAATATTTTAATGTCATTAAAAATAACCCAAACCTACAACTATTATCATTTAAAATTAGAGGTCTGAAGTATGACCTTCATCTCTACGTAAGGGGAGAAAAGGTGATGCACTTGCAGAAAAGGCAGCTTCATATAACAGACACAGCTACAACTTTAGTTTAAAATAAACAAACTTGAGTAAACAACCCAGAAATGGACCCATGTGAGAAATGGAGTGACTCAGCTACTATCAGGCTGATCCTTGTCTTAGTTCTGGCTGCAGGAGCTTAGAAAGGGCATCTGAAGAGTTTCCACAGCAGAGAATTTACAGGTGCAGTACCCTTAGAGGCACACAGTTGTGCTATACCAGTAATTATCCAGTCTATCCCAGGTGTCTCCCTGATCCTGTCGGCACTTGCTGTTCTGAGCTCACAAACAGGAAACTGTGTTTCTTCCATTTGTACTCTGCCAACTCCATTTGTACTCTTGGCTCCTGCCTGCCTGATAGGAAGGGACCATAGTTGCAACCACTTCTATTTCAACACCTTTTAATGAGATGACCTATGCAGCTGTGTGTACTGCTTCGGTGTAACTCTGCTCATTATTGATTAATTTTTTTTAACCCACATCTATTGTATTCAAAATATCTTGCCATATATACATACAGGAGATAAATACTAGAGCATATATTATCTGCAACTAAATGCAGAATACAATTTCTTTTGAATAAATATAATGAAGTTCCTGGCATATTAAAGAGCCCTATGCAGTGTAAAGGAGATAGTATTATCCAGTGTTAACATGGAATATATTATGTTGTTATACCACTTGGGAAGAGCATCATTTAGCTTACAAAGTCTAGTGATTTTTTTTTTTTGTTGCAAAAAAAATAAATAAAGGGGGATTTTGTTTAGGGGTCTTATCTGGTTCCCATCTGCTCTGACTGTATCAGGAGGAAGCAGTCCCATAAAGCTGAAGACTTGGGTTCACCACGACTTAGATTGCAATGTGTTTGAAAGGGATGAAAGAACCACTCTCCAGAATCAGAGGGATGCAAGCAGGACAAAATTACTGAATGTGTTGTGTTTTTCTAGTGTTATATTTACATATTCCTCAGGTTTCAGTATTGTTATTGCTAAAGGTATACCGAGTCACAATACACCAGCAGGGTACACGTGTAAAAGAAATATACTCCATACTATTTCATGCGCATCAGTGCTATTCTAGTCAAGGGGAGAGTTAAGTGTCCACCCTCTCCACTAATGCTTGTTTGCACTTTCCATTCCCACAAATGCCTTCCAGACCGATGACACATTAATGAAAATTCATTTATGAACAAATAGATTTTGGAAATATGATTGATGCTGCCTGCACTGGAGTGGAGGAAGGATTCCAGAAGCATGATAGATGGTACGATGAAGCCCTACCCCTGTGTGAAATGGAGTCCATGCCTAATTTGGAGATAACAAAACATCTGGTTCTTTGAGTGATCAAACTTACTCTGCAGATCAGTGAAGGACCACAATATGTCTTGTTCATATTTAGCATTTGAAGGGCTTGAATCCCAGCTGCTTTCTTTCTATTAAATGATGAACTACTGTAATTGAGAGATGGCAAATTTCAGGTATATATGAATGGAGGCAAGAGGAGCAAAAATAATAACTGGTCACATAGGCTGGCCTTCAGTTTAATGAGTTTATTTTAAATGAAAATTGGTTCACAACACTAGATGAAACAAAGCCTGTTATTTTTACACTAATGGGGATTCCAGCCATGATTCAGTAGGGAGTAAGGCTAGGCAAGTATCTGTAACTGTGGTTAGTCCTCTCCAGATTGTTTTACAAAGAAGGGGAGAATTTGATTCAGGCTGAATCAAAACAAACAAAATTCCAACAAATAAGCTCCCCTTACCCAAAGGAGGCCAGAATAAAAGAGATTTTTTTAAAAAGTTAACTTTCTTCAGTCCCCATCTTATGCTTAAGTGATCTGCTGGATCAGTGCATGTGCATAGTTTTAAGCCTCACTGATTTTAATGGAGATACTCATTTACTTAAAGTTTATGCATATGCTTTCTGGACCAGGGCCTAAATGAGGTATCTCAGTGTTAACTTCTTTCTGCCTCTGTCTGCCTCATCTATGCTCCACTATCCTTCAGTAATACACCTCTCTGATTTGGACAGGCTGATTTTTTTTTTTTTTTCCTGGTCACAGAATACATCGCTGAATGATGCTAGCTGTGTCAAATCCCCTTTGGAAAAGTCTGATTTTTGGCACATGGATTAAAGCATTGGTCCAGTTTCTCGGTTGCAGTAAGTGACTTTAATGGAGCTATGCAGATTTAGCCTCGCTGGGTTCTGACCCCTTGTCTCTGCACAGAGATGTTTTATTTATTAGGAATGTTTTTAGTTTCGTATATGTGAGTTAGACCTCATCGCTTGAGCTACTCTACATAGTTAAATGCTTTTTCTAACTATATTAGTTCTATTACACAGTTAATTTGGTAATCAACTGAAGCATGGTCTTTTATTTCAATTAGTCTGCATTATGTCATCCATTAGGCAATAGGCATATTCAAATCATATTTTGATTCTTATGACTGAATTCAAAATCTGAGTGAAGAAATTATATTGTTTATCAGTGCTGAGAAAAGATAGTAATGTTCTTCCTGTAAGTCTGTAATTGGTGTCTACACCAAGTTTCTCCTTCATAGAAGGAAATATAAGTGCTCAGAAGATCAAGTTTAAAAGAGTGATCAAGTTCTGTGGGAAGACACTGAATGTTGGTTTCTACCGGAATATAGAGAAGTAACATTTACATTAAACTCCCAGTAATGACTAGTGCCTGGGTCCTGCACATACTTCAGAAGATGCATAACTTTTTTCGTGTGTAGTTCAATGGGCAGGATCAGATTTTAACTGAAACACCATTGACGTTGGTCAGTGTGGATAGCAGATTCTCACTGGTAATCACTCAGTTGCCTGCTGAGCAAGTTTATTTAGGAGAGACTTAGATGGATGTTACCACATTTAATGAATGTTGTAAAAGATTCATGGAGTCTGATTGCAATATATTATTTATTTCATTGGGTTAACCTAAGAGTTCTTCATTTTGGCCTCAGAGTTTATTCAGTCCAGCTATGGTAGTTACTTTTTGTAAATTAGGGCTAATGGGATTGGGTTAAACCCCAAACTGAAGAGTTGCTTTCTGATTATGTTAACTTTCTTATTATAAAGACTAATCTTTAAGGAAAAGACTTAGGTTCACTGAGGCTGTTCTTTTGTTGTTGTCTCTCTTTTGTACTCCTGAGTCATTTTATAACTATACTGTGAATTTGTAAATCAGATACCCACGTACAGTCAGAAGTAGGGAATTGTGTAATTGGAGGGGAGGATTATACTTTTAATCTCATTTTGTTTTATCTAAAACTTTTTTGTTAATTTCTCTTTGCAACACATTTTCTGATATTTTTACAGTTTTATGTGCTTGTGACACATGCTCTGTAAGGTGAATTGAAGATTTGTTTAGAAAATAGATATATTCCCTTAGGACATGATTCAGCAAAGCATTTAAGCATGTTCTTAACTTCTAGTGTATGAGAAATACCCTGATCCATGAAGGGTAACACTTAACCTATGCTTAAATCCAAATAAAGACAATGTCAGATTTAAACACGTTCTAAGTGTTTTGCTGAATTGGGTCCTAAGTGAAGAAAAAGTCATGCAGGACCTTCATAAATATGAAGTGGACTAGAAGTGTGGTGGAAGAGAGAACTATGGGGAGTAAAAGTTGAATGGAGCCTAAATATTTGTCTGTAAGCCAAGGGCTAATTTAACAGGTGGTCATCAGCTTTAAGACTTGACCTTGTGTGGTGGTCTACACTCTCAGGATTAAGCCCTTATTGTGGGTAATGGCTGTCTGACCTTTCGTGTGACTAAGACCTAGGGACCTGATCCCACAAAGACTTGTGCATGTGCTTGGCTTTAAGCACACAAGTCAATGGAATTGCTCAGAGTGCAAAGTTAAGCCTGTTTGCAAGTCTTTGAAGAATCAGGGATCTATATGTGCTTTTTCACGCTGCCTCTGTGTATAAGAAAAAGGTACCTTGATCCAAGATCTATGCAAACGGGAATAATATTTTTTTCCTCGTAGCTTTACTTGATATTTTTCAGTAGTAGAGTTAGTGGTTCTGCAAGTAATATAACATGCACCAACAAATTATTTAAGTGATAAAAGTAGAGGTGAATGTTGGGTTAAACAAATGGAATATGAAGGTATGAAGATAATTGACATGTACTGTATTTTATAAAGAGCTCAACATGAACGCATCTAAAGATCTGCTAATTTACCCTTATTCTGCTTATGAAGGCAAAAGGAAAGTTGTATGTATCATATAGCACTTTAAAATGTACTAAAAATTGCTAGGAGGTATGAAAGAACATACCATAATGCACTGGCTTTCAGTTGATCTACATATTTGTTGTTATTTTTTTCTGCTATTCAATGTTGAGGTCCAGGAAAGCAAAAGAATAAAGTCATGGAAACTGATCCATTCCATGATCAATCAAATGGAATCAAGTTTTCCTAATTGTATGTATAACAAAAAGTCATAATTTGTGGGTGATAGACATTAAGGGGCTGATCCTAAGGTGCTGCATGGAGCACCTCTGCATTAGAGTCTTTAGCTACTCTATAGCTTATCAAACTTGTAGTATGTAAATATTTTGTAATAGTGCAATATGTCGGCCTGCTGAGTTGCCCATACATCTTTAAGTTGAGTCTTTTGAATGATCTTCTAGAAGAAGGGATGCCATTTTCTGTTTATATATATATATATACACACACACATTCTATATATACAAAAGTCCTGGCAGCGTTGGTTTTTGTTGTTTGGCAGACAGTTTCCCGTGACAAATCTGTTTTTGGCTTCAACCCTTTGCCAATGAGGTCCAGTTTCTTGTCCATAGCAAAAAATTATATGTGGGAAGTTCAGCAATGATACAACTTGCTTTTGTTCCCATATAGTTCTTTTCAAATAATTAGTTCTGTGGCCTCTGACTGTCTGGGTAATAATGCTCAACCATGTCTAAATATGAGGGGAAGGAACCCAGTGAGTTGAAAATTTATTCAATTTCTTTCTTATAAATTCTAATCCACCCTGACTTTGTTTATTGTCAACTAGTACTAGTTTTCAGTCTCAAATCAGTTGAATATCTCACTCAAAAAGATGCATTTATATGGGGGATTTTCTGAAGTTCATCAAATGTCAGCCATCTTGAGTAATACTGCC
>ML677339.1:27560934-27578434 GCA_007922305.1 Dermatemys mawii | reverse complement strand
AGAGACTTTTTCCAGTGTATGGAGTGGTTTGATCCTGTGGCAAGAGAAAAATGTATCTTCTAGTACTGTCTAAAGGATTACAGTAATGACATATAGGAAAGAAAAGAAAATATTCAGGTTCTGGCAAAACACTAAGTATCTGTGGGAAAATTCATCTCCCTACTCATTGAACTGGTCATAATCATAATTTAGACCACAAACACCTTCACAAATACCTTTCTGTTAATGAACATTTTTATGGGGGAGTTTCAAAATCAAGATGTGCTGCAATATTGAGGAAATATTTTGAGAGCTTGAGTCTCAGGTCAGAAGTGAAGAGTTTTACTGTGTTTTTATTTCTTCCCCAAGAATAAGGTAAGTGAGCACCACAAAGGTTTACTTTTTTCAGGGATTTTGAAATTCAGTGTACATGCCAGCAAGCAGTTTAGTGGCAGGAAGTCTTTCGTAGTAGTACAGTCATGAACTGGTAAACTAGAAGCATCTGTAAAAATTTAGAGGGAATATCAGCTTTCTCAAAGCTCCAGCCCAAGACTAATGAGGTGCAAATGATAGCAACTGCATAATCCTTCTCCACCCCAATTGTGGAATGAGATATTGTGACAGAAAGAAATTAAGAAACTCATAATGTACTGAAACAAATTTTAGTTTTTTTCAGATAATTTTCAGGTGACTTAGGTGAGCCAGACAGCACTTTTTCATTAGCACAAAATCATTACCTCTTTCCTCATCAGCAAACCTATCTCCACTGAGCGAAATATTGAGATGTGGAGAATTTGGAGCACTAATTACCTTTTTTTTCTGCATGTGTGCTGAATTATTTATCTGTTCACGTGACTGTTCTAATTAACAGCAGATCCACTTTTAGAAAGAAACTTTGGTTAATTTGCATCTTTGATAGACCCCTCCCATTGCAGAATGAGAGGAAGGGGTGAGTGTGGAAATGAGATTTGTTTGAAGGAACACATCTGGGGTGTGATCTGCTGTAATCTTAACACCAGATGGCAGGTTTAGGCTAACAACTAAAACCCACTTTAGCCTGGTCACACAGTATTTTAATCTTTTACTGTTTCTGTCCATACAGAGGAAAAATTACTGTAAAATTTGAACAGTTATTTGCACTCAAAGGTAAATGAGAAATCTTCATTTAGTTCTGTCTCTGGGCTTCATATGTTCCCCTGTCTTCTCACCTCTTTAGTGCTTATAAAAGAGAATGCTTCTCCTTGGCCACACCTAAAACCTCATTGTGTGGCTCATACCTTTTTCAAAGTGTGTGTTTGTAGGGGCAGAGGTTTGGTACCTTAAAGTGGCTGATTCTTGTCATAACAGGCATTAGCCCTGCTGAGTAGTGACTAGAAGTGACAGCATTGTGTTTGAGGTGCCCGAAGGGCACTCAGTCTTCACTCCTACGCAGGGCAATGTACATCTGAGAACACTGTATACAGCTGCCTGCCTGTGTGGAATACCCTCAGAGAGAGAGAGAAATAGAGCGCGCGCGCACACGCACACACACACACACACACACACACACACACACACCAATGAGAGAAAATTCGTTTCTGTGACTGTGTGTATTCTTAATCTTCACTAAATTTCCAAAAGAAACTCCCAGAAAAACAAGTTCAGAATAGTGCTGTGCCTTGTTCACCACTTTTTTTTCCTTTTTTTTTTTTTTTTTTAAATGTAGGTGCATATATATTTAAGCACTGAACATTAAGCCACCCAAGTTATAAAATTTTGGCCTGTCATCTGTGAGGGACTCCCTTCCATCCTCAGAGTCTAAATTTAATTTTCAATTACTTTCTAAAACAAGGATGCTTTCTCAGTTCCCCCCCATCCCCATTTACATTGTTTCTTCAAAATGGCTGAAGCTGGCACAAAAGCTGAAGGTAAAAACATTTTATTAAGGTGTTAGAGAGTCAAGCTCTTCTTGCTTAATAAATTTTACTACTGAACAATATAGGCTTTTAACATGTTTCACCTGAAATTGAATGTGCTAAGTTGTTACTGTACATGTCAGTTCAGTGAAACATAATAATGAAGATCAGTATAAAAATAGATCTATACAATATCATGTTTTTACATAGTAATGTTACAGGTCACATTCCATTTTGTATAAAACATGAGATTTTTTGTTACATATTTTTAACCTCTATTTTTGTAATATGTCGTCTCAGTAACATCAATCACCCTCTAAACTAGCCTTGGGCACTTTCCTTGTAAAGATCTTAATGGATTGCTTTTTGAAGGATTCAAAGTGAAGTAATTTTAGATGGCCACTACTGCATATATGGCTTATGGGTGTGCTGTTTGCCAATATTTTGATATTATATTTACACTAATATGTTAGTGATTTATTTCCAGATGTAGTAATGCAAAACTCAGGAGAAAATGCCTGTCTTTTAATAAAAAGAATCTATGTTTTACTACTAAAAATAAAAGGCAACCTTAATTGGGTTGTGCATTTTTTGGAGCAGACTGGTCCAATTGTGAGAAATTTGCATTTGTGAAAAACATGTCTGTCTCACACTAGGAGTTCCAAGTAAAGTACCTCAGTACAGATTCCCATGCTGACTTTGGCACTGTTAAATACACTTTTTGGTGGAAAAAAAAGTTTTAATGTTGACTTATGGATTGGAAACACTGGACATGTTCTTCTCTAGTAAGCATCACTTTTCACATTTCTCAGTTTTTCTTCTTCTTGAAATGCTATTTGATGTGGGGGTGGGATCAGACTCCTGTCACTCATGTTTATATACACCAGTAGGAGCCTTCAGTGTTATCTGAGAGTCCCTGCGCATTTTCAGGGTGAGAGACTTGTGAATTGAAGCTGAATGATTCTGACATCCTAAGGATGTCTGATGAAACTCCTAGAGTTATAAAGTGTTCCTATCAGTTCAGAGGAATACATTATTAATTGTGGTGTAATTGTTCTCTAAAACATTAACCTTCCCCTTCTCTTTATTTTTTCCATTTTTCTTTTTACTTGTGAACATACAGGGAATCCTCTAAAATAAGAAATTCTCAGGCATGCGTTAAAGCCTACCTGTAATTGGCTAAGCAAGCTACATAGATTTGTATAAAATCGTACATGCTGTCAGGAGTACCTTGTATTATCTTTTTAGGAGGAAAGTAGGTGAGTTGAATGGTTTAGGTATCTCCACCGTTGCTAAAAGGACACCGAGGCTGGAAGAGCTAACCAAATATGATGTTTTAACTTACTAGAGACAGGCTCAATATGTAATACTGTTTTTCTTTTATTTTTTTCGTTCATCCCACAAGTGAACGCTGGCTAGGAAGTTTACATCTAGCACCTAATTTAGGTTTTAAACCCCTCCAAAGTTCAGAGTTGTTTCTAAGTGGGGTTTCGGTTCAGTCCCATCTTAAGGATGATAAGCAATTATATTAGCTTTTTCAGTAAGTACGTATGTGTGTATGTACATACATATACAATACACTTCAGGGAAGAAATTAAGAGTAATCTTGCATGAAGAAAACGGCTTCCATAATTAATCAGAGGATCTGCTCCCACAGTCTGTAAACAAACCAAAATCGTAGTTTGTCCGTGAGATTGTTGCCTGTTTGGGGACTGTAGGGTTGGGCTCTGAATAGGCCAATATTTTAAGAAATGTGAAAAATAGAACTGGTGAAATCCATGATGGGAAATTTCCTACAAAAAGATCTGTTGCGGACGTAGCCTCCATGTTTAGCATACTTCAGAACTTTCAGCATTCCAGGATGTTAATTAGCTGATGAGAAGACCTGGTTCTAGGGCGGGCTCCAAGGCCCCAGCAGAGTTAAATAAATACCTTTATTGGCTATAAAATATAAGAAAATGTAGTTTACACAAAACCTCAGGACACCTTAGCAAATTATTCTAAGGATTTTGTAAACTGTAGATAACTTTGAATCTGTGATTCTTATTTTACTGTGCAATCCTTTTTTAGTAAATACTATTAATATTTTGTCAGGTTTTCTCAGATGACATCCAGTTGCAATAGCAATTTTTCTTCTGTAAATTCATACTTTTGGCACACTCCTTTTATCTATATTTCTTTCGCCTGACTGTATTATACCCACTTTCATGGTTTCACTTTTGATTCCTTACTTCAAGACAGGAGAACATTTTGTGTGTGTGTGTGTGTGTGTGTGTGTGTGTATGTATGTGTATGTATATATATATATATATATATGTATATATATATATATATATATATATATAGGTTTATTCTGGACTTAAAGGCAGTGCTGTTGCATGAATTGTATAGTGTGTGTGTGAGGAGGTGTTGGTCTGAATCTGAGCTCTGCTACACATTTTTGTTTTTTAAAAAAAGGCTAATCACATCTCTGTGAATGTGTTTGCTCTCCATTGATCTCAGAGTCCACTCACTAGTCCAAATGTGAATAAAGTAACAAAATAGAAAACTATCTTTTCAGATCATTTAGAAAAGGGTTAATAAAAATCAACAACTGCTAAATGGAATGCTTAACTTTAGTACCTACTATTGTTCAGACATACAGTACAAATGTGTTCTGCTTAAGTTAGCCGGAACAATGTCTCCAGCTAGTGATTAGGCTAAACTCCAACTTTCACCTCAGGTGAAATTTATGCAGCTATACTACTGTTTGTCAGGTAATTAAAGGAAAAAGAAATATCAACCTAAAGTAAATTTACAAAACATATATAAATATATGCTTCATTTGAGCAGGGAGAAAGGATGTCAAAGACTTAAGAAACAGGCAAACATTTGGGGCTGGGATTTTTATAAGTATTCACTGATATTGGGCCAAATTCCACCCCTGGACACATGCATGCAACTCCATTGAAGTGGTGAATCTCCCCTAATGTAGGTTATGGTGCCTTTAAGAGAAGTGAGACAAAAATCAAGTACCACTGCAAAAGGGGAATGGAGAGCCTGTTTCCTGTGTGGATCAGAACCAGTCAGATGCAAACAGTTGTTGCTTATCAGCCAGCAGCATGGGAGATGGTGCTCTCTGGAATATTTTGGGGAGGCTGAGAAACAGTAGCTGTTAGTCTGAGGAAGGGCTAGTTTCACAGCATGTGCTGACAGATCAGGCAATCAGGATGTTGCTCAGATGGTCTTCAGTGAAACTACCAGCAGTTGTTAGTACCTTATCCCTTGAATTCTGTTCCTTTTAGAGGGCAACGTAGGGTCAAATTCCTCTTTGTAACACCTTAGATCTGCAGAGTAATTTGGAATTATATGTATAAATCTGAGGGTAGAATTTGCCCCAGTGTCTGAGGCATTTTTCAAGATTAAAGCAACTTTATTACCATGTGGGGAATCCTGGTATGAGACTCTTAGGTCCTATCTACACCAGAATATGAGCTATTATTAATGGTCATAGTTTGTCCACAATTTTGAGTATAACGTGGCCTAGCTGTTCATTGTGGATGGAGCCAATCTGTATTATAAACTGTTCTTTAAAACAAACACACACCTGGGTTCAAGCCTTGTTCTCTAGCTTATTTATATTGTGGTTGGAGCCTCTTCATTGGATTCCAAAGAGTGTTAAAACCAAGTTTAGGTACAGCTAAATTTTAAAACATGCTTATGCATGATGGTAAAATCAGTTCAAAACCTTATGGCATTGAGGAGTTGTTTTGTCTTTCTTTACCCGGATGTAAAGAACTAGAAGTGTTGTAGACACAATCTGCTTAACCTCTAGATGAGAAGGGTGGGTGGTATTGCCGAGTTCCAGAAGAGTCTAATCCACACCTCTTCTTTGGCCAAAAGACTTCTTTAGTAATAGTTTATGGAGCCACCAGGGTAAAAATTGGAACCACCCATCCACACCAATGCATTACATCATTGCACATTCTTTGCAATATTACTTTTTGCTTATATTCTATTGTATGGCCCAGATATATTAAAAGGGCCCAAATAGATACAAGAGACATTACAATCTGTTCCATGTACAAACAGAAAATTGGTATGGCAGAGGCCTTGTATTGTGTATTAGACCATGCATTAGCGTTTTATAAATCCTAATCATAGGTTTGGAGACTTACTATCTACAACAAAAGATAGCAAGGTTTATGTGGATAGGGTTGTGTACCACAGTAGGCCAGTTAGCTGACTTGTCGCCTCTGGAGACACGAATGCAAGTTCTGGCCACCAAAGTGAAAATGGGTGTATAGTTATGATCTAGTCCTGGCTTGTGCACATTACAAAACTATTTGGCTGCACAATTCTGGCAGTCTCTGTTCATAGTAAAGCTGAAAACACGAATAGCAGGGCCTTTAGATATTAGACTTATGTGCACTGGGAGCTTTTAGGGAAGTTGACACATTCTGTCACTTGTTCAAACAATTGCTCTCAGTCCATCTTGCTCATAAGCACTAACATTTCTGTGCAACTGTAAAGAAATAAGAATTTGTAAAAATCCTGTCCAGATGCTCTTTTAGAATTTGCTTGGGATGGACTATATATATTCAGTGTAATCAGTGGAACCTACACTCTTGGGGTGGTGAAACACAGAGTTTGATGTTATGATCTGGAGACTTCTCAAATTCTGCAAAACTCAGAGTTAGCAAAAGCTGGACTTTAAACTTGCCTCTGTGTCCTGGAGTACAAGTTTGCAGGGTCTGGAAGTGCCCGGTCTTGATACTGCTAATCCTTAGCACTCAGCATTTTCAAAGTGCTGTCTAACAGAAACTGCTTTTCACCTTCTAAGAGGTAGGTAAGCAGTTTCTCTTCTTCACATATAGAGAAATTGTGGCAGAAAAGTTAAGTGACCTGCTGAAGACCATAGAGAGAGCTAATGTCAGAGTAGATTAGAATTTAGCAGGTCTTGCCTCCCAGCTTCATACTATGGCCCTTAGACTCTAGTCCCTTCCTCTGCACTCCTCCTGCAAACACTTGGTCTGAACTTGGACAACTTCAAGTGGCACTTGCATGGGTGGATATGAAATGTTTACCCTACTCTACTGTGTACAAACAGAGAAATGAGCACACCAGCTCAGGACTATTACATGAAATGACAATTGCTGTTTTATTTGGTCAGTCTTCCGTGTTGCTAAATTGCTTTATGGGTATGTTCTTTGGCATGGCTGACTCCTGAACAGGTATACACAGAGGGTGTGCTGCTAGACCTGTGCTAATCTGTACCTGTGTTCAGGCCAAACCCAACCTTATGCCCCACCCCACTGCACAACCCTTGCTATTCAGAACAGAAATAATCTGTGTGGGGGTCTGGAGAGGCACTGCTGGAAAAATGAATGTACGTGCATAAACATGTAGACTGCAACCCTGATGACCATCAATAGTTCTTGTTGTAGCAGGTCTCTTAAGTGGCTCTTCACAGCGCTTTGAGTGGCCTCTTCTCAGTGTTTTGAAAGGGCCAGAAAAAGGTCATCCAACTTCCACTCTGCATTTTTGCTCCTGGATGTGATAATTCCCTCCCTTGCCTTCTTAGTGGCACAGAGTAGGTTGCAATGTTGCAAGGGGATGGCCATGCTGTGTGAATGTATGTTTGTTGTGGACATAAGGTACCATATCAACCCCAAAAGTGGGCATCACTGATTGAAAATTGAGTAGCAGCAAGGCAGCTCCAATCATTTGAGTTCCTAAAGATCTCTTGTGCAAGGGCCACCCCTAACATGCTATAAAAACTGCATGGCCCACATGGGCTGCAACTGTTTTTCTGCATGTAAAAGCCAGGCTGGCATTAGGGGGTAGCGAGCAGGGCAACAGCCCAAAGCTTCAGGCCACATGCAGTCCTGTGAAGCTAAGCTGCTCAGGCTTCAGCTTGAGGCCCAGTTGGCAGGACTCGGGCCAGGGGGGCTTTGGCTTTCTGCTCTAGGCCCCCGTGAGTCTAATGCTGGCCCTTCTTGGCAGACCCCCTGAAATCTGCTCATGACACCTTAAGGGGCCTCGGACCCTTGGTTGAGAACTGCTGCCCTAGTGGGATTTGAGGATGCACCCACTTGCAGACCTCTTGTGCTCAGTAAGAGTAAATAGCTCTCTCAGGGCTAAAGACTCAGCTGATGCAGAGAGTATATTTTCTGCCAGCTGCTTTGAACTTTACCATATTTGCTTGAAAAAGCTGCCATTAACATTTGTCCATAACAGCTCATTCTGAGGTCTGTCCACACTTGCAGATGGCCCAAAAGCCATTTATATTGTGGGTGAATATGGACCCATTGAAATGAATGGGATTTTTGCCATTGATTTCAGTAGAGCCATGATTTCACCCATCATTCTCCAGATTGTTCACTCTCTTTCTGGGCATCAAAAAAGAAGGTGGTACATGCGTCATAGGCGCCAACTTCTGCTCCCACTGGGGGGTGCTTGATCCCCTTGGCCTGTAGCCCTGCCCTGACTCCATCTCTGCCCCTTCCTGCTGCCCCCCATTCCAAACCCTTCTCCAAAGTATCTGCCCCTATTCCGACTCCTTCCCCAAATCCCCGCCCTGGCCCTGCCTCTTTCCTGCTTCCTCCCCTGAGCACGCCACATTCCCGTTCCTCTCTCTTCTCTCTCGAAGCTTGCTATACCACCAAACAGATGTTTGGCAGTGGCAAGGCAGGAAGCGCTGGGGGGTAGGTGGAGGAGAGTGAACACCAGCCCTGGAGCACCCACGGAGTCGGCACCTCTGGCATGTGTGTACACACACTCCATGTGATGCATTTAGTTTCCTTTGAGACGTTAATGTACAGTGAATACCATTATCTCTCCGAGTGCCTTAGAACTTAAAAGTTAATATGCAATGAAAAGGCTCATGTGTCTCTGTGGATATATGTGGTTTATGCTGGTAATTTACTGGAAGAGTGGAAACTGTGCAGCACTGAGAGGCCACAGGTTTTCTCTGGATGTGATGTTTGACAAATTAAGTTAAATTTCCAATTGGAGATGTTTTGGTAGATTTATTTTTTCTTCCAACATATGGACAATTCACTTCTTCTGTTTATCAGTTGGATAGTGTTGTTTTTCTTTTTTCTTTTCATATTTGTTTTCAGGGACTTGCTCTTTTTTGGGGGGAGGGGGGATTAAATTTCCCTCCTTTAAATTTTCTTGCATAATTATCAAGTGTTAAACATCAACACTGTACATTTCATGTAGTGTAATAGTAGGATTTTATGGTTAGGAAGCTTAAACAATTTATAGTATTTTGGGTAGGCATGCGGGATGCATTATGACTTTGCTTTAAATACTTTCTTCCCTTTTATTAGTACAGTGTGGCAAACAACATACAGGCGAGTCAGTCTCCCCCACCTCCCAATTGGAGGAGCGTTAAGAGTATTACACAAAACAGTAAATGAGAAGAAACAAGTGGGACCAGAAAAGAACGGTATGCAGTTCAGTGATCCGTGTCACCACACTCTTGCTCCAAATATATATTGCATAATCAGGAGAGACAAACCAAACCAAATCCTTTTAGTCCACGGAGGTTACAGTGTCCCAGGAGCAGTGCCAAGTGTCATTATGTGAGTGCAGGTGACTGTGTTGAGGAGGTGCAGCCATGCATTCTATGGAAGTCACCTGAAAAGTATGCAAGAACCAAAAGTCCCATGATAAATGTTGGTGATTTTTTTTAAAAAATAGATCTTGAATAAATATGGTGTCTAGAAGTAAGTGAATTGACTGCTCTTTGTGTAATTTTCTATAACCTCAGTTTCCTTATGTACAGCAGTTTAAAATAGCAAATACCTAAGTGATGTATAGCATCTTCTCCATGAGAGTTTCAAAATAATTTACAGACAAGTAATTAAGCTTTGGAGCCTGCCTGTGGGATTGTTATGCAAGTTTTACACCTTGTAAACAAAGGTAGAACGTAAAAGATTTGCCCAGCATCCCATAGAGTGTCCGTTAAGGGCACTGTGAATAAATGTGAGGTCCTCACTTCCACTTTGTTTTCACTAACCACTAGATCATCCTCCCTTTTCACTTCTAAATAGCAAACCTGGCATTAAGCAATGCAGAAGAACTTAGAAATAAGATGTAGGGCTTTTCTCTAAAAGGTGTATTTTTAAACTGATTGTTTTTGACGACTACTAATAATCCATTATATTTCTCTAGTGCCTTTCATCCAAATGGTAATACATGGCTATACAGAATGCACTTTATAGTAGCACACATCATTTCATGAGGCAGCCACCTTTAGAATGGAACACAGAACCAGGCTAACACAGGATCTATTAAGTCATTACACGGTGGTTTAAGAAGGGAATTGATTAAAACTCTAATATCCAGTTGAAAAAGCAGGGTTTATTTCGTCACAGTACAGTTACCCAAACTACTGTTGTGATTGAAACACTTGAGCCAGGACTCTAGTCTTATGAAAAGTGCTGCACATACAGATGGAGCCTTGCTAGTTATTAATAATACCTATCTCCTAGTGCATTTCATGCATCTATCTCCAAGCACATAGAAAAGCGGCTAAGTATCGTTATCCTGATGCAGTGCAATATGAAAGGTGAGAGGTAGGGATCCATAGGACTGATGTTATGCTAGCACTGACAGTATGTGTGATTTCTTTGGTGCTATAATAATTCACAAGTTATTTCAGTACTCAGTACATCCTGTTTCCTTCTATTCCAAGTACTTTTCATTTTCCACTTCTGTCACATAGTTTCATTCAAGTACAAAAGGAGGAAGAAAATGTGCATCGTACATATGGTGGCTGTTCTCTGTTCATGACATTTATCTTCACTCACAAGGTTAGACTAGATAACGTCCCTTCTGGGTTATACCTCTTCTTACTCAAGAAAATAAATGTCAAAGCACGGATCAGCCATAGTGTTGTCTCTTTATTCATTAATCCCTATATTTTAAAGCAGTGTCTTTGCTTTGGGCTTTCTTTCTGGTCATATGCAAACAAGCAAGCAAAGGAAACAGGCATGCCACCAAAGGTTAGTTAAGTTGGCCTGATAGTCTTTTTTCCTTTGATTCATTTGTTATAGGACTATTCGTTGTGAATGGGGTCCAACCTAGAATGGTCTGAACTTTCTTATAATTGGGTTCATTCAGGTTCAGTGACAAGGCCTATTTCTGTGGGTCTTTAAAAAAAAATGTTGAAATCCGTTTTCTTATATTTTGCAGAGAAGCTGAAGTGCTTCCTTGCTACATCGCAGAGGTACTTATACAGAAGCAATGTACCCCTTCCACCTCATCCTTGGAATCTTTCATTTCCTCCAAGCACAGCTTAACAGGCATCCCAAAGCTGCCTCTAAACTATGTCTTCACACTGGATATGTAATTGGCTAATGACTTCTCTACCAGGACAGCTGGTGTTACCTACTTCCCTGGGAGTGTAGGGGTAGAAAGTTTATAGTCCAGCTCTAAAACTCTTTAGGTTGTGGCTGCTGTTATCAGCTGGAATGTTCCTGCTGATTGTCCCAGGGTTGAACTCCCAGGGGTGGGTGGCAGGACATTCTTGGTGGAGGGCCCTTGGCTCTGGAATCAGCTCTGTTTGGAGTCTTGCCAAAGCCAGAGTTTGGCAGTGTTTGGAATACAGTGCAGCAAGATGCATCTGTTCAGCCTGGGCTTTCTTGAGGCATAACAGCTTCTTGTTGTTGTTGGCTGTGCATAGGCCATAGTCTGGCTTTGTGGCCAAATGTGGCCATTGAATTTGATTGTTTAATGTGATGTTACATATATTCTAATATAATGTAATGGGTGTGACTGTCTGGAGTAAGTAAATTATGCTAGTTCCCAATTAACTAATCTGAGTCACCAGCGCTAAAACTAGAGTGAAATCCTGACTCCACTGAAGTCAATGGGAGCTTTGTAGTTGACTTCAGTGGGGCCAGGATTTCACTCTTAGACCTCATCTTCCCCATCATTTCATCTTTTTTTTTTGTGTGGAGGTTGTTAATCATTTCTTTGGTAGGTGACTTACTAGTGCACTTTCTATAAAGATGAAAATGTAAGTTTGTCGGGACAGTCTCTCGTTAGTTTGTGTGTCATAGTCTTGATGATTTTAATTTATTTCAGACAGTTCTGAAAAAGCAGTTTGCCATCAATCAAAAAGCAGTTGATTTTTAAAATTATGTTCATGGAAGAATCACTGCAAATGCTACCACGCAGAATAGGGAAAGGATGAAGACTACCATATGTAATTGAAACTGTAGGGGAATCCCCTGAAGCTGGGTGGGATATCCTTACCCAAATTAGAATTGGCTGGAACTTGAGAGATAACACCTCTACCCTTGTTCAAGAAAAGCAAATAAACCTCAGTGCCATGGGATTTTTAATAACCCTTCAAAATCATCAGGATTTTCATATAGGCCCTCAAACAGCACCGTGCTCTCTAATATTTCCCTGGGACCTTGACCCAGAGGGAAGAGTGTCACCCACCTACTCATTTATCCACTTATTACAGCATTTAGTTTATTTAATAATGTCTCACTCAGGTATATGACACAAAAAATGTCAACTTTCCCTATGGAAATGATGCATTCCTTATAAACTTTGGCAAGTGCCACACTGGAATCAGGCTGAGAGATCACTTCCTTCCTATGTCCTTTCATAACAGTTGCAACCTGCTGGTTTGCTTTTGCTATCTCTTTATTCCTGAAACTGACCTCCACAAGGTTGGCAGTAGGCTGTACCCATGCCTCTGCAACTCCCTGTGTCTGGTGGTGAGCCTGAGACTGGTTTGGTGAAGCATGAGGACACTACACTTACTTTATCTGTTTGGTCAGACCTTTAACATACTGATGAAATCGCCCATTCACTAGCAGATATTTTTATTCTGTTCTTTACAGTTTTTTTTAAAGTATTCATGGGTGCCAAGACAATGGGCGTGCCATTTATAAACAAAATTCCTCTGCTTGCACTTAGAGTTGGAGTTGGTATTATTCAGGTCACTTCTTCTTGGGGCTGCTTTTGTCCACTGTCTGCTGCCCTCTCTGGATACTACATCTACCTTGGATTTGTTGGCATTATTGTGCCTTCTGAAGAAGTTGTAGTGATGCCAGCTAGCAGAGGCTCTCCACTTAAGAGAAGGGGATAGCAACGGTAGGAACACAGTATGCTTCCTGCAGTTGAGGCAGCATTTACTTGTAAAGCTTTAGGCCTTCTCAGTGGTGGAAGTGACTGAGATTGAAGCATCACTGTCTCTGTCTAGGGATATGTGCTAGGGAAGACGCCCAGTGCCTTGTAGGCTGCAGTACTGGTTTGCTAATAAGGTTTAAAATGTGGACAGCAGCACAAAATATGCCTGTGAACACTGAGGCCAGTCAAGTAAGTAATTCTGTTTCTTTAATCTGTTTTAAAATATCTCAACTAATTTTTCTTGAAATTTGGGGATGTAATTCCATGGTACATACGGAACCCTTTCCTATGGATTTGGTCCACTGGATTGGGATTCAGGAGTCTTGACTTCTATTCCTAGCCTTGCTACTGACTTGATACGTGATCTCGGGAAAATCACTTCTCCTCTCCATGCCTCTGTTTCCCCCCTCCCATCCTATGTATGTCTTCACTATGTGCTCTTTGAGACAATTGTATTTGGGGCCTGTAGGTACTGCTTTAATTCAAATAATTATTAAGAATGAGATCTTACAGGATCCTTACCAGAGGTGGGTATAAGTATGGCTGTAGGGTTTTGGTGACACAGCACTTGATCTGTGCTTTCAGGTTTTTGGGTTGTCACCAGACACGTTTGATAGTTATAACCTTTCATTACATGATTATTTCAGGTCATTCTATGTGCTTCTTTAATAATATTTAATGCATTATTATGCAGTTGGTATTTAAATTAGGTTTACTATAAAAATAACGTTAAGTGTGCATTTGTAAACCTTAAAGCATTTTTTTAACCTTCCTGATTTTTTGGTAAGTTTTAATTCAGTTACATTTAAGAGCAAAAATATGCTTTTGGATTTGTCACTGACTTTGATGCAATTTTTCAAACATATCAGAGCTGAAAATTTGGCTGTATTTTAAGAACTATGTAGCAACAGGCCATGTTTCCATTTCTCACTTTGTTGCTGTCAGTACAGGAGAAAGGGTCTGATTCCCCCATCTAGGTAATTGAGGTATTTGACATTTTAAATTCAGTAAATACAATCCAGTCAAGGTATGGCATTTACTTGTGTTGTTGTCGTCTCAAAGTCACACTTTTATATCCTTTAAAAATGTAGTACAGAAATGTGGTATTACTTTGGCTACTTCCTCTGTCCTCTCTGCATTCTCCTCCTTTGGTATCTTCAGTGATGCACATACCAGTGAGTGGTACATGTAATGCCCTATAGAAGAGCCTTGAATACATACAGTTGATTAGGCTAGTGTGCCATTTGTCAGCTGTAGCAAAGGCCTAATCTTGAAACATGCTGGTTGCTCTTTTGCAGGGTTCTGAGTGCCCTCAACTTGCACAGATTTCAGTGAGTATTGAGCGGGGAGCTCAGGATCCCTGCAGGCTCAGGGTCTTATCTATGTTAGGTGAAATAGACTTTCTTTGGCACATGGACAAAAGGCCTCCAAAACCACTTAGTTCCTTCTGTTTAGTGATTTGCTTTGATCACTTTCTATAGACCCTTCATTACATTAGTTCTTGATATGCTGAACCAGCCCTGTTACACATCCTTCATTACAGAAAACTGTCCATAGTGCCCTGGGCAGTAATATTTAATATGCCTCTCTGAGTTCCCTGAGAGTGGATTGAGACTACTGTTACCCCTCTTAAGGGGGTAGTGTTAACTACCTCTGTAGCCAATCAGGTCCTCTGATGGTTGTAGATGGGAAAGCTATGGGATCATCTTCTTCCTTACCCATTTGGGATGGCTAATTCTGCTAGTAACTGGCAGGTTGCTTGTAAAGAACTGAGTCCTTCCTCCTGTATGGGAAGTAAAGGGTGGACCGCCTTGTGCTCTAGTCCTTTTTGTGCATGCAGTCTGGGCACACTCTGACCCTGTTACAGAAGAAATTGCAGCATACCAAAGAGGCTGTTTCATTTCCAAGATAGACAATAAAAGAAGATGTTTTACCTCTAAAGTCCAGATGAACAATTTTTCTTTTCCCCAAGTAACAAAATAAATGGTCTTCATACGTTATGGGAACATGATGAGAGTTTTGGATGATCATCCTTAGATGGGAAAAATCAAGCATCACCCATTTGTTTTGTGTGCCTGTCTCTTTCCTCCCATTCTCCTTCTGTGGCTCGTTTGTTTAAAAGTTTTAGGGACTGTATGTTAGAATATTATCTCTGAAACCATTAATCCTCAATTGCCACAACATGTCCTGACACTCCAGCTTTGGCACATGGAAATGCATTTTACATATCCACAAACTAGTAAAAAGGAAAACCCGTTTTTAAAATCTTATTGCTTTTTTGATTGTGTAAAACCACATGATAAAAGCCTATGTTCTATGAGAGACTTACAAAATATGAAATCCAAATATTGCAAAAATCTGTTCCAAAGTGTTGAAAACTCTCTCTCTCTCTCTCTCTCTCTTTGATCCTATCACTAGTGATGTTATTCCAAAATCAAGGCCACCAGAAATTCAGATCACCTTCACACGAAGGTACCTTTTTACAAGTATTTTTGGAAGACTTGATGCATAGCTGGCAACTGAACTAATTAAAAAAAAAATACACACAGGCTGATTGAAACGTATTTTACCAATGCTTCCAAAAGCAGCAAGCATTAGTTAGATTAACGATAAGCTAGCTAAAACAAACCTCTACCAACTAAGGTAGTATGCCATCAAGTTATAACCACAAAAGTAAATATAACCATCACCCTGTAGCTAATCAGAGTGCCCTGTATTTCCATAGTTGCACATCTTCAGACCTGTGCACCTCTGCTTAAATTATCCTTGACCTAGACAAGGTTTAATCCCAGCGTTCTCAAACTTATTTTGCTGGGATCAGGCTTTGATGGACTGCCCCCATACTGCTGGTGGGAGCACTGCCTTCAGAGCTGGGTGCCTGTCCAGCAGTCACTGTTCTGGTGACCCCTCCCCCCACGCACAGTAGTGTTGTGACCCCCTTTTGAGTCGGGATCCCCAGTCTGAGAAACTCTCTTAATCATTCAACCAGAGTACTTACATTAGTATGAAGATCTTTAGTCTGGACTTCTCACTTTGATTGCCCCATTTATTGTAGTTGTCAAATTATATTACCCACATATAGTGCAAAATTTTAAAATATATCCATAAGCAAGAAACTCCAATAGCTTTTCAGTCTGGGTAGGATTAACCTCAAACATTAATTACAATGCTAAATGAAAGTATGATATTATATGATCTGTTAAATTTGGTGTCAGCAACTTGTAATTTTTTTTAAACAAAAAGCCCATATATGAAAAAGTGAAATCTGAAACACATTAGGGTATATTCCAAAGCACTGTAGCATCTGCGGAGTGAAAACAGTGCCAGTGGTAGCCCATTGGGGACCCTGAGCAGGAATATTTCCCCCCCCCGCCCCATACACAACACATACTAATACTTAATAGGGGTCCCCCCTTGAGCTGCTCAGGGCCTTATGCAATTGCTTAGTCTGCTTATGCCTAGTGACAGCTCTGCTGTGAAGAAATACAGATGATGTGCATCCCCAGTAAACCTGCAATCTAGCTAGAGAAAGCATTCATATTCCAGACCAGTAATTTTCCAGTTTTGTTATGACTGTCAACTGGAGTGCTGGAACAATTTGTATAGTGTGGGTGCTGAGAGCCATTGAACCAAACTGTAAACCTGTATACAATGCACCACTAGTTCCACCACCTCTGACTATTGCCAACACCTTTTGATATTGCACAATGGGACTGTACTCTGGAGAAGGACTTTCTTTCCAAACTCTAAAGGCTGCACTGTGAATTTTCAGTACGTGCAATCTTTTAAAACCTAATAAAATGGTCTTTGGTGTGGGCCAGTAACACGAGAACGTGCCCAGGGTCTCTGACATATTTGTATAGTGCACACTGAAGCCTGACTGCTGCGTTGCTGTTTTTAGCCAGGATAGTGCAGATAAAACTATTGTGAGTAAGTCTACCTGAGTTGCAAGGGCACCTGGGATTGGAGTGTAGGTGTACCCATAGTCCTGTGGCCCTGAGAGGGTGGGGCTGGTGTTTGTTTCTGGAATTTATGGAAATTTGAGATGGAGAAAACTTACAAAATACTAATTTAACCCTGCCAAAGTAAGCTTCTATTTTTTTTCTCCCTTCTAATCTTTGCCTAGTCTAGGTTTTGACACAAGTGATGAGGCTTCTACACCTTCCCTAAGGAAGCCTATTCCACGCTCCAATGGACAGGTAGGAAACTGATTCTATTATTCAACCTTTATTTTACTTTACTCAGTTTTCCTCTATAACTCATCATACCTTCTTAGACCACCTAAACATTTCCCTTCTCTCCTGGTATTTACACACTTCATACAAGATACTCTTAAATATCTGATAGCCCACTTATAGTTTTAGGTAAGACTGGAGGTAGTCTCTGTGCTTCATACTTTAAATTCTTCTTCTTTTTTTCTCTGCTTTTGTTTTTAATATTCAGTTCCCATGAAGTGAAATGATTCCATAAAGCGTAATGCAGTT
>ML677339.1:27508434-27555934 GCA_007922305.1 Dermatemys mawii | reverse complement strand
TCACTCTCATGTTGGTCTGAAAACCCATTGGTTTCTCAGCATGCCCAGGTCAGTAATCTGTTCATGCAGGGTTTATCCTGAGAGGGGGAATGTCAGAGTTCTCCTGAGTTGGCATTAGTTTCATTTGGTTTTTGTTTATATACTTAAGGCAAGGGGCTCTAGGACATGCATTTAATATACTGGAAAAAATAAAATGGAGCAATGTTGCTTGTCCTGCACAACTGCCCAGGCCAGTAAGCAGGTGTAAAATACCCCGGTGTCACTGTGGCAGTCAGAGCAATACTGCCTCTGTGCAGAGAGAGGTAATCTGCATCTGGTAGTGGGTTGATGCAGATCACTGCCCCTTGTGAGCAAGCTGGGAAGAAGGGACCAAACTGTAACACAGTTAATTCCATGATCTGCTCTTTGGGCAGCCCAGCTCTGCACTGCCTCTTAAACAAGGCAATTTTCTAGCCAATGATAAATAAATAATGTATGGTCCCTATCAACTTGGCTGGATTCAGGCATGTAACTTCTAAGAGTAGGGCACTGTATTAGTAATATTTTAAAACACACTGCATACTTGTTTATAGTGAACAGCCACTATTTAGTATACTGTATTTACAAACTTGGAAGAACCACACCTCACTCCAACCTTGCTCTACTTTCTTGCTTTGAAGTAATTCAGGTCTGTCTGAGTTAAATCACTTGCAATATGTGGGATGCCACAGTTGTCTCACTTCTGTAACATGCTTGAAGTCTCTGCCCTCTGTTGCCCCTTTCATTGTTAGGGGCATTTTGAGCCTGTTCAGAGTGACCTACTTGTCCCTTTGTCACTATTTCTTATTAAAAAAGCTGTTCTCTCAGTGTGGCTGCTCTGTTCTATGAAGGAAGTATTGACATTTCTGAGATGTTGACAGGCTGTATACTCAATCAGAGTAATCTACATTTACAACACAACTCTATTTCAATTAAACTTTTACCAGCTGTTAAACAAATCAGAGCTGGCATATCCTCTAAGGTGACCAGATGTCCTGATTTTATAAGGACATTTCTGATTTTGGGGTCTTTTTCTTATAAAGGCTCCTATTACCTCCCACCCCCGTCCCGATTTTTCACATTTGCTGTCTGGTCAACCGAGTATCGTCACCAGCAAATTTAGCGGTCATGAAAGTTTGGATTTCCATTCCATGAGTCAGATGGCATCTACCAATAGAATAAATTCAACAGCATCATCCAAGCTTCCCCTCCCTTGTTCCACTGCAGATCCTCAAACCTCTGACAGAGGATATTATCCCATTGAGTGAATGGTTGTGCAGTTTTCATCCCTTTCAATTTTTGGTGCCACATTTGAGCAGTCCTTTGATATATAAACTACAGTGGAACCCCGCAATACCTTGCCCCGTGATAGCACAAATCCGCTTATAACGCGGGGCGCGCGTGGCTCCCGATGGCGGCAGTGCACGGTACTTTGATGTTGTGCGACCCCGCATTTACCGCGGTCGATATTTTTGGACCCCAACCGTCATGGTTTTGCAGGGTTCTGCTGTACTTCTATAAATCTGGCACAGGAATTCAGGTAGGAGTGGGCTAGGGAGGACTCTAGACTGAAGGGAAGAGATGGAGAGAGTGGGTAGCTAGTGTGTCTTCCCTTGTTTTAATAAAGTTCATTATCCACTTAATAAAAGAGAGTAGTTCTTTCTGCAATTCTTCGCCATTATATTACTCAGTTAACAAGGTGCAATTTATAATAGCAGTTTTCTTGTGATTTAGACACTTGTCTACAGGGAACAGGACTAGAACCCTGAATCTGGTTTCACATAGGGCTTATCTATATTTAAAAGTTAGGTCAGGTCAGCTACATTGCTCAGGGGTGTAAAAAGTCTGCTCCCCTGAGTGTCACATTTAATCTGACCAAACTCCTGGTGTAGACAGTGTTAGGTCCTGTTGACCTAGCTACTGCCTCTCGTGGAGGTGAATTAACTATAGTGTCACTCCATTGAGTGCCTACACTGAAATACTACAGCAGTGCAGCTTCAGTGCTGCAGTTCTGCTGCAGTGTTTTAAGTGAAGGCATAGCCATGGGCAACTAAACAGAACTTTCTTTATGTCCGTTTACTTTGGCTGGATTGTGTGGCTGCAGTGACTTCAGAGCCTTCCACTGCATGAACAGAACTGGGTAAATTATATGATTTTTTTAAAATGAAAAAATGCCATTAATAGAGTAAACAGCTGATGACTAGGGCCAAATAATCCCCAAAATTTTTAAAAACAGCAGAGGACATCTGAAGATCCAAACTGGAAGTAGTTTTTCTTAGATACATATAGAGACCTCCTTCCCTGCAGAAGGTCCTTCGGGTGAAGTTGGGTGTAGATATCCCAGCACACATGGAATTCAGTTCAGATAGACCATATAGTAGTAGGAGCAGCAGAAGATCACTGAAGGGAGTGGAGTATTTTTAGGTCAGAGGAATTATGGAAAGCCTTCCCTTCAGCAGGTATGCAGCACATAAAGTGGCAGTTCAACATATGATAAATAGAAAGGTTAATTGAAAACTATGTGGAATAGCATAATAATGTGATTAATGAAGGGGCTCAATATTCCTAACATATGTTGGCAAATAGTTACCTGACTTTGGAATCACTTTAATCAAGTCATCACTTCCATCTGTATTACTTTATTGTTTTCTATAACGTGGCCTTTGCAGGACAATATGATTATATAAACTTTCTGATTCATGGTCATTATTTCTTCTTCCCTCTTTTAAAGTCACTGTATAACAGAACCATTTTCTAAATTTTTAGTCATACATAGAAACATTCATTTCTCTGCACTAGGAGCATATATAAAGCAGATGATGAATATATATATATATTTTAAAAAAAATCTATTTAGAATCTATTTTCTTTGTGCCAGGTACCAGATGTTGTTGTTGGCAATGGTTAAGAGGGTCACAGGGCATTTAAAATCACTAGGCTGTGGGGAATAAAATTCCATGTCTGGTGCACTGACAAATTTTTAGAACTGTTTACCCTGCAGTAAGTGGTGCAGAAATGCTATTTCTACTTACGTAGTTCTTACGATATCCTATCTAATGTATCTATCCATTCTTCAGAGAACTTGCAGTAAGATGTATTTGTCATAGCTGCTCACAGTATAATCATGGCTGTCTCAGCATTTGCCGTATAGACGCTGTTGTTTAGGAGTTCATACATAACTGCAAATACCGCTCTCAGCTTCAAACTTGGTAAACAACGTTTAAGTAGTAAATGATTAGTACTTTGTTTGAGTTTGGAAGGATGAGGAGGGAGTAGAGGTGCAGTCTGATTGCTTTGCAATGTGAATTTAAGTAGTTTTGGTGTTACAATGCAAACATCATGAAAATAAAATCTGATCAAATGAAGTAGCAGAATGTACAAGATACTTAAATTAAGTCAAGACTTAGACATATCCCATAACATTGTAAGGCAGGGGTAGGCAATCTATGGCACGCGTGCCGAAGGCGGCGCACAAGCTGATTTTCAGTGGCACTCACACTGCCTGGGTCCTGGCCACTGGTCTAGGGGGCTCTGCGTTTTAATTTAATTTTACGTGAAGCTTCTTAAACATTTTAAAAACTGTATTTACTTTATATACAACAATATTTTAGTTCTATATTATAGACTTGTAGAAAGAAACTTTCTAAAAACGGTAAAATGTATTACTGGCACATGAAACCTTGAATTAGAGTGAATAAATGAAGACTCGGCACACCACTTCTGAACCGTGGCCGACCCCTGATGTAAGGAGTTTTAAAACATGTATTAATATGACAGACCTGAATCCAAATCACCCATTATATTCCTGTACTGTGGGTGTGAGCGAGAGAGTGAGAGACTGTAATCATTATTCAAATATCATCTTTTACACACAATAGCTATTGTCAGCAGTTATACTGCAGTCTCATGGGCTTTTGTTACCATTTATGTAGAGATTGCTGCTCAGCACGACAGTGCAGGAGACCCTGGTTTGTGTCTTGGTCCCTGTCACAGAGTACCAGAATCTCCACTGCTCTCAATGCCTCCCCTTGCTCCTGTCACAGTGGCGTTGAGAACAGGGAGGGGAGGCAGCAGCCAATTGACTCTGCTTTGCCATCAGGGAGGTAATAGGCACTTGATACTCAAAGGTGAGCAGGCTGGTTGGATATGGATTCAAGGGGGGTCATGGTCCCCAACCTGAGTCCCTGTTCATTCATGAGACATCCTCACCCTGGAGCCCCTGTTTCCTAGGGACATTAGAATTTTTCATTTTCAGTTTTGATTTCTTTCCACAGTTGTGCACTGAGGCAAGCTCCTTCATCTGTCTGACTGATTCTTGATATGGCTGTTTACTATCAGTATATTGTATGTAGCGTAGTAGTCTAGTGTTTTTGTTAATAATTGATACATATGACTGTTGTCTGTAGCACATATGAATGGGACCTTAGCTCACTTGCTTTCTTAAAAGTGGAGGGTGAGGGTGAAAAATTTGCAAATCATTGGCTTAGATTTAAGAGTCTTCTTGAACTTATCATCTTTGTGTCCAGAGCTAGAATTTACCTGCGTATTACAGACACACCAAGGAAAAATAAAATGTCCATATAAATAGTTCTCATAGTCACTTATATGTTGACTCACTACTC
Source organism: Dermatemys mawii (assembly GCA_007922305.1). Classification (NCBI taxonomy): domain Eukaryota; kingdom Metazoa; phylum Chordata; order Testudines; family Dermatemydidae; genus Dermatemys; species Dermatemys mawii. The sequence goes on along the minus strand of ML677339.1, from coordinate 27,551,294 downwards.
AGCGCTTTAGACTGAAATTATCAATTTCTTTCCAAGACAAAAAAAATAATTTTTTTTCTTCCCTGATCTTAAAACCAACCACACTTCTTCCTGTGATCCCATATTTACTGAGTCTGGTTCAGCTAAAATAAAAATAAAAATAATGCCGTTTTATTCTCTTTCTGTCATGCATGGCCAAAGTAGATGGTTTACATTCAGTCAATATACATTTGATAATTTATATTTAAAATTTATAAGAAATTGTAGCACATGTATTCCTACTAGACATTTAATGAATTGCATATTCCCTAATGTTATATATTCAATAAATCTAATTACTACAGCTGGTTACTAATGCATATTTTTTTGTATGGCTTAAAATCAACAACATTAGATGTTCAAGTCGATCCAGTTGATTGGCTTCACATGTCTCAAAGTGGATTGCGGAGATACCATCAGGATATAATTGTTTGGAACGTTTGTTGACAAGATGTTCCACAGTTTGAAGTCCATTTCTGCAGTTGCAAATAAGATTGTGTCTCAGTCCCCATTTATGGAGGAGGTTGGTGTATCTGCCACGTAAGGTATGAATGTGGTTCTAAGTAGACCATATTTTCTGTGGGAAGGGAAAAAAATGAGTCTTTGTTGGGTTCTTGATTAAATTTTTCTTTGGTATGTTGGCCTTCTTCCACTTCAATAGCCATTGATCTTCGAGTGAAAAATCTGAGTATTCAAGCACTTGTACTGAAAGCCAAAAGGATTTTCTAGATTTGAGTCAGAATCTCAGAATGTTGTTTAGGCCTTCATGTATTAGGAGATCCTTGTTCTCTTAAATATGATGAGAATCCTGAAGAATTTTCATGCTGTGACTAATTTGGGGTGAATACATGTGTGCCAGAACAACAAAAAAAGGTATTGTGAAGCTCTCCTCAGTTGTAACCCTTCAAAAGAGAAGTAGTCTTAGCAAAGTGAACCCATAACTGTCTGTTTTAAACTAATGTGTGTAAGCATGTCTCTCGGATGAGGAGTATAAGAATAAGAAAGAGCATGTCTGTCTTCCTTCTATCTTACTACTAGAGCTGATGCTGGAACAGAGGCAGGGTTTGTTTTTCCTTGACCATCTAGTCTTAGGCTGCCTAGATGTTGTGGGTTGTGACTTTTGTAATTATGATCGTTATACTTATCAGCTTCCCAGATGTTAGTGGTCTTATGTTTTTGGAGTTTTGGGGGGCCTCTATATGTACATAGCTCTCTTTCACTCTCTTTATTTAGCAAGATAGAGTTGTGTGGCACAAAGATTTTCGTTATGAACTTTAGGCTTTACTTTAAAAGGAATTATTACAGACATTAATCTTTTATTTTTAAATTGTCCCTTGTCTTGTTCTCTTTAACCATCCATTCTGCTGATTTCTCCTTTACACTTCTCCTTCCTAGATTTCGCCCATCTCTGGTGATCTCTCACCTTGTCTGTCTCTTTCATGTCACTTTTGTCAAATGATGCAATCTGGTGCATACTGTGACATACTGGGAGTGCAGTCCAGACCAGTGAGGGGCTTTCACCCCTGCCCTGTAACCTTGGGTACCTTACGATAACTTCCTGGAAGTAGTTCCCACCTCATGCAAGTCGCACCCTGAGTGTCCTTGTGTCACTATAGTTTGGCACTTGTTACACTGTGGCTCTCACCAGTCTTGGTGATACTGGACGGTGACCCCAACACACTCCCAGTCCCAGATTTTCCCCCAGAAGTTTGTCTTGTACTACCCAGTCCTCTTCTGAACAGTCCAAACATACCAAATTGGTTATTCCTTAAAGGGATTAATATACACCATTTTGCCACCTTAAACTGAGTTACCCAGACACTTCAACTTAAATCCACTGGATTAGATAAAACATGTTCATGAACTGCAAAGAGAGATTTTAAGTGAGTATGAGCAATGAGGCATATAAGTCACAAATGGTTGCAAGCAGATAAAGATAAAAATGCTTTCTAGTGCATAATTTAATAAACTATATTAGATTCAAAGCATAGTGTCTCACCACAGGTTTCCAAAAACATTACTGAGCAAACTACCAGGTCAGAACCCCTCCCCCAGAGTCCAATGGCTATCTTCTCAGGTGTGGAAGATGAGATGGATAGGGAGAGAGTCTTGGGGTGTTTGCTCCTCCTTTTTATTGTTTCAGTCCCTCTTTGAAAAACATTTCCAGTGGTGAACCAAGAGACTGGGGAGGGGGGTGGCGGAGGGCTGGGGCAGGGAGAGGGGAGTTGTTGGATAAGGGAGACCTCATGCTGTTTATTTGCTAAAGTGCAGATCTTTGTCCCTTCCTCCTTTTCTTGACTAAGAATGTCCACTTGATAGGTGATGGCCCATCAGCTTTGTTGATACATGTCTTTGAGAAATCTGGTTTAACCACTCCCCAGAATTATCTGGGAAAAACACTTCAGTCATGAATTCAGCTTATGTTCATGATTTTACACATAATGTTGCTACATGCATTTTGTCATATTACTGATCATCATGTTATGAGTTTTCAACTGATACCTCAGAAGGCATATCTTGTACAAAGATGATTACAGTAGTGTACAAAATGTGAATACAGAAGTGCACTCCATCACATACCAAAAACAAAAATAAAATCAATTCCTTTTTAAAATATAGGAATAAAAGATTAAACCCTGAGGAGGCTGGTTTAACAGTGGTATCTAGGAGAAGGTGTGATATCTCCAGAGGTTGGGAAATCCTCATTCCCTTCACCTTCTTCACCCCCCACCCCAAAAACCCAAGTAAGCAAACATACATACTCCCCTCCTCCATCCACAAAATCTCCTCACTCTATATTTTGTGTATTTTATTGAAACTCTTCGGTGTTCCAACATCAAACATCTATGAAGTGTTATTAAAATTTTAAACTTACTAAGGGCTGGTCTTCACTAGCGCGGGGGATTGACAGTAGATAACGCAATTTCAGCTACGTTAATAATTTAGCTGAAATCGGCATATCTACAGCCGACTTACCTGCTGTCCTCACGGCGGTGGCGGTCGGGGGCGCTCTCCCCCGTCGACTCTAGTTTGCGCCTTTTGGCGAGCTGGAGTTACAGAGTCGACAGGGGCGCTGCTGGCAATCGATTTATCGCGTCTCAATGAGACGCGATAAATTGATTGCCATAAGATTGATTTCTCCCGGCTCTAGTGAAGACAAGCCCTAGATCTCTGTTACTCCTGCTGTTTTTTTTCCTTTCTTTCTCCTTTACACTTGCATAAATCATGTCTTCTTGGTTCTTTCATTCTCTGTTATCCGTTCCCTCTTCTCTCATCTCCTTCCACATTTTTTCTTGTCTTCTCTCTGGCCTCAATCCAGATTATTGCAGGCTTTCTTCCTTTCTCTCTCTCTTCTTAATCTTCCTGCCTATTTAGCTATGTTTTTTTAAAGTAAAATGTAAACAGATTCCGCTTAGGTCACCTGTTTCTTTCATCATTAGAAATTTAGTCTTTTTAAAAGTTTACCACTGGCATGTTACCCTCTTCATCCACCTTCCCGTGAATTATGATGATAAAAGTTGGATGAATTATGTGGAATATTAATATTTTGTAGTCATCCTTTCTCAGTTTGGGCCAACTGGGCAAGACAAAAGGACAAATCATCTGGTCTGGTGGAGCTATGTTCAGTGTGGGACTGGGAGGAAGAGGAGAGATGGACAAAGATGACTCCACTGGGGGAATTTCCAGGGATCCAGTTAAACTGGCTTTATTTTTTTTTAATACTGGAGCAATGTACACTTATTGGGGAAGTGCACTGTCCTTTACTTTTTGAATATTGCTTAGCACGTTGGGGCCCTGCTCCAGCTGAGGCCTCTTAGGTTATGGCTACGCTACAGGGCTTACAGCAGGCAGGCTGTACCAGTGCAGCTGTGCCATTGTCACCTTGCTAGTGCAGATGCTGTATGCCAACAGGAGACAGCTCTTCTGTTGAATTAATTCCTCCAGCCACCATAAATGGCAGTAGCTATGTTTTCAGCATAAGCTCTTTTGCAGACATAGCGCTGTCCACACCAGCACTTAGTTGATGTAACTTACGTTGCTCAAGGGTGTGGCTTATTCACACACCCCGAGTGACATAACTTGTACTGACTTAGTCTATGGCTTCACTCCAGCTTAAGTGGTGTGTATACATGCGTACATCTACATATGTGCGTTTCTATATATTTATCTATAATGGTAATAATTGGGGAGGATCTGGACATATGATTTTTGGTTTGCATTTTTGTTCCTGATTTGTGTCTGCTGATGGGCTATTCGGTATAAAACTGACAACTAAATAACATTAAAATAATACCTTTATTTCCTCTTCATTATGTGCAGTGGGCAAAACTTATCCCTGATGTAACTCTCCTGAAATCAGTCAAGTTTGTGAATTTTGAATGAGATGAATATAACTGAATTACTAACTTTTCACCAGGGGAAAAAAAAGTAGAAAAATTATAGTACTTTACTTTAGTAAAACATATTATAGTGATTTTGCAGAAACTATAGTAATATTTACTACACCGTTAACTTAATGCACTATAATTTGATTAGTCACAGTAATTTACCATAATATTTTGAAGAAACAATAATATTACTGACTTAAGATACAATTCAGCGCTCTATAGTGATTTTACAGATGTCATGTAAATTACTACAATCTACAATACTAGAGTATTTATAATCCACTGAAGACTGTACTGTAGTATACACTATAATTACGATTAAAATGTATGCTGTATTTACTACAGTTCTGTGGTAAAGCCTATGGTAATATAAAGCAATGTAAAATTTATTGTCACTCTACTCAGGGTTTGGCTACTAACGGCACACTTGCCAAAGGTGGCACGTGAGCCGATTTCTGTTGGCACACGGTGGAGGGCTCAGCCTACCCCCCGCTCTGGGGTTCTCCCTGCTGGCCCCTTGCCAGCTGGGGTCCCCACCTGCCCCACTCAGCGCCCACTGCTGGCCTGGGTTTCCTTCACCCATTGAGAAGGCTATGAGGCTGGACAAAGTGTAGCCTCCATGAGGAGGGCCCTCCTGCAGATATCCCGCCCCTTTTGAGTGTGAGGGTGAAAGTTTTTTCAGGTCCTGCACTTGTCCTTTCTGTGGGATTCCCCCAAACACTTTGAACAGCTACCATGGGAGGTCACTAACGGGCATTGGCTGACTGCACAAGGAGCATGCCTTAAAACCTGGGGAACAAGGCATGCCCTGCTCTGAGGCGAAGTCCCAACCCGGACTTTTAAACTACTAGTTTAACACTTAACTTAATCGTCTAAGTACCTAATAACTAAAAACAAAGGAGACAAAACAATGGACTGTAAGAACCGTTAACGCTCTTGTAATGAAAGACAAGGTGTTCCGACCAACCGTCAGGAACAGTAAGAAGGAACTGAGAGGAAGTAGGCAGGTCACCATTGCCTAGGCCAGTGTTCTTCAAAGATTTCCAGCTGTGGCCCCTTTCCACGGTGCAGCATCCACTTACAGCCCTCTGGGGTATGTCCACCGAAATGCCGCCGAATTGAAAGCTTCCGCTTTCTACAGTGGCATTTCCGCAGGACAAAAATAGACCACCAGTCTATTCGGCAGTCTCCCAGGCATGGTTGGCGGCAGCACCGGGGTCTTGTGCACCCCCTGGAGTGGTCTCGTGCACACCAGGGATGCGCGTACCACATTTTGAAGATCACTGGCCTAGGTGGTTTCCCAAGTGTTGACCTCCCCAGTGTGGGATCATTCTTGGTCATGATACCAGTCTCTGGCTCCCCAGTACTGTTCTTTGGGCAGGCACTGATCCTTGCCCTCTCATTACTGGTCGCCGATGAGGGTCAGTTGGGAGACTCAGGCATCTATAGCTCTGCCCTGGTCACCAGAAGGGCAATGGTCTGAGTCAGAAGGGCAGTTCAGCCCCTCACCTATAAAAAGCAAATCACCATCAGGTCTTGAGACCCTCATGGCTCCTGTGGTGGCGGCATGGAGGCAGGGGCAGTGGCCCACTTGGTGGCAGTACTGGAACCCGTGGACTGTACCTTTTTATGCTGGTCCTCTACTCCCACCATTCCTTCTGGGTTGCAACGGACAAACTGCCTCTGGCATGGTGCCAATGCAGGGGGCCCACAGCAGGCCCCAATGCCAAAGAAGCAGTCCATGGGTGAGCAAGAGGAAGCAACACCTCCCCCTGTGGCGCGGTTATCTCTGGATGATGCAGTGGCGGGCCACTCGGAAAAAAGTAGTTCCACTCCCATGACTGCAAGGAGCACCAAGCCTTTCTCAAAAGGGTGGCTGCCAGCCTGAACTTGGAGCTAGCGGAGGAGTGTGACAACCTCTTTAATGTCATACCCTCCATCCTTGCCCGGGTCACGTTACCTGTCCACCCAGGTGTTTTTAAAAATTGTGAAGTCTATGTGGCAGACTGTAGGCCCGCACTTACATTCCATTTACCCCCAAGAAGGCAGGAAAGAAATATGTCCCAGGAAAGGGGTTTGAGTACCTGTACACCCACCTTTCAGTGGGGTCCCTGGTTGTGCACACTAACAATAGGGACAGGCATGGCCAGGCGAGTGGCACACAAAAAATAAAGACACCAAGGGGCTGTTTGGCAGGAAAATTTATGCAACAGCCAGCCTGCAATTTTGGGTGTCTAACCATCAGGCCCTACTAGGCAGGTACAACTTCAACCTGTGGCACTCCATCGGCAGGTTCAAGGAGGGCCTGCCACAGGACTCAGCCCAGGAGTTCTCTGCCTTGGTGGAAGAGGGAAAAGCGGTAGCAAGGGATGCCCTCCGGATGGCCTGGGATGCTACAGACTTGATGGCCAGGGTAGTCACCTCTTCCTCCATGAGGTATAGTTTCTGGTTACAGTCCTCTGGGTTGTCCCAGGAGTTGCAGACTATTCCTGAGGGAGCAGGGCTCTTTTCAGATGCACGGTTCCATGGCCTTAAAGGCTCTTGTGCCACCCTCCATTCCTTGGGCCTACACCCTCCCACCCCCACAATCAGGCTAAAAAGCCATTCTGTACCCTGCGTCCGTTTAGGTCCTGGGGTGTCCCTCAGTCCAGCTCCTACAGGAAGGACAGAGACAAAGGATTTAAATGGCATCCCCCTTCATCTTTCTGTTTCTCTGCCCAGCCTGGTCCTTCCAGAAGCCAAGGAAGCCAGAAGCAGGCGTTTAGAGGATGCACCTGAGGACGGCACCCCAGTTACTTCCCAGGATCTACCCTCCTGCTCTTTCCTCAACTGCCTGTGCCCCTTCTGGTTGGCCTGGTTGCGGCTGACCTCGGCTGACCGTGATGGGTGCTCAGTATATCTTCCAGCTATACCCAGCAGTTTGTGGCCTACTCTCCATCCCACCCCCCTTCCCCGACCCTCTTCAGCGACCCTTCTCATGAGCAACTACTCGTTCAAGACATCGAGAACGTTCTATGCCTGGGGACTGTAGAGGAGATCCCTCCAGACTTGAAAGGGAATGAGTTCTACTCCTGCTATTTTCTAATCCCCAGAGCAAAAGGGAGGCTCAGACTATTCCTGGACCTGCGCCACCTCAACAAGTCTTTCAAGAAGTTGAAGTTTTGCATAGTCTCTCTGGCTTCCATTAATGGGTCCCTGGATCTGGGAGATTGGTACACCGCCCTTGACTTAAGGGATGCATATTTCTATGTTTCCATTTTCCTGGGGCACAGGCATTTCCTCCCTTTTGGGTTCAGTCAACACCATTTTCAATTCACGGTGCTGCCCTTTGCTCTCTTGTCACCCCCGAGACCATTTACAAAGTGTATAGCATGAGTGGCCTCTTACCTGAGAAGCTGAGGGGTGCAAATTATCTGTACCTCGATGACTGATTAATAATGGGCCGATCCTGGCCTTAGGCATAGCATCATCTCAGCCTGGTTTGCTCCACCTGTCGTGAGCTGGGGCTGTTAATAAACGAGAAAAGGTCTACCTTAATTCTAGGGCAACATATAGAATTCATTGGAGTGGTCCTTGACTCTACTGAGGCTGGAGACTTCCTCCCTGAGGCTTAGTTCCAAGCTGTGGTGATTCTGATCTCATGAATGCAAGCGCTACCTCTCACCACTGGTCACACATGCCTACAATTGTTAGGCCACATGGAGGCCTTCACTTACGTGGTCTGGCACACCCGGCTCCGCCTCTGGCCCCGGGACAGAAGCATCATCACGGAGTGCTCCACGGACAAATTAGAAAGCCACTGGTGATAATGGCTTTAACTTGCAGCTTCATGTGTATTATTTCAGACCACTCTTGTACCCAGACAAACATTCCAATATGACATAATGCTAAAGCATGATCATTTTGCCTTGTGAAGCTATTGCTTAATAAATAAAATATTGCACTCGTGAATTTGAAGCTACAGTAAATTAAAGAATTGGAATTCAGACTTAGAGATGTTGATTGGTTTGGTTGTCAGACTACTTTGTGGGAAAGGAGAAGGTTTTTAAAGTTATGTTTGTGTTTTGGATTTAATTTGTATGGTAAGTTAAGTATGAGATTTATGGAGTGCAATATGTACAGTGTTTTTTATTTATTCTTCCAAAGACTATGAGTACATGCAACATCTGAATTTGATCTTTGGAAACCAAGTTCAGGAAATATGGCATAATTTAATACTAATTGTCTCCCTTAATTACACCTTGCATCTATTTATTTGCTTGTTCAGTATTTATTACTCTCTTACTGGTTATATTTCACTTTCTGGTACTATACTAACACGTGATAACTGTTCTCTTTTTATTTCTATAACAAAGGCAAGAAATATTGAAGTGGTTATTTATTCTTTAATAAATATTAATTGGTTTTTAATTTTTTTTGCACTTAGAGTATATAAAGCTAGCTTGTTTTTCTGCATGTGAAAATACATATGTACAAGACAATAACATAGGATTTTAATGTGGACTGAGTATGACCTGTGCGTAAAGTCTGGTTTTCTAGTTCGAAAAATCACAAATGGCACTTCACACATGATAGTTTGATTAACAAGAAAAATATGCAGTCTGATCCTCCAAAGTGCTGGAGTGCCCTCAAGTATCGAAAAACCAGGTGATGGCTCAGTACATAGTAGGATTGAGTCCACTATATGCATTATTGTTGTGTTTAAGACTTGGACTATTTTCCTTCTGACAACAGATTAGGAAACCCGATGGAAGTTAGAAATTCTTTCTTTAAATTTATGAATGAGTAAAAATATCCTTGAAGAATTTCGTGGCTACCTTTCCTAGTTAATTATATGTGAGTCTGTGATAGGGAAAAAGAATGCTAAGTGAGGCTGTATTTTACATATGTGTTCAATATTTTTAGCTTTTATTTTTAAGAGCGAGTATGCAAGAGAAAATGAATAGTGTTTGTGCCTGGTGTATTTGAGTGTCTGTGCGCGTGAGCTTCCTGGGATGAGCGTGTTTGTGCATTTGTAAATGTACAGTAAAACCTGTCTTAAGTGACCACCCAAGGGTCTCTTTGAGGTAGTCTTTAATTAAAGGTCAAATAAAATTGTACTGGAAACCTTCGGGAAACTTTAAAATGGTCACTTAAGATGGGCTGTCTATTAGATTTGGTTCTTTGATTTATACAGTGAAATCTGTACTAAGAGTATAGAGCATCTGTGGAGCCCTTATAGTTGAGCATGCTTTCACAGTTTTTTCATTGTTTACCTGGAGGTGGCAAAAGGCTGTGGGTTGCTGAGAATCTGAGAGAAAATATTTTTTATTCCAAGACAAGCATGCTTTTTTTTAAGGTTGGTACCAAGGTGGTTTTATTGTGAGCGTCAGGGGTTTCAGTAGGTGATGGTTTCCACCTAGAGAAATGGCTTTGCATCTTTATCACTTGTCCAATATTCACAATGCTAATGGAAGGAGCAGAGGAAGGGAAAAGATTATAGCCTCCTGTATATAAGAGTGCAACATGATACTTATGTGCAAGTGTAGGGGGTCGCCACTGGGGCTCGTCCCTCTGCGGGGCAGTTGGGCACCCGACTGCCTCGCTACACACCCCTCAGCCGGGTTGGGGAATACCCAGGCCCGGGGCTCAAGTGCTCAGCCAGGCCTGAGCAGCGTCCGTTCAGCCCGCCTCAGCCCAAAAGCCGGGCGGGCAACCCACCCACAGGGTAGGGTCAGGGCTCAGACCCTCAAGCAGGGGCTGAACCGTAACAGTTTGGCACGGCCCAGGCCCTGAGGCAGGGCGGGGCCACAAACACAGGGGAGAGTCAGGGGCTCAGACCCTCAAGCAGGGGCTGAGTAATACCAGACAGCGAGGAGTGACGGCTGGCTGAGGGGGAGACTGCCACCCACGGTTAAGGGTGGCAGGGGGGACGCAGGCCCACCCGCTCCACTGCGTCCCGGCCCGGGGCCCTAGCAGCAGTTACAGGCCAGCTGCAGTCAGTGGGGATCCGGACCGCAACACACTGACATACGTTCAAAACTCATTCCCCGGGCCACTTCCAAACTCCCCCTCAAAGGGTACCTGGGGAGGCATGGTGACCTCCATGGGCTCCTCTGAGTCGCTGTCTGGCGGCAGAGGCGGCAGCTCCTCGGGGTAGCCTGGACTGGGGAGGCTCGGTCCCTCTTCCTCCGGGTAGCGGGCGCAGGGCAGACTGGGAAGCTCCTCGGGGTAGCACGGACGGAGGAGGCTCGGTCCCTCTTCCTCCGGGTAGCGGGCGCAGGGCAGACTGGGAAACTCCTCCGGGTAGCGGGCGCAGGGCAGACTGGGAAACTCCTCCGGGTAGCGGGCACAGGGCAGGCTCGGCCAGTTCCCGGGCTCAGGCTGGGTCACCAGGGCTTCCCGTTCAGGAGCTCTGGCTGTAGCCTCTGGCTCCTCCGCTGGCTCCCTCCGAAGCGAGCTCCGGGGCCGAGCTTTTATCCTTCCGGGTCGGCCAGCTGACCTGAGGGGGAGGGGCGCAGGTTTCTCCAGCTCCGCCCCCTCTTGCCTCTGGGGAGGCTCGTCCCTCTGCGGGGCGGTTGGGCACCCGACCGCCTCGCTACAGCAAGTTATCCAACTTTGTGGAGTATGGAGGTATAATTCTATTTTCTGAATACTGCACCATTAAATGTATGAAATCTGCCTGTCTTTCAGATAGGAGGCAGAGCAATGAGGAAAATTTCAGTATGGAGGATCAGGGAATGAGAAAGAGACATGTTTTCTCCGTAATCTAAAAATATCACTTTTGCTGAAAGTATATGATTTGTAAATGGAAAATGTCTATGGAAAACATAAGATTTAATTATATAATATGTAAACAATGCCTAATAAATGTAAATAAAAAAACCCTGTATCATGCAGTAAGAAAATGGATTGTTTGATAGTTTTAAAAAAGTAATGTCATGCTTAGAGTTCATAATTGGTCTTGGGGCCAGATTTTGGTCTCAGATATATATTCACAGTTGGAAGAGACGTATGCATATTTGAAGGGAGAATTCAGTGCCCAGTGTCATTAATATAGCTTAGATAGGGGGTGCCTGAAGGGAAGATATGGGGAAACAGGATATTTTTTATTTAAAACAAAATCCTACAAATCAGCTACATAAAAGGGATATTAGCTGTATTTTGCATAATATAACATTAGGTAGTTAAATAATACATTTTCACAAACTCATCAAGAATTAGTGGTGAGGCTTTTCACATTTCTTACTCAGCTTGAAATGACTTTAAATACCTGCTTCAACTTCAACACAAAATGGCAGTCCACTCAAATATTAACTTTTGCGATCTGCCTCTCGACAGGAGAATAGTTATCTGCTAGTCTAAGAATGGCAGAAAACTGTGGTGACTCTTGGCAAAAACTTAATATGTAATGATGACAAGTGTACCTCATTTAGTGATATCAGAGTCCATTTGAACTTCGCCATATATTGATGAAGAGTTTTAGATGCAGGGGACTCACTTGATGGAGAGGAAGGATTATCTAGTGATTAAGGGGCAGGACTCAGGCAATCTGGTCTCAGTTCCCAGGATTGCTGCAAATTGCCTTTGTGACCCTGGGCAAATTACTTAATTTCTCTGTGACTATGCTTCCTATCTGCAGAATGGGAATAATACTTTCTCCTATCCTTTGTCTCGTTTGTATAAGTAGTCCCAGCCCATGTACAAAATTCAGTGAGTCCTCAGCTTTGGTTTGGGCTAAGTAATACTGTAATACAAATATAATAATTGATAGTTCTTTCTATTAGAGGTATAGTCAGGTTCTTTCTCATTTCTGACTGTAACTTGGGTATTGTTGAGCCTCAATTCTTGCTTTAATTTTTAATTAGCTACCAAAAGGTAAGAATTATGGCTGTGTAAGAATAATGTAAAAATCTGGACTTGACAAAACCAGGACTTTTAGACCAGGTGTCCCAAAACTGTGGGGTGTGCCCCTCTAAGGAGGCACGGAGGAAAGTTCAGGGGTGGGGGTGTGACTGAGGCCCGGGTCAGCCTCACCTCCCGGGGGGGCGGGGAGGGAGCACCATCCAACTCCTCTCCTGGATGCCAACCCCAGCTGCTGACCCATTTCCCATGTCCCTGACTCTGGGGGTCTGCATGAACATTTCTAGTGCGTGTGGTGACCTAGATATATATTTAAGTGAAATTATGTACTTTTAATTGAGTGAGTAAATGAATAATTCTCCCTTTTTCGAAAACATAAGCATCCTAATATGTGGCATTCATCGTGGGTTAAGAAGAAATGTTTCTTGTGAGAGCTGCTTGTTAATATATTGGCAGCGCATCATTGAGTTTCACCTGTAGTGTGTTCACCTGTAGTTATATTTACTCCCATCCTCTTTAATCTACCTTTTATATTCAGCTCTTAGTATAGAATTCTACCCCTCTAAACCTAATATAGCTGTTTATCTACAGTTATACACTGGCAATCTGGACTTTTAAATATGAAGTTTTTTCTAGTTCTTGACAGCATGTGAGTGAGAGTGTGTGTGTGAAAATCTTCTTGCAATAGTTGGCAGGTGCATTATCTCTATTAGAGTAGAAGGGGTAAAGCCACAGAAAAATCAAGGGAAAAAGACTTCTTTAGAGTCTGGCATGTAAGTGCATAAAAGGTGAGGATAAAACTCGTTTGTTGGTGGCTAATAGGCAAACCATACAGATCGGAACACTGAGGTTAAATCAAACACATCAGAAGCTCGAGTCTAGTCTCTGATAAAGGAACTAATTTACAGGGCTGTACATAGTAACCAAGCTTTTCTGTAATTACTGTAGAGAAAAGTCCCTGGTTCTTTACTGCTGTCACCGAGAGTAGGAATTCATAATCTTCTAGAAATCTTTTTGTTTTTGTTATGTTTATTCACAGGAAAGTGTTTTGCTCTTTGATGACATGACAAGTATGGTCCTTTTCTGCTGTCAGCAATTAGGAGAATGTCTCATCAGAGGAAGAAAGCCTTGTGACATAGAGAACATTTGCCTGCAGTGTTCCCATGTGAGCTATGGGCTTGGGTACCCTCTGAAAAGGGGAAAAATAAGGCTTTTGTTAGAGTGACAAGCAGGCAGCACAAGCAAAGTTTAACCTAAATCCTTTCGTTGATAATCGAAAGTCATAAGCTTTCAGATGACACTGCTACATTCAACACGCTGTGTGATCTGGGACTCTGTTGCTTGTATCACTCTGTGAGTGTATGTACAGTGTAAACATTTTATGAACTGCAGTTTCTGATCCATCGGTCTGTCTGGGCAAGAATGTCCCTTGATACTAAAAAGAACAGCAATCAGGACAGAATTGGTCAATGTGGCATGTCTAATGGTGGGAAGATATTTGAAGGACTCACTATAGACACAATAGACTCTCTAAATAGCCTCTTTGCACCCTGAGTCTTATTGCAAACAGGTTCATTAAGGAGAGACATTCTGACACACAGCATCACAGTAATGAAAGTAGCTCTGTTTTTCTAATATTGTGTCTTGCCACTTCAGTTATGCTGCTGGTACAAGATTTCCCTTGTGTTGTTGTATATTTCTCCAGAAAAAGAATCAGTCGTCATAGAATATACAATTATTTTGTACAGGAATGTATTACTCATACCTAAGATTCAGTCCTTCCTGTTTATGTGCAGTAGCCCAAATATAATTGGCAAACAGATCTTCCACACCAAAAAATGCCTGAACCTTCAATTTGAAAGGCTTAAAGATATTGACGATTTAGTTGTAATAGAAAACTATGTACATATAATGAACTTTTCTGAAGATGTGCAAGAATGTAACAGTTGTCCATGATTGAATGTAAAATCAAATGTTAATGCAACTTGTCTCTGAAGCATCTTTTTCCTTCTTCTTTTTTCCCCCCCTCTTTAAGGTCTAAAGTATAAGTTCCTTGGGGCGAGGGGGGAAAATTAAAATGGTTGTACATTATCCTGCTTTACATATAACTGCAATGTGACTTCTTAACCTGTTGGACTGCATGATTGTTAATGTACACTAAGAACGTTAGGACCAGGGGAAAAAACGGTAATATTGTCTTAAAAGTGGATATGGAAAATTTAATGTGCTCAAGTGGGAACAATGGCATATTAAAAAAAAACACTCATGACACAGATCTAATAATTCACTTGCCCCTGTAGGGCTGGGGTATCAGCTCTGATGCCGCTTGGTAGTTTATTTTTATATACACCCTTGGTCCCTGTTGTATATCCTGCGTATGGGTTCCAGAGAAAAGAAAGAAAATAACCTGTAGGGAAATCAGCTTAGAAACCTTTCATTAAATACATTGTGCTTCATATAATGCCGTTCACAAAATCTTCAAGAAAGATAGAAAGTGTTATCAGACTGCATGCATAAAATACTGTATTCGAATACTATAATTTGCTTTAAGATTAAATAAGAGACATTTAGACACTAGTTGTATTTCATTATTCACTTTAGCTTAATGGATAATGCTGCATGGGTTTTTTCTTTTCCTTTTTTCCCCCTTCATTGCACGGTGATCTTGACTTTTAAACAATACTGTATAAAACATTCTTGCCTCTCTACTCCTTGCTTTTTTGTTTTTTTTAAAATAGGTCTGATTATTAACCACTTTTGTAAAGGGAAGGGAGGTTTTTAAAAAGTCATTTTACAAGTTTATCCATCAGCTAAAAGGAAACTAAATTGGGCTGAGAAACAATAAAACTTTTTGGTAGAAACTTAAACGCAGTAGGTTTGTAGTTGTGATTAATGATATCTCTAATAAACTGGACATCGGTAATTTTATTAAGTTAAATCTCTGGCTTATCATTAGAGTTATACATGATCAGTTTAAAAACCTGCTAAAGCCTTGCAATTTTTGTTACCTATTAATACAGCATACACTAGGCCGGCCAACTCTGGCACTGGTGTGCCTGTAAAAGTCGTCTTTTAGGCAAAAACTTTGAACTGAATCTAGTTTGCTGCATGCAGTATATACTACATTTTCAGAATAATGCATACTAAGCGTTAAATTATGGGACCGCATTTTCAAGCACAACATTAACCATCAAAAATTCAGTTGAATTTGTGGGCCCTAATTCTCGCTAATGACACTTTACACTGTGAAGGGGCTTCTGAGTGAGTGTCAGAGCAGAGTAAAGGAGTATTGGTGTGAGAGGAAGAGGTCCAGTTTTTTCTTTTTCCTATAAAAATTGAACATGACTGGTCACCACCTCACCCATTTTGACATTCCTCAGGATTCTTCATGTAGTAAATTAGAGGAATGGTGGAGAGTGTTGCATTTTAAATTCATGTTGTTGCAGATTCAAATCTTGTCTAATCTGCCTCAGAAAAGGTGAATATTCTCTTCCCGCTGTGCAGAAGATAGGGTGACCAGATGTCCTGATTTTGTAGGGACAGTCCTGATTTTGGGGGCTTTTTCTCTTATGGGCTCCTATTACCTCCCACTGCCTGTCCCGATTTTTTACACTTGCTGTCTGGTCACCCTAGCAGAAGATGAGACAGAGACTGACCCATATGTGACCGATATTACTCATGTTGCTTAATACACTACTAGAAGGTGCTCAGATAACTACAGTGATGAGGGCAGTGTCAAAATCTCTATAGAATAGAACAGAATGCTGTTCGAAACTGTTATGTAGCCTTATTTTATTCTCTTTACTTTAGTGGTTGGTGTGTTCTAACCCAAAGGTGGTTGCATTTTGTGTATATGTACATAGGACCAAATTTGTCTGGTGCAGCAAGAGAAGTTAATGTGTATCCATGTTCTGACTGAGTCCAAAGTAGAGTCCTTCACCAAATGTGTTCTCCCAGAAGGAGGACTAACATTTATGGGGCTATGCATAGAAGCCATGGCTAGTTTGGGGACAAGTTACACATAAAAACATGTGGCCCACACCCTTTATGATTCTTCACTATAACCTATCAAGGAGGCCCTACAGAGTAGAAACTCTGACTATTCAAGGAAGGCATGGTTTAGATGGACATGTTCTGCCATTAACTGGAAATCTGTGTGTTTTCTCCCAGGTTTTCTAGAATGTTTTTGTGTGCTAGAAATTGGTCTCTGTTATGCAGATCACCCCAGATCCTTATGAATATCAAATGGTGGGTTTTTATTCTTTTTTATTTTAAAGGTAGCTTTTTCCAAGTAATGTCAAGATATTTATTTGTTACACAGGGCAACTGCAAATAATAACTAGAACAAACAAATAAACCAAATAAACTAGAACATCACAAAACAAAAAAGGCTGTAGTATTTACACTTTCTGGTGCTGTGTGCTGTGTTTGTTACATTTTTTGGTACCTCTCCTGATTGTACAGTGCCCTAGGTGAGTGAAAAACAAACCAATCCAACCTGGACCAACTCTGGGTGGCTCCAAATGAAGCCATCTCGATCAATAGCATGGCTATGCAGAGAGGCATAGCCTTGGAAGGTGTTAACAGAAACTGTTCTTGGTTTACATTATATGTTATCCAGTTGTAGTGATGGTGGTGCCCTTGTCAGGCTTGCTCTAGACTAGGAAGTAATGTGGGTGTCACTGTGTCGCTTAGGAGTGTGGAAAATCCCCGCCCATGAGTGACCGACCTAATCCCCAGTGTAGACAGAGCTATGACAACAGGAAGGCTTCTCCTGTTGACTTAGCTACTGCCCCTTAGGGACAAAGGTGGATTAAGAGTTATTGTGGCCACCGGAACAAAGGGCCCATGCCCACCCCCCATGTTTTAACAAGGACATAGTAGTCCTGGGCAGGTGCGGAGCAGTGGTGGCAGGGGCTGCGCTTTGTGGCGCGGGGAGCTGATAAGATGATCAGCTCCCTCACTGCAAAGCACAGCCATGGCTAGTGGCACCAGCCTCTTCCTGGTGGGGCTGCCTGGGTGGCTCTTATCATGGCCCATCTCTTGATTCCGGCCTGTCCAGGAGGCAGCAGCTCTGGGAAGGAAGAGGAGCCTGGGGTGTGGCCTCGGGAAGAGGAAGGACAGGGGGTGGGACCACAGTTGGGGCTCCCATGCCTCCCCCACTTCTACACTGGGTTCCACTGCTCCTGCTGGACCCCCAAATTGGTTGGGGCCACTAGGCATAGGCCCTGTCAGCCCATGCATTAATTTGCCACTGCTCAGGGAGGTGGAGTACCTACATCAATGGGAGAAGATATTCCAGCGGCATAATACCGTCTTCACTAAGCGCTACAGTGGCACAGTTGCATCAGTACAGCTATGCTGCTGCAGAGCTATACATGTAGACAAGTTCTGAGTGCCACCTTCCTGTGTGTGGACCATTGTCTCAGTTATGAACAAGTTGGTCATTACTAAGCTGTCCTCACAAACCTTCCAGATCCAGGGCCTTATCACCATGGTGACTGAGTGCCTCTCAAAACTGTAACATGTATACTCAAGATGTGCTTCTCTCGACCTTATTTTGTATGGATTGGTTTTCTGTTTCCTCTTTACAGGGTAGATTATTGTGGTTAGACTAGCCCAAAAAATGGGCTTTGCATTGTGCTGTTAAGATGCTGAGGGTCAGGCCTTCGTGATTTCTTTCAGGAGTGAGTTCTGGGTTCGTGGGTTCACGGTCAAGAAAGTGCTGTGTCTTAACACACACATTTCACACCAGGAGTTTATATCATTGGAACAATGGAACATGTAGCTGTTGTGAAAGGTGATCCTTCAGGTAGATGAGTCAATCCCTAGGAGGAAGGTGAAGTTTGATCCAGTATTCCATGGAGAGTCAGTGAAGAGAGCAGAGCATTAGGATGATGTGAAAGTCAGATGTGGTGGACTTGCCAGCTGTACATAGCACCATGACTATTTGTGCATCCAGAGACAATGAGGAGTCCAGACAAAAAAACAATGCTGTCAACTATGCTAATAGTCCAAGCGCAGATGCCCTCAACGGATGGTGGTGATGCAGAGATGGCAATTTCTACAACTGCGTTCCTCTTCCCTGCAGCATCGCCCTAGGCTTTTAAAGATCTTGCTTCTGTCAGCTGCTCTTCATCCAATTTTTGATCACAGATGAGTCATTTCAGAGCAGGGAAATGGTGCAGATTGCATCTGATTTGAGGGTGGTGTAATCTGTTTGTTAGAGACATTTGTATTCTTTCTCTTTTTTTTCTCCTCTTTTTCCTTGGATAGAAATTGAACAAGTTGGAGTATGAATATGTGTGGCTGTTGTTCAAACATTTTGGTTTGAAATTTGTTTATTTCTTAATAGATGTTTGGATTCTCTTCTCAATGAGTTTTTCAGTGTTTGGAGTGGTACTTGATAATGCACAACTTTCCACTGTGAGCCAATTCCTCTGTTTGGACTTAAAGTACAACAAACACGAAAATTCCATCTCTCACATACAAGTTGATGCAAATGGCAAAAGAAATCTGACTGCATGTGCTGACAGATCTGGGTAGCTCCCAGTCATGCTGGCCCCAAATTTCTTTATGCTAGACTGCTGGTGCATGTCTTGGGCCGCAAAATCATTTTTCAGATCCCAAAATTCCTCCTGCAGATCTTCTGGAACACTATTAACATCTGTTGTGAATGGATTCCTGATGAAAGATAATATATTCTTTGTCCTTTCCACCTCCAGAAAGTATCCTTGGAATTTGTCTCGTAGCTTCTGTAAATGATCAAGAATTTGCGTCCAAATGGCTTCCTTTTTCTCAAGCATGGCATCCACATAGGTAAATTGAACCAAATTATTGCCTTTGACTTACTATCCAGAGTTCCAATTTGTCAAGAAATGCTTTGGTGAGAGAACAGATTTTCACCTTTCCCTTGCAGCTGAGGATTCAGTTTGTTCAAGATTCCAAAAATACCGACAAGATACGCAAATTCTAAATTTGAGTGCATCAGCACATTTTGGAATTCCTCTTTCCCTTGAACCTGGAGAAACAAATCCAACTCCTCTCTCAATTGGAAATCTCTGAGTACATTCTCTGCTGACAATCACCATACAGCAGTGTAGAACAGCAATACATCAAAGTCAGAACCCATGTCCTGGCAAAATCTTTGGAACAGCCTGGTGTTCAGAGCTGATGATTTGATGTAATTCACCACTTTCACCAATCCTTTGAAAATGGTGTTGAATTGATCAGGCAATGTTTCTGACACCAAAGCTTCCCTATGAATGAAGCAATGAACTCTGGTTACCATTGGAGCACGCTGTTTCACCAACATTTGGAAACCTGAACTTGAGCCCAGCATGGCAGGTGCACCATCAGTGGTGACGCCCACAAGATTTGCCCAATCCAGAACATGCACTTGAAAGAAATTGTTAACAATTTCCATAACATCCTGAGCCTTTGTGGTGGTATCAAGAGTCTTACAAAAAAGAAACTCATCTTTGAAGTCTCCGTCAACCATATATCGCGCAAACACCAATAGCTGAGGGCACAATGTGACGTCAGTTGATTCATCCAGTTGTATGGCAAACAATGGAGACTTCTTTATTTCATCCACAACTTGTTCATTGATGTTCTGTGATATCTCATTTATCCGTCTCGATATTGTGTTTTTAGAGACGGATATATCATTCAACTTCCTTGCTGCTTCCTCACCAAGAACTAGCTGCTCCACCTCTTTTGCACAGAGGAGCACAAGTTGCTCTACAATGGTATGAGGCTTTTGGGCCTGTGCAACTTTGTATGCAGCAATGTAGGAAGTGGTCACAGCATTGCTTGTATTTTTGTAGAATGCACCTCTTGAATCAAGGCACTGTCGTTTCAGACCGGATAATCACCACTCAAAATAATCTTCATCCTTTTGCAACAAGTTTGGATGATGCTTTTCGAGATGGAGTGTCAGCTTAGCCGGCTTCATTGAGTCATTCCCCAAGACTTTGAAACAAATAACATGTGGCAAATCCATGCCGCCTTTTTCTTGACAAGTGAAGCCGAATTTGATGTAGTTCTTCAAATACTTGCGCTTGACATTCCTTCCTGTCATTGCCATTATCTCAGATCTGTGGAGTTACAACTAAATTTTGATTTTTTTCAAATGAGCAATTTTATTTGGGAGATGTATAGTAATTATAAATCACTCATATAGATGTCTCAAAATAAGTTGTCCAGTGGCAAAAATTGGAACTATAATATAATATATATCGAACTCGCATTGCACACATTACATGGGCTATAAAAAAAATAAACTATGGCTGTTAGTTTTTATCTCTTGTATTTGGTTGAGTAAAAACAACATATTTTAGGGTTATTTTTTAACAGATAATATTTTATTAACCTGTGATACCAGCGCTAATGTATTATTTATTTTGGGAGTAAACTGTTTAACTTAGTACTGTCAAAACTGAAATTACTTTCACGCCAACCGAATAACTTCAGCAGATGTAAATATAAAAGTTTGTCTTGCCACCTGTATTAAAATCCCCGAACAAAAAGCCACAAACAAAATAAAAAGTGTGTAATAAACTAACGAACATAAAGTTGAAAATTGTGTGCAAACTTACTTGTTAAACAGAAATGATAAACAAACTAAAACAGCACAGAATGAATGACACGACAGCCACTCAGTACGACGGCAGGAGCTACACTGATGCTCAAAGCCTTAGACAGAAGGTACTGGCAACACAACATCGTCACATCCTAGATGATGCTATGGATGACAGGCTGCGTGCTTGTGAACACGGTGTAAAACAGCCTAACAGCAGCACCTGCTCACACTATCGGACTTTGGACAATATTTGTGTGGACCACTGAAAAAGTCATCATGGACCACCAGAAGTCCATAGACCATCAGTTGAGAACCACTGCTCTAGCCCCATCTCTTCTTAGTCATTCCACTGCCCACTGTCTGTCAGCACTTTCTTCTGCTCAATTTGTCATAGTGCTTGCAATGCCAGGATTCCAATTCTATCTGCCCTCTTAGTCAGGTCATATTTTGTAAGTGTTATCATGAAATGTAGGGCCAGTCCTGTTTGTGAGTGAGGAAAAGATACAACTTCGGTTCATGAAACATATTTAAGTTCTTAGGCAGATGCAGGAGTCCTCCATGCTCAAAGCTGCAGAACTGGGAAGTTATGCTAAGTTGAAAGAAATTAACCTCAATTAAAAGTAATATTGATTGATCGTTACAGATATAAACATGATGTATCACTCAGGGAAAAAAATACATTAAAAGAACATTAAAGTTGTGACAGAAAATTCTGAAAGTGAGAAAATAACAGTGAAGGGCAAAATGTAAAATCATTTACATCTTTTCTAATATCTTGATGTAATAGGACACAGTAAGGAATTAGTTAAGAATATGTCCCATTGTGCCTAGATATTAGGATTCTGATCTTCAGGGCATATTCTCATTTTGATTTTTTCAGAGTTTATTTTGCTCAGTTCTCATTAAGTATGTTAAATTGAGAAAATATGGTACCCTTCAGCAGTGAGTGTCTTCTCTCGCTCCACCCACCTTCTGTTGTTTTGGGCTTAGTCCCTTAAATTTTTCGGAAGGTTTTTTTTTTTTTTTTTTTTTTTGTGGAAATCTTTGTGAAGTTTTATATGCAAACAATGATGATCCATGGCAATTACTTGTTGTGTAATGAAACTACCTGATACAGACAATTGATACCATTAATCACATAGGCACAAGGGTAGGTAGGGCTCGAACCCTAATCATTTAGAACATGTCTACACATTTCTGTGCCAGCCAACTTGAGTTTGGGCTGTGGGGCTGTTTCATTGCGGTGTAGACTTCAGGATTTTGCAGGATGGAAGAGCCCCAGAGTTCAAGCTCCAGCCCAAGCCCAGAAGCCTACACAACAATGTGACAGCCCCGCAAGCCTGAGTCGGCTGGCACAGACCAGTCATGGATGCTGACTTGGCCACAGTGGCAAAACCACCAGGCTCTACCAACTGAGCTAAAGGACAACTTGGGTAGCTCCTGGCAGCAGTAGCATCTTCTTTGTGGGCTGGCTGGTAATAGCAACATCACTCACTCATATACACAGTTTCAGTACATTTCAATAACACCAAATTCTGCTGCACAACCACAGAATTCAACAGAAGGGTTTGTTTCTTGATGAAAAACTTCACTGTAACTATAACAGGGTAATGCCCAAAACGCACAATACTTCTCAACCCTGGAGATGTTGCTGGGCATTTGGAAGAGGCGTTTGCTGTTGTGTGTGTGGATTTCTCTGGAAAGTTGTACAGTTACATCTTTTAAGAGTGGCTGTAGTAAGGCAAGCTGTGATTCTTTCAACTTCTCGTTGGAAGCAGCTGCGGTAAGACTGGGAGCCAACAATTTATCCCCTCCATTGGGACATTGCAACTTCTTTACTCATCTGTTTCTATCCAGACTAGAGAAGTAGTAGGGATCATTCCATTGGAAGACCACTTTTAACAACCTCCTGGAAGGTGTTCATTTATATGTTTTTATAGAATTAGCACAGCTGAATACCTTAGAATGGAATAACCCTTTGCTTATAAGCTCAGTGAAGCTTCACTACAAAAGTTAACAGCCCTATTTTTAAGCCGTTTGAGACTTTCACTTTAATTTAGCTGGATGTGGAGTTCATTGTAACAGTTTACCTGAAGGGGAGTTCTTCTTCATAGTTTTTCTTTGTATTTTGTTTTAAATAACCCCCTGCAAAGACTGAGGCCTGAGTTTGCCAAATGCCCAGTGGTGATAGGGGCTTGCAGTGGAGTTATAATGCACAACTATACTAAATCTGTACGTCATGGATGTAGAGAGAAGCAGGGATTTTCTTTTTCTTTTTTATTTTTTTTATTTAAAGCTAGGACTGGGTGAACCTCAAAAGGTTTAGAGTTTGTTCTTTGGGTGTTTATCCATACTCAGGTTTGTTTTGTTTTGTTTGTATGAACGATTGGAGTTGGGTGACTATTTTTAATAGTAAAACCCAGGACAGCCTTCTTGGTATAAATAGGGTTGATGGGGCACTGTAAATTGAAAGGGGAATGATTTGGGTGTGGCACAGATCATGGCATAGTGGAGAAGTTGGAGGAGAGAGGAGGAAAAATACCATTTTGGAAGAGGGACAGTAGTAGTGGTGGGGAAATGGGGAAGGGGTATATGTTGGGAGTTTCAGACTCCTTTGTGTACAGCAGACAGTGAATTGTAGCCTAGCATTGGTATTACTGAGCCAGAAAATAGTAAGAATGCATGGAGTGTGTGGAGTTGTAAGGGCTCTGAAGACCTCTGCAGTAGCAAGGGAATGGGTGGGATTTAATGAGAGCAGAGTATGGAACAAAGGAAAGGAATCTGGAGTGATGCAGGAAGTCAGATAACCTTCTGGGTGGTTTTTAGAAAACCAGGAGGGAAAAAAATGATTTTGATTGAACTGATTGTAGTAGTCCCATTAATCTGGAACTTCTGATCATCCCATATCTGTGTACGCCAAATTTAGTGGAAATCTTGCAACAATAGACTTTCCATTCTGCTCTCTAATTCTGGTCTCATCTGGAAATTTAAGTGGAAAAACACTCATCTGAACATTTCAGAACATCAGGAAAAGTTTATGTAGATCTCCATCGCTGCTGGTCACCCATCCCCCAGTCAGAGCCTAATAGCTGCAATGTTGGCAAGTGTTGGATTTATGCATTCAACACCATTGTGCATATTGAATAAAGAGGCATGTATATGATGTATAATGTTTCATCTCTTTTACTGTAGTTTTAGAAGAAGGAAATATGATACTTTGTTACCTAGAGAATGTCCAATATGTGATTGTTTGCTGTAGTCATAAGGTTAAAATTAGCTATGTAAACCAGCCAGGAAAGCATATATGAAGTATAGTGATATATGTCAATATTGCATTGAAATGAATGGACAACAAATACACACACACCTTGTTAGTGCTTTGAAATACAGGTAGAATTGCACTTACAAATCAAGGCCCAGATGTTTAAAAACATCCACACACAGCCTTGATCCTGCAAACGCACATATGACTGACTTTAAATGCATGAGTAGTCCCACTGAATAAGTCGGAATACTTATGTGTACAAAGTTATTCACATTCTTGTTTGCAAGAGTGGGGCCATAATTTCTGCATGTAGTTATCATAACTGCAATAATTGCAGGTGCAAATGATCAGCTATACGTCTAATTCACTGGTTTCACAGGCATTTGCTATGAATGTATGCACAACTGTACTGCTCTACACACTTCTAAAAGCCTGGCACTCTATGTACATATTTGTGCTTTCAATTGATAAAACAAATGTTGAGAGGACAAGAGTTCATAGCGTATTAACTGAAAATAAAAAAGGCTTGGTTCTTTTTACTTGTGTAGATATATTAGAGAAATATTCTATACCATGTAAGTCTTTTGTTTTCTGTAGACAAAAGTAAAATCTGTAAGCCCTTTGGAGTTTTAAATACAATATAAATGTCATGCATAATCATAACAAGAATGCAAAATGTTTTAAAACATTTGTATTGTATGGAAGCAATTACTGGCACTATATGTATTACACACCCCTCATATGGGCTGAGGCCAAAAAAATGAAAGTTTCTAAACAAAATTACTTTTGTGCGGGTGGGAAGAGAGCAAGGTTAACTTTTATTAGGAAATAATACTAAGCCATATTTTAATGCCAGTCACATACTTTGTAACTCAAATATATAAGTAATAAAACTGTTTCATGTTAGGCTTAGGTTACTTTTTCTCTTCAGTGTCTGTCATGGGTCTTCCAAAGGAGATCCTTTTACTTTTATAGTAGAACTCTTTAAGACATGACATGCACAAATAGGAATCCAGCTTAGAGCAAGTAGCTATTGTTCCATTTGCCTTGTGCCCAGTCTGTGGTTGCTAAGATAGTAAAGTATTCAGTATCCTATTTTCAGTATGATAGTTTTACTTCCTTAAATTAAACCACAATCGCCTCCCATGCTTCAGATTCTCTTGTTTCAGAAGCAAGAGAAACTACAGCATTTCCTCCCCCCCAAAAGTACCATGATTGTTCTGCAAACACTTGTGTGAGAATATGTGATTTGCCATAGTGGATCTGACTAATGGTATCTTGCTTCTGACCCTGATGCTGGAGATACAAGTGAAACTGTCCGTGAGACACACATCTCTCCACAGATTGAATGAAACAAGTCTTCTTTCCTAGTTTCTGCCAAGTATGTGATCAGTTTACATCCAAAGTCTCATGTGTTAACCCCTTAACTTTCTCTCATCTGGCATAGCTAGATTTTCCAAATGTGGGCTCTCCCTGGTCCCTGTTTGACCCTAAATATGTACTGTGTGTAGAGAGGGTATACCCCATTTGGGGCCCTAGTCAGGAATATTTTTGAGTCCACTACTGACCTTGCTCCCCCTCAGTTACTACTGACCTTGCTCCCCCTCTAAAAATACTAACTGCAAAACAACACATAGTAGTACAATTGTTAAAAGATGATGATGAATGGTATTTTGGGGTAATACTAAATTGGGGCCCTAGGCATAAGCTGACTAAGCAATTGCTTACCTCTGTCACTTAGGCAGAGAACCAGAAATCAAAAATAGTACAAACCAAGATCTCAGCAGTCTCCCCAATAATATTGCCAACATCTATCTGACTGAACAACTATTTATGCCCCCGGTGAGGAAATGCATCATCCTGGAAAATTGCTCTACTATAAGCCAATGGCTTGGAAAGACCAGAAAGCATTTTGGGCTCTCCTGCAAAAGACAGAAATGTTCACAGTGCTGATATAGCAAGCCCTTGTGAAATTGCATAGTCGATAGAAATAAGACATCATGACAACACCCTGTTAAAGATATTAAGCTATGTTCAGTTTTCCTTTATTATTTGTGATAATATTCTAAATTGAAAAACCTAATGAATTGATGAGCATTGTGTACAGGGGCAGTCCATGTGGTGAAATAAACACCATGTAATAGACATTTATGATGTCACTCCCAGGAGATATAGAAATCAACCAGTTAAAATTTACGTGGATATGTGTCACAACTTTTTATTATGTATTGAACCAGTCACTAAACCAATAGGGTAGAGATTTTATGCTGCTACTATAGTGGTAGGTAATAGGCCCTCTGACCTCCAACTATAGCTTTCAGAATGGTAAGGAAACATTGCTGTGGCAGTGGACAAAGAAATACTGCCATCGGAGTACGGAACGCTGCTTTGGTAGACAGCTTCAAAAAGAATGGCATCGGAATATTATGTTTTAATAATTTTATTGATACCACTTTTGCATCAATCTCTCACAGGGGTTAAAGGGAGCTACAGCCAGAACTGCTTGGCAGGTTGAAAGTAGGGTAAAGGGATAAGTGAAGGCAGCAGTAAGAGGAGTGGGAGTAAGAGTGTGTGGGAGTGAGACTGGGATTTCGACTGTATTAAATACAAAAGCCAGGCTTGGTTTTTGCAGTGTGTGTGTCTGTGTGAGTAATTTCATCTCCAGGTTATGGCGTCTATACACGCTACACAGGTTATGCGTCTTGTGGTTTATGTCGTTGCCAGAACCCCTGGATGGAATTACATCCGTGTAATTCACTTACCTGTCTTTATTTTACACGTACTGTTTCATATTCATTTTGATAATTTTGAAGCACATAACAGTCCTGTCCCCTTAAAAATCCTCCTGACCTGCAGGATGAATGCCACTTCATAGAATTGTAGAAGATCAGGGTTGGAAGAAACCTCAGGAGGTCATCTGGTCCAGCCCCCTGCTCAAAGCAGGGCCAATACCAACTTAAGAAACTGAACACCAGTTTAACACCCTTTTAAGAAAACCGAGTTATTGTAAAAAAGATACTCCCTTCCTACAGGCAAGGAGAGCTTTTAACAGGACTGACAGTATATACATGCACCCACACAGTATGTCTGTTATTACATGCATGTTCATATACAGATACTCCGTTCATGCTTTTGAAGTTTCTGTTTACCTTTGCCATGCAGTTGTATTCCCTGTAAAGCAAAAAGGCCTGTTCCTTAATAAGCTTTTAAAAATATCTGTCATTTGCATTACAAAGTATTTTGCAAACATTGTGAGGATTAATGTCCTTATGAAGTAGATTAAGAATTATCCCCATTTTATAGATGCCTCAGTGCACAGAATTTAAGACCTTAGATCTGGCCTGCACAACATGCGGCCCGGGGGCCACATGGAGCCCGCACGGGCTCACTGTTCGGCCCGCGGGGGGTGAGTAGGGGTGGGGCAAGCCAAGCGGTGGGGTGGAGGGAAGTAGAGGGGAGGTGGGGCGAGAGAGGGGCTTTTCGGCCTGCAGCTGGTTTTTTTGCGGTAATATGGCCCTCGCTGCTTTCCGAGTTGTGCAGGCCTGCCTTAGATCTTCAGAAAAGGCTTCTCATTTTGGATGTCTCCATTTTTGGGTACCCAGTTTGAGCTCTGTTTTTTCAAAGTGCTGAACACCATGTTTGTGATAGAAGCTAATCAGCAGCTCTGCAAATTAGGCCATCAGGTGCCTGAAGTCAGGCACCCAAAAAATGAGGCAGTCTAAATTAGAGTCCATGTAAGAAAATATGGTCCTATAATATTTGTCGAAGACTGTGGCAGAAGAGAGGCCAGGATGAGAATGCAGGAGCTCCTGGCTCTGAGTCTCATGCTGAATCTGGTAGAAAACTTATTTAATTGAAAAAGGTTTCTGTTGTCTCCACCCATAATGTCCAGATGTATTCTCTTCTCCCTGTTGTAAAGACCATTTTAATTACATACAGAGTTTCACTGATCATGTTTTGGCAAGTATGATTGGATTTGGGGTGATGAGTGGATTTTCTTCTATGCTTATGTTAGAGGGAGTGTCGATAGCAGCTTTGCATGAGGACAAGGGCAGAAATTTGCTAGTTAGTGAGCTGTACGTGAAGAAAAGCCATTGTGACATAAAGTCCTAATAAGTTGATAGTATGTGCAATATGTTCTGGGATTAAATAAATTCATGTGAGAAACAAGATGCCAGATATATATGGTATAGCACATCCTGTGGCAGCTTTCTTGAATGTAAGTGAGTTGTATGGCTATTGAGAAAGAGCATATGTGGTAGGAAATTAAAAAAGTTGACTACCAAAATAATACTATGTAAAACTACACAAGTTTCAACTTTGGAGTTTATGATTCTCAACACTGCAGCATCCCCTTGCAGGAAAGGTGCATAAAGAATCATAAACCCTCCAGGCTAAGCCGTATATATCTGCCTTGCAAAAATCTGCATGTCAGCTCACTTTGGGTGAGTAACTTTTTTTTGACACGAGTTAAATATTAGTTTTTACCATGCTCAGGGGATAGCTCTTGCCTGGGCTAGTAAATTTTAAAGATCACTTCACACGTCTTGTTTATGTTACATTAGTATTTGCTAATTTGCTCAGGCTTTGTTGGTTATGGTGTACTCATTCAGTAATAACCTATTTATCATCTGTTTGTAGTGAATTCGGCAGCTAAATTTAATCAGATCGCAGTAGTTAGTATGTTTGCAACGGTGATTGATGGGCTTTTACCATTCCTCTACTCCCTCTACCAAACCTCCCCTAACTATGAAGTTCAGTTTGTCCTACATATGTAAACAAAACAAAAGATAGGAGAAACTTCTGTGTTTCATAATTCATAGTTTTACAAGTAACTTACATTGACTCAGTGTTTATCTATATCTATATATCTAAATATTTTTTTCAAAAGCTCAGTCCAATGACGACTTTGACAAAGATTTAACAAACCAGCAGTGTGAAGTTTTCTGTAGGCTAACAGTTTTAATGGGTTTATCTTAGACAGTTCTTCAGTTGAGAAAGTGTCAGTTAATAATTTACCTATCTCAAGAGGCAGAGGAAGCAATCACACTCTGTAGCGAGGTACTCTTGGGCCTGTCGCTTTGCTGCAGCTCATCTTGACTGTAGCAAAGCACCATTGGATGCGACATCAGCACTGTGTCTGCACTTTGACAAATGAAATCTTGTAATAGCTAAATAAGGCATGGGAAGTTTTGGAACGAGCAAATAGCTCTTCAGCTGATTTCTGCAGTAATGGATTACTGTAAATGTCCATCTGCTGCACATCAAAGAGAGCACAAGTTAAAGTTAAGTGTTGCATGTGTGGAGTGTTTTTTTTTTGTTTGTTTTTTGAGGAGTATCTAATTCTTAAGGAAGGTTTGTGAGGAGGTAGATGTACAGTTAACAGTATTTACTGATACTTGCTTTTACATGTGTTGCTCAGGTGATACATTGCATACTCAGAACTAAAGTTCACCAGCAGAAATATGAATATTTAACATAAAAAAGCCCTGAAGTATGGTACTTATGCCATCACCCTTTACCATGCAATTTGTTCTGATGCAACAGTTAACATGAAACTACAGTCAATTAAGCACTATTTATGTGAATTTTATTCCCCCATTTAGGCATTGAGTGATATGTAGTACCAACATGCTAAGTTTTATAAAAAAAAATTCCATATGTGAAGAATGTTTCTGAACAAAATATTCATATTTGCACACACACTTTTATTAGACATTATGCCATTACAAAGATTTACTGTTATTAAATAGTGATTTATTATAGTAACATATTCTGCCAGCTGTGGCACATATTCAGTGGAATTTGTAAATTATGTTTATATAGAAATTCACTAGAAATGTGTTTCAGATTCTAATGAAATGTATTCTAACTTGTTTTTAAAAAACAGACAGTTTTTTAATGAATTGTTACCTTCAATTTCTCAGGCTTTCCCTTCCCCACTTTCTGTGCACGTCAGCATTACCTGATTTGCTTCCTATTCTAGAAAGCAGGATTAGTGAGGTCTGGTGCTACTGCATAAAACATTGAGTCATAAAACTTCAAGCACTAACTTTGTCTGCCACAAAATCAGGACCAAATCAGACATTTGATGTGTGGTGATCAAGTCGTGTGAGGTATTAAGCAATCTGACAGCAGTTTCTGTACTGTTCTAATTGCTGTATATATGTTGTTGTAGGAAGTGCATATCCTGTTTTTACTGAATCATAAGCCGCAAGGTGGACTTCGTATTAGAGCTGGTTGGAAAGTAGAAAAGAAACATGAATATTTTCATGATCCTGTAAAAACATTGTTTGCTGTGAAATTTAATTGCCAGGTTTAGGGAATGTGGTGTTCATACATAAAGCTTGGAAGGGGAAACTTCCAAGGACTAGTTCCCTCTCTGTTATGCTAAGTGCTCATAGAGTGAATTTGACCTTTTGGATTTATTTAGCCACTGCAGTGCTGAAACAAGGATGAAGAGGGAGGATGATCTTATGATTAAAACAGTGGCTTGGTACTTAGGAGTTTGGGTTGATGGCTTTGCCCTGGACTTTCCCGTATGATCTTGGCAAAGCCCTTAGGATCAGATTTTCAAAAGCACTCGGGAATGGACTTTCAAGTATTCAGCACCCACTACTGAGGCCAGCTCCTCTTCAGAGAGGTCCACTCCAATTAGGTAAGTAAATAAGGGCAGGTACCCTGTAACTGGTCTTGTGATATTGATAGTCATATTTTTCAAAAAAGCTCCACATCTAACATACTGAGCTCTGTCAAAAATTTCAGATTTAATCTGTGTGTGTGTGTGTGTGTGTGTGTATCAGTTCCCCATCAGTGAAAATGAGGATAAAAATCCTTCCTTTTTTCCATCTTTTGTCTGTCTTGTTTGTTCAGATGATAGATCTCTCTGGGAATGAATTGTCTCTCATTTTGTTTGTACAGCACCTAAAGCAATGGGGCCTGAGCTTAGTTAGGACCTCTAGGTATTACTTTTAATATAAATTACAAACGCTGTGATTATTGCTAGTAACGATGAGCATATTTTTCAGTTCCCTTATAAACGGGCAATAAAAATCTTCTTGTTAAACAAAAACAGAAAATACTTCTTCAGTTTCTTAGATGCACTTGACACAAGAACAAGTATCAGAATTTACACTTATAATTGTAAGAGTAATTATATAGCCAAAAACTTGGTGATACAAGATGCTATGGATTTGGTTTTGATCTCAGAAATGAAGCATCAGTTGCTTCATATCTTATGAAAATCAGCTGTTCATGTATGTACAAATTCAGGAGCTGAAATGACCAAATAAGCATTCTTGCTTATACAAGATCAGAATTAAGCCTTAAACATAAAGCAAAGTGCAGTGAACTCCTTGGGAAACTGAAAAGTCATCATCATTAAGTTTTGTGAACCTGAATTTTCTGTGGTTAAAATAAACAAAAGAAAGTGTATGCAAAGCTGATGAGAGAACAGAGGAAGAGAGATCAGAGGTGATACATTTCTGAGCAAGAAGCACGCATGCATGTTGTCCTTTGGAATATTGCTGGACTTGATCTGCTAATAAAATAAATAAAAGTGAAGTTAAATGAAAATTATGATCACCTGAAAAAGTTTTACAAAATCATATTGAAATGTAATGCTAATCAGTTCCTGTGCTCTGCTTACTAATTTCAATCCAGAGTTTCTTCCCACTGTGTTTTCCTTTAAGGGGGAGGAATGTGGAATATAGCCTCCATGGGATGACTTCAAATATACAGCTATTGAAAAGTTGAAAGTTCAAAAGGCATTCCTTAAATAATAATTATTTTAAAGTATGTGTGTATTTTCTTAACGACTATTCCATATTGGATAGTAAATGACTGGAGTTTTCTTTTGAGCTTTGTTCAGAAGATGGAAAGTTAGGTGTTCCTTTCTTCTTAGCTGCTTTTTATAAGGCTAGCTGTCATGTTAGGTTAAGTATACTAGGTTAATATGGTCTGACAGTCATGTACATTGAAACCTACATACCCCATTCCTTTAAAGGTGACCTACCAAGGAAAAAAAAAATCTAGTTGTGCCCTTATTTTGTTGAGGTTGACTATTCTGTTAGTTTTTGCTAATGCTTACAAAATTTAACTCAAATGCCTGACAAACTGTTCAGTAAAGATGTCTTTGTGAAAGGTTTTACATTTTTACTCCTTCAATTGAATGCTTAGAAAGTTCCCACTACATTCACTAAGGAATCTTCAAGTGAAAACAAGGAAGGCAAGTCTTGCTATTCCTTGTATTTCTTTAAAAAGCAGATCCCCGCCCCCTTTGTAGATCACTAGTAAGATACTATGTCTTTGATTGCGAAGTACAGTCTCAGAGTGACAGTGTGTGATACCTGCAGTAGGTTTCAAATCTTAACAAATCCTCACCAGGTTTTCCTTTAATTTAGGCTAATAAAATACTGGAATGTGTTTTTTTCTTTCATGTCATATAAGATTTGATTTGCTGAGCCAGACTTAAAACTTACTAAAGCTGCCTTAAAGGTGAAGTGGTAGAAAGAGAGAGAACATAGTATTGCCTTTTAGGAGATATTTGTTCAGCAGCAGATTAGCAATTTTAGGCTTTTTGATGAACAGTGTTGGGGAGCAAGGGCAGAAGCTACTGATCTGTTCCTTTTTTTATTGCTCATCCATGGCAATCCATCAGGTTCACTGAATGGGTTTAGTTTGTTCTCATGATTGATTATTCTCATGCTGCGGATTTTACTTTGTCCAAGGAGTTAATGCAAAGAGTGGGAAATGGGAAGAAATAGACACATTGGAAGTTACCTGTAGCATGATCCTTGCCTGTGTATTAATTCTCTACCGATAGCAGGTAACCAACTGATTAAACCAAAAGTGCTATTTGAAATAGGTAGCTCTCACATGGCTGCTGCCCCCGTCTCAATATGGGGATGAGGGATTTGGTTGGATTTGCAGGGGGAGAGCCAACCACTTACATTCTGAATAGCTTGGTGGGAGAACACTCATACAAAGCCACTGGAGCCTTTTCCCTTCCCTGTGCCTTTGTCATGTCTCAGTGCATGAGGGAATGTTTCTAGGGGGAAAGTTTTCTCTGCCTCCCTTTTTGGCTAGCTGTGAGGAAGGTGAGAGCAAGCAGATTAATTTCCAGGCCTCTCCCTTATATTTAAAGCTATCCCAGACATCCAGTGGTGGTCTTGACACTACTGTTGTCCCCTCCTTTCCCACAGTTGAGCTCAGCTGTGTTTCCAGGATGCTGTGAGTCTGTTTTGGGATGAGGAAGAAATGATTTTTTTTTTTTTGTCTGTCAGATTCACAAGATGTCTATAGGGGGTCTTCACCTTCCTCAAAGCATCCTGGAAGCACAGTTTTTAGGCTACAAGGGGGTGAGGAAAGCAATTTAATGTCAGGTGATAATGTTCAGTTCCTCACAGCTTCCAACTGGTGCCCAGTGCAGAGGAAAGGTGGAAATAGGAGGTTAGCGAGTTGAGGGCATACCAAGGCTGGAGTAAGGAGAAGAACTTGCTCAGTGTGTTTTTCATTTAGAACTGACTTCCTCTTCTCCCCAACACTACCTAACTGTCTTTAACTGAGTGAATGGAGAAAACCTGAAAGCTTCAATTTCAGGACTATATATCAGCCCAGGCTCCTAAAGAAAACCAGTGTGGTTCAGATGTGGGTTGGGAAGAGTGGTTTGTATTGGCATAAACTTTGTGGGTGCTTTCAGGCTGGAGTACTCATAGCTGTGGGTTACAGATGCTTGCTATCCTGTATTAATGTGGCTAGTATGTGAAACCATGGCATCCACAAGTCTATACATAGGTCCACGCCTGCTGAGGTTTGGGAACTACTCCTAGGTTAAAGAAGTTTCGAGTTAGAATAAATCCTCTGATAATTTTGGACAGGGCATAGAACATTTGAAATGCAGGTTATAATGAGTTTGAGATTTTCATGTAGCAAATTGTTTGGATCTCTTTTAAAACAAACTTTATCTTGAAGATTAATCAGAAAATAATAGGTTAGATTTGTCCAATAATATTTAATGTTTTAAGACTCTGACCCTATTCATGGCTCTTGTACCATTAGCACTGGGAATGTGCAAATTATATGGGGCCAATTAGAATGTTCTATAAGCATTTACATGCTCTTGCTGTCTCTTAATGTATAATTATTGTAGCACAATAGAAGACTTGGTGCAAGATGGGAAACAAATGGACAAGTCCTGATTTCTTTTTCGTTTTCAGAGTGGTTGAACACTCACAGATCCATTGTCTTGAATGAGAATTGTAGGTGTTCAGCACCTTTTGAAAATAAAATCAACCAATTTTTTTCCAGTGGTAGAGTTAATTGCTAATATTAAAGACTTTTTTTTCATTTCACACTTAAGTCACTTATGGTCCTTTTAAAAAAATAACTCTCTCTAAGTTTGTGTGAAAATAGCTGGAGAGTCAATAAAACAGAGAAACACAGAAGGATGGCTCCAGATGATGGATGCTGCGGAGGAGAAGGGTCTTACAGGCACAATGGCTAAAGTGTACAAAGGGAGAGAAAGGAAGCTGATGCCAGGTATGGGAAGTGGGAATAAAAAATAATGGAAACAAGGTAATAGGAAATTTGTGGAGGATTTTGAAAACAAGGGATAGCCTTTTGAACTAGGTGGGGAGCACAGGCACTTGTCTAAAGGTCAGGGTGATGTGGCAAGTGAAAAGATATGAAACCAAAATTTAGGTTTTCCGGTCCTCAGTGGGTCAACTAGTCTCTTGCTTCAGGTATGTTGTCAAATAAAATAGTAAGTTTATAAGTATTCAAAAGTTTATTGACTGACTCTTTTTGCACTTCTGAATAGCTAATAAATTATTTAATTGTCTGATGGATATGTGGCTACCTAACTATAGGGCATGAAATATGTACTGTTCTTCTAATACACTGTAGGGAGATCTGTTTATAAAGTATTTAGCATTGGTTTTATAATGCACTGTTGACAACAGGAGACCACGAAGCTCAAAGATCAATCTCATTTTGGCCCACAGTATTAATGCCGCTTTATGAAGCTTTGTGACAGGGTCACTTAGACAACAGCCCTTAATAAAAGGACTTTGTGTTAGTGTATGATCATGTGACTGTTTGCTAGTAAGGCATGCTTTAAGGGCTGCCAAGGCTGCAGATGAATCTCTTTGTCTATATCCCTGAGGTGACTTTGTGGCTGCTGCTGGCCAGGTGATGGAACTCATCATTCCCCTGTCCTCTAGAGAAAAGTGAGACGGAGACTGCTGAGTTCCTGCTAATGCAGCTTTTGCTAATTGTCCAGAGAGTTTCTAGGACACTGGGCATCTCAAGCAGCCCTAGACAGTAAAAGAGTCAGTAATTAGGAAAATGGCAATTCTTAGTTCAGTCTCATGTTTATAAATGATGTGCCTTTTTAGCTATCTAAAACATAAATGTTCTGTAAACAATCTAGATTTCAGCTTGGTTTAGTTAGATTCAATTGTAGCAGACTTTTTAAAAGATAGTATACTATCAAATAATTAGATCATAAGCTTTGCATGGACTTGATCTGATAGGCTGTTTGGAGGAACCAAAGAAGTAGCATATTATAGAAGTGTGTTATTAAAGGGACAGGTGTAATGAAATTAAATGCATTAGGATAGTTGCCTTAAAGTAAGAGTCTTCTACTGACCTTCAACAAATGACTCTGAATCCCAATATTTTTAGCATTAATACATCAGAGAAGTAAAGCAAACCTTTAGCATAACTAAATAAAAAATGTAAAATCCTGTTTAAAAACCCACATTATTATTACATGAAAGATGCTAGAGTATGTAAGAACACACATATAATACTGTAGTAAGTGTGCAGACTTAAAGCTGTGCCAATGCATTTGCTTTTTAAATCAAGGTACTGTATTTGAATTCCCTCTTTCAATTATCTACATAAACTGATTTGATTGAATAATTCATTATATCCACTAGTAGAGTGAACTTGAGACTATTATCACTGAATCCTGAACTCATGTCCTAGCAGGACAAAGAGAAGGCAAAACAGTGGATGAAACATTTTATTTTAAAAGGTAAATGCATTTGTAATATTTTTGTCAATAAGCATTTTGTTACTTTTGGGGACTTTAAATCCATCCACTTCAGCCCTTTAAAATTCTTTAAGGTCCCATTTAAGAGATTGTCTCAGTTGCACTATTGTTTCAGCAGTGGCACTCTTACTGGACAATTAAAGAATGACACTGCTATTACTCAGGATATTAGATGGTTATTTTTCCATTAACTGTACAGGGCCTGATTAAAAACCTTTTGGAATCCATGGGAATGTGGGTGTTGAATCAGAACCTAATCCTTGGGTTTCCAAAAGCCGTTAAAATGTGGCACACTTTATACATAGTTACAAAGACTTGAGGAATAAAGATTCAAGAGTTAATCAGATTTATACATATGCAAAATCTGAATATGCAAAACCAGCATTTTTGTTTGCATAAGATTTTGTATACACACACTGAGTAATTGATCGACTAGTTACAAAATATATGTGCACAGTTGCCTATTGACAAATAGGCAGACTTGTCGGTTTTGCACACACCAAAGGGTGTACACATGAAGAGAAGACCAGATGAAAATTTCTCCGTGCTCAAATGACTGACCTGTACTGGTTATCTGTGAAATGCAGCAACATTTATGTATATAAGGGCTTCACACCAAATTTTGGCTGTGCGGGTAAAATGTCATTCTGGGGAGGTGGGAAGCAGAGGACAGATTTTATATTTTTGTATGTGTTCCATATTTGGTTAGTATTAGTCAAAATCCATGTTCGTCCTCGAGTGCTTGCTCATGTCAATTCCATTCTAGGTGTGTGTGTGCCCACATGCACAGTTGTCGGAGATATTTGCCTTAGCAGTATATGAGGCACCGCCAGCCCTGCGCCCTCTCATTTCCTTGTTACCGCCTGTGGTGGTTGGTCGGAGCACTTTGTCTTGCATTGCAGGAGCATTAGCAGTTCTTAACAGCCCATTGTTACGCCTTTGTATATAGTTCTTAGGTATTTAATTAGCCATTAGAGCAGTGGTTCTCAGCCTGTTTATCATTGTGAGCTGTGGACTGCAGGTTGAGAACCACAATGCACCCCATCCTAAAATCACCCACAGTTCCCTGTGCCTAGCGCATCTGCTCAGAGAGGGGCCAAGAGTCTAGCTCTGGGTGCAGGGCTGGGCTGTTGTACCCCAAATCTTGCCAGGCAGTAGCTGGGACCCGGACATAGCTGCCATGCAACAGCTGGGCCCCAGACTCCCAGCACTGGGCTGGCAGCCAGGACCTGAGAAGACGGGCTAGGAGCAGAGCACCATCTAAAACCTGGGGCAAACCCCTAGTTCCCAGAGTCCCATCCCCCAACCCAACCCATGGACCCACTGTCCTGCCCTCTGCCCCACTGTGGCACTCACCAACACCCCGCTGGCAGGAGGGTTGGTGCAGGCTGCAAGATGCTTTCTACCCCTCAGCCAGCTCTGCCCCTGCCAGACCAGAGTGGCAAATTTTGATTTTTTTTTTTTTTTTGCACACAGCTGGGCCGCATCTGTGCACTAATTGGGCTGCACATTGAGAATTGCTGTATTAGATTAATTTGTTAGTTATTAGTTTAGTAGTTAGAGTCTTCATACTCCTCAGCAGGCTAGGAGACCATTCCATCCTCCACCTCCTCCATTCAGATCTTGGGGGCCTCCCTGGCAGAGCACCTATAGAAAAAAGGAGTGAGACAGGGAGTTTAAATGCTGTCACCTCTTGTCTTCCCATTCGCCTGCTCAGCCCGGCCGCTCGAGACACCAGTGAAGCCAGAGATAGGCATTTTGAGAGTGCTTTGAGGACAGCATCCCAGTCACATCCCAGGATCCACCTTCCTATTCTTTCCTCAACCACCTGCTCCCCTTCCGGTTGGACTGGTCACAGCTAATCTCAGACTATTGGGTGCTCGACATACTCTTTCTTGGCTATACCCTACAGTATTGGTCCAAGGTATCTGCAGGGCTGCCCCTAGTTGTCCATCCACATATTTACGTCTCATTATGCGCTCACCCAACAGGCCCGAGACGATGCTGGTTTTGGTAGAGTAGCATTACAAGTCTCATGACCCTGAACTCCAAGTCCACCAAACTAAGTGTGAGTCACCTAGAATGGAATCGATATGAGCAAGCACTTGAAGAAGAAAAAACAGTTACCCACCTTTCATAACTGTTGTTCTTCGAGATGTGTTGCTTATGTCCATTCCATTACTTGCCTTCCACCTCCTCTGTCGGAGTTGCTGACAAGACGGAACTGAGAGGGCATAGGGCCAGAAGTACCTAATACACTATTGCATGAGAACTAAAATTGCCAACAATTGTGCACGTGGGCTCCCACACACCAAGAATTGAATGGACATAAGCAACATATCTTGAAGAACAGCAGTTATGAAAGATATTCAACCATTTTTTAGTCTCTGTTAAGCCATTTTATATAAGAGGTGGTGATTTAGCAAATTATGCAAATCAATTAAATTCTCAATTTAGCTGAATTAACTGCTGTTGCTTAGCATCAGATTGTGTGTTTATAAGGACTTTGTTATTCTATCTGTGCTTCATAAATCTCTTTGCCCTCCATATCTCAAAAGACTTGTCATATATGGGTGAGTTCCATGCAGACATGCATAGATCTGCCTGGCTTTGGCCATCTCACCTGTGTAATGCTGCAATGTCAGACTTGCAGCTTAAGATACCTCACCTTGTACTATACAGAGTTTCTCAAGACATTGAGGATGTGTTTTACTCTTAAAATAGGGTGTGGTCTCAGGTGACGTTACCTTCTGTTAGTGTTTTATAATAACTATTACTATGGGTTGAGAGATGCAGTCGCTGGTAGTCTCTAGTATTAAGCTTGCACAATATCCCAGAAATCTGAAACATCAGCGTATCACACCGTGATTCTATCTAATACATCAAGAATAAAGAAATGTGTTGAGGTGGTGGCTGTGAATGTTATGCACTACCCCAACCTGCTTCTGTAGAGTTGGTGATTGTTTATAGATTGGATCATTGTTTTGTTTTGTGACTTGTTACAACACATTGGATGAGCAACCAACATCCCAGAGTACTTTGCCTGCTGAGAGTTCACTGATCATGTTGGGATTTGTATCAGTGGGTAGCAGGTCACATTTTTTACATTTTGTGCTAGTCTTCTGTGACAATGGTCCTTTTGAATATTAGTATTTTTGAGGCTGTGCTGGTGATTCCAGTAGTTATAATGGACAAGCATCCCGAAGTGGGACGGGAAGGCCTGCCAGGAACTGGAGCTTTTTAAACAAGAATGTGTTACTATCGACCAGTAACTGCATGTTAAATTATTAGACAGATGACCGTGTTGCATAATGAACTACTGGGAAATGATCAGATATATCCTGTAACCACCACTAGGATATGAACCTGAATAAAACAGGTTACCAAACACTGGTAATGATTAGTTTTTGGAAATACCACCTGTAATTAAAATATAAATAAAATATTGATTTTGAAGTGTATCAGTTGGTGGAAATTCTGCTGCTCATAGATTGTCCAGCAATCTGCCAAAATTTTTGAATTGAGCACTTTTTAAATCCAAAAGATACATTTGCTTGTGCCCCCATTGTATACCTGCTCCTATTGGAATTAAGAAGAGTTAGACTTGCACATCAAAGAGGAAAATGAACTCCTAAATGCACAGTACTGTAGCTGAAGAGGAGAAGGATTCAACAGGGGAATTTGGTGCACAGGTCTAAAAAGTATGCAGTCTCATTGTTGGAAGATGACATAATAAACTGGTTCTGTGCATTCCTGGTTTTGGTTCTGAGTCAGAAGTGTCTTATGTATTCAATCTTATGGAAAATGTTTTACAAAGTAAGAGAGGCAGGTTTCACAGAAAGCATACTGCTGCTGCCAATATTTTTTTTTGTAGAATATGGAAATTTGGGTGGATTATCTGTTCTGAGGAGGTTTCCTTTATTAATTCTTCCCATTCCCCCCCACTTAAAACATCTGTTAACAGTTCAGTGTCTAACGGAGGTTGCAGAGCGAGTCTCTTACTTTGTTCTCGGGGAAGAGAATTACATTTCCACAACTGAATCACCGCCTCCATTAGTGGGAACAACATGTTGGTTTTGCATAATTTTCAAGTATTAAATTAGAACCCTCCCCAGTA
Organism: Dermatemys mawii; assembly: GCA_007922305.1. Lineage (NCBI taxonomy): Eukaryota > Metazoa > Chordata > Testudines > Dermatemydidae > Dermatemys > Dermatemys mawii. The sequence goes on along the minus strand of ML677339.1, from coordinate 27,511,022 downwards.
GGACACAAGTTCACGACTTCACTTTTATCCTCGAGTAATGTACAAGTATGATTGGTTACAGACCCTGTGCATACATTATTTTAGTGAGTGAAAGCAGGAGAATTTGTCTCATGTTAGGAAATATATTCACTTTACTGGAGCAACGTCAGATATTCAGTTATAAAATTTCTATAAAACAACTTACTCATATAAGCAGGGTTATTTCAACATAAGGAAGGGCTGATTGTCATGCGATGTGGAGGACCATTCTTATTATTTTGGCAAGAACAGGGACAGTTTTGTCCTGACAAGCCATTAGATGAATACCAGAGTGTGTCACATGAAAAACTACTGATCTTTAACCCAGCTATCTACTTAACCAAGCTTTGAAAATGAATAGTGAATAAAAGAAGAGCAAAGGCCAGTTTACTGTCATTATAGATTACAGAATCTGTTAACAGCTCCAGCAAACTGAACTCTGGGAATTACAGGTACTCTACAGCAAGTCAATCAAGTGCACCTAGCCTCTAACAAACTATGTAGTCCGGTTATGAGATCACATTTTAGAATGTATGTATCTTTGCCATTGAAACCAGTTATATTTACATCCAAATTATATTCTCTCATGCTTTAATATTTTATGAAACCTTAGGACCAAAGTCACAATTGAGGACTGCTCATTTTAAATAATTGTTAATGAATTATTATAAAATAATTAGATCACCAGTATAAATGAATTAATTTCTGCCCACTGCTGTCTTTTTTTCCCCAGGGGTGATCTATGGGACACTCCTGCACGTATAGGTAATGTAAACATTTATAGTGAACTCTTAGATGTTAGGAAAACAAATACTGTAAAGATCAGTAACATTTTTTAAATGATTAGTTTTGGGAATTAATACTTACAGGAAAACAGCATTCTTTCTTTCGCTCGTAGTAGAATTGCATTGTCTCCCTACAGTCGTGTTAGCTCATACTAACTGAACTGCAAATGCTTTCCAACTAATTGGACCTCACTGAATGTACATATACAGTACATAGTTGTATCTATGCAGATTTTATTTATTTATTTTGCAAAATTCCTCTGTAATTATTTTCTTGATTAATATCTAAAGCATAGACTTGGAAATCTTTAAAGACTACATATTATTGAACATTAAAAGGTTAGTAAATGTTGCATGTTTAACAGCTTTCTTAATAATACAATACAATTGGCGCAAAAAGAAGAAAACATTATTTTTTTAAAATTTCTAATGATTTGAATACATTTTTATTAATCCTTTGAACTAATTAACACTTAAATGTTCATAAGATTGGAATTTGGAACAACTAAGAGATGTTAACATTATGCACTGTCTTCTGTGCTTAGGATTATGTATAGACATTACCTAGTTATCCTGTTTTCTTTATGTAATATGTGGCAAGTGTATTATCTTTTCTTGCCAAAGGTGGTAGCATTGGGTACCTTTTTAGGAGAAGGAAGGAATAGACAATTTTATATTAAAAGTAAAATCCATAAAAACTATTTAATGTTGTAAAAGGCTTCTGTAATATTCCGTTGTTGAAAAAATTGCCTGTACTTCACATGTAGATAGCAAGCTTCCCTAAATATTTGGGCTACACAGGCAAATGACCAAAATAACCACTGATTATGGACTTTTACTAGTATTCAAGTTATAGTCCAGTGGCCACATCTCTTATTCAGCATTAGTCAATTCACATAAACTGAAAAATGCAATGTGATTTCCAGTTCCTTTTATCTTGCAGTACAAAGTAGTATGGGTTAACAGTGAAATCTGTGAAAAGAACAGGAGTACTTGATGGATAATTAGAAAGGTGTAGCGGAAGTGAAGATTATTTCTTGAACTTTTCTTAAGGATTTTACCTTAAATATTTTCAGAGCAAATATCTTGTTTGAGGCTGTAGAATGAGGTAGCCAAAGAGGACTGTGAGGGAGAAAAAATAATGATCCACTCAGTGTTTGCCAAATTTGAGTACTAACAAGTATTACCTGTGCTCTTTGAGGTGAGCCCAAGAATATTTCTGGCAGTAGAGGAATTACGACATTGGGGAGGCGGATGATAGATTTCAGAGGGGTCATGTTGAGTTCTAAGCTTAGACTTTGACTATTGGTTTGTAAATCTCATGTCAGAATCAAATAAAAATAGTAGCAGACTTAAAAAAGATGTAGAAGAGACCTAGTCTATTACTCTAGGAAGTGTACTTCCTCTTAGTTTCCCTGCAGAAGTTACTGTTATCATCTTAGTGACTACTTCTTTGTCTATCCCTTTTCAGATGCATCAGGTATTTGCTTTTTTAGTTTTATATGTTGGCATTAATGCTATTGAAACAAAGTGCCTTTTAGAAAAGATACACTTGAGGGTGACTGGAGCTTTTTTATTCTAAATTTTGTTTTCTTCTTGTGTCACATTTATTATTTTAGCAAAAATAAGTTTTTTTTGAAAAAAAAAAAGTTTTATGCTGTGATACAGCAGCGACATATATCACAAATAAGCAATGATCCTCCTTTGATACCATGATCTGAAGCTGTTCTGAATTCACCTCCAGTAGGTACCATTTTGGCCAAGACAACTGCCTAGGAAGACGAG
>ML677339.1:27470934-27505934 GCA_007922305.1 Dermatemys mawii | reverse complement strand
TAACTACACTACACTCTTGCTACTGGCTGCCAAGAGGCTCAAAAAATCCACCTTCACTTTTCAGTCAGAAGAGGCAGAAGTGGATGTGAGAGACACAGAGACACAGAGACACAGAGAGCGAAAGAGGGCAAGAGACTTGACTTTAAGAGACTCCTGCACTGACAACTCCATGCAGTTCGGAACAAGAACGGCAGCGACCGAATCTGGTTTCATGGGGACATGGCAGAACGCTGACACTAACCTCTTATTCAGAATGTCCCAACAGGTATGTGGTGGTTGTTTTTTTTTCATTAATACATGGTATTTAGTGCTCTTTTTCTTTCTTTTCTTTCACATTTTTTTAAAATTTATCACTACATAGTTAGCCTCTGAACTGTCATAACTATATCATTGGAATGTGCATGGTTACTTCATTGCTTCCCTAAGGTCTCCTTTTTAAAAAGATTTAAAAAATAAAGCTTGAAGTAAAAGCAAGGCATTTGTTTTAAAGTTTCCAAACAGAGCTTTGCTTGTGGTAAGACTGGTTTCTTTCTTTGTTTGCCTTGGTTTTGTTTCATTCGCTCCCCACTTCCCATAAATAAAAGTATCTGCTGTCCCAGCAAAAGTCCTTTCATTCTTCCAGAGTATGTAAGCCCCAAAATCAAACTGATACTAAATTTAGGGGGCCCCTCAGAGCAGCTTAATTGACTTCATGTGGCAGAAAACAGCTTTATTCAGACCTAAGGAGTGGAGAGCAGTTGTGCTGGAATTGCTGCCAGCACAGCGCTGAGGGTCGTTAGAGGAGACAGTTTCAGTTGTCGGGTCTCTCTCACACACATACACTGTTTCTGCGGAGCTGTGCCTTGGCGTCCTCCCCAGAGTTGCTCCTTCACCGGGGGCCGCGTTTAAGGCAGCTTGGTATGCTGGTTCTGACGGGAAAGCTAAAATGTTACTGCAAGGCCAGTAATAACTGATAATTAATCACAGGAGCCAGCGTCTCTGTACCATGCACTTGGTGATACGCGCCCTGTGTGCTGTAGCTCCTCTTGCACAATTACTTGGCTCTTCTGGGTGAAAAAAGGAAAAAAGAAAAAAGAGAAACTTTCATCTTGGACTCTGCTCAAGCAGGGGAGGGAAGTTCAAACTGAAGCTTTTTAACAGGGTGCCTCCCTTTCCAGAGATGATTTGACTTTTTAGAAAGTAGTTTCCAGTTATGGTCCCACACTGAGAAATAGTAACTAAGTTGCTTCCTTATCCAAAAGAGGAGTTATTAAATGATGTGTGCTTTTTAGTTAGACTTCTATAATGCAGGAAATGAGATGAATGAACTCCTATTTACCTAAAAAGCATTGTATTGTACAAAAAGGGAGAGGGTAGTGTCATTTTTTTTACAGCTTATAGTAAGAAAATAATCATGATTATTAGTTATAAAAGAACGTTTTTGATAAACCTTGGCAGTGGAAATAGTAATCTATAGCCGTTACCTAGGGAAGGGTTTAAGCATCATAGCTTAGGCAGGATGAATGTATTTGAGTAAGGTATATTTAGATATATCCTGTAGAGGGACCCTGATTACTGCTGATACAGTAAGCTGGTATAGAAATGTAATCAACATAAGATGAATAAGCAACTCCTTGTGTCTGATGTCCCATTCTTGAAAGTAAAAAGTTCATCTTCTAGTGGAGATGTCAACATTTCATATGTACCGTGTGCCACTAAGTATATGACTGCTGCTGCACAGGGTAGATGGGGTATATATTTGACATATCACACATTAGTTTTTTATTGGTATTCAGCAAAAGAATGTAAAACAGTTATGTAACTTGTGTGTATTTTTGTTCAGCCGTGAGGTTAAGTGTTTGGGGTTGTAGGATAGGTTGTTTCCCCTTCAGCTACGAAAGAGTTAACATAACCAGATCCAGATAACAATCAATTGATAAATAGCTATTGAGCCACGTAGATAGTGTTAGATAGCATGTTTCAGATTAGACCTATTCCAAACAGACTTGGATCTACACAGTCTCAGGAGTGCTAGAAAATAGAAAATATATTTCTAGAAAATAGAAAAATAGAAAATATAGATCTACACAGTCTCAGGAGTGCTAGAAAATATTCAACACTAATAACAGAAGAAATCAAAACTAAATGAAGGACATCACAATACAGAAGATGCAAAGAATTTTAGTCAGCTACTTGATAGACAAGGCAAAACTGGCACATAAATAAGGCTGTAATATTTTTGATAATGTATTAATTCTGCTAATGCTTGAGAATGTTAAATGTCTTCTGTGCATTGCTGGACATATGTATGGTCCTGTTTATATTCTTCATGAGGTGGAGGGGGGAAGAAATGTAGCGTATGACTAAATGCATGGCAGATGCTGCATCAATGTGAATCCTTCCACTGGAATACACACAGTAGCGTTGTAAAGGTGGTAATGTTGAACAGATTTATTTTAAAAAGTCTATAATCTCATTTGTGTGTTCAAGTATTGTGTTCATAATTTTGTTATAAGATGTTTTTGTTGTTTGTTATCATGAACTAAAACACATTCAGTTCACACACATTTTTCACCAAGTTTTTAGGATGGGGTGAGTTAGTAGTAGTACAATAATCCCCCTCTTAAAGGATAACATTTTATCATCTTTCTGATTCGTTAAAGTTGTTAGATCAACTTGTGCAGACTGTGAGCAAAAATTCTGTCAAGTGCAGCTGCAAATATGTGTCAGTGTCGATGGTCTTTTCTCTTCTAACACTGTCACAAATGTGAGTACAGTATCACAATGTTTTTCATCCATTATAAGATTACTTAATTTTTAGCATCCATCTTTTGAAAATATAGGCATTTCACCTTTCATGCCTAGGTTTTGAGATCAGTTTTTGTTCGCAGTACAAATTGTATTTGGTTACTAGATGCACTTCAGTTGCAAGAGAAAGTTTGCCATAGGTTTGAATGAAACGTTTAGTGAAAGTTTTGCAGTTATATATAGTAACAGTAGAGGTGGTTTTATATGTTATAAATAAAATACTGTGCTTTCTGCACATTTTTTAACCTCTTCTCTCCCCTGCCCACCTTTGTAAGTCAGTCTCTAGCAAGTTCTAGTACAAAGACTAGAGTAGGACAAGAAGAGCAATTTTTAAAAACACACATGCAGTATTCCCGGGAAAGCTACATATTTGCATGCTCCAGGAATACAGAACTTTTTTCTCAACAGCTACAGCAAAGCCCTGTAGTAGTACTCTATGAAAAAGTGTATTGTGAAAATGTCAGAGTGCTTAGATTTGATCATACAGATTTAGGTATCAGTAGGTATAGGAGTCCTTGTGTTTGCATTCTTTCTTTGATGAATGAGTTTCATTCCATTTATGTGACAATCTACTCTGGCACAGGAAAATCAGACATCACATTCCAGAGCAAATTTAGATTTTGTTGGGGTTGGGGAGACTGGGAAACGCAACTTCTAAATTACCTACTAGAAGTTTAAAACATGGCCATCTGACTTACTTGCTCTGCCTATGCATCTTTTTTCAATATAAAAATATGGTTCTCTTAAAAGGATCATCCCGCTCTGTGTACAGACGAATAACTGATAACCTCAAAGAGCATAAATCTTAACTTTTAAAAGTTCTTCTTTGGGTCACTTTGATCAGTGACAGGTCGAGAATGGCCAGAAACCTTTGGTTTCCCTTCCCTGTTCATCTGGTTGAGTCCAGGGCACACACTGCCCATTTTAGTCTGGCAAGAGGTTGTTAACAACAGAAAAGGAGGCCTGGTTTTGATTGATTAAAAAAAGAGCAGGCTTTTCTGATTTTCTGCTTTCATAAATGTTTTGTGCGCTTGTCAGAATAAGAAATGTCATTTTTCTTCATCCAGTTACCTTAAGGGCTGTAATGTTCTAAAATACTTTTAAGTCATTTCTGAAATGAGACCATAAGAGCAATGGCTGTAACCCACAGTGACACAAAATGCCAGAGACATTTACCTTTGTATTAAAAAAAGAAGAATGTTTAACCTATTTCATATAAAAGAAAGAAACCTTTTCCTGAACTTTTTTCTCCCCAAGAGTGAAAAGGAGTATATTATTGTTATAAATGGGTCTGTGCATCATTATATAGTAATTTAGGATTTATTCAATGATGTAACAAAATTAACAACATAATTTGATTGTGTAACTGTATCTTATTAAGGAGCAACTGTCTGACATTCTCTTACAGTTGCTTTATTTAACTTCATGCAAATATTATTAGTAGTGACATTTTTCTATTGTACATTAGATTCTCTCATTAGCCTGATGTGTTAGTTATCACCAGAGAAATCACTTGTAGATAGGTGAGGAGCAGACCAAGAAAACTAAACATTAAATCAATGACTGTTGTTAATATGGAAGCATCTATTAAACCAAGATATGATATGGTAGATTCAATTTTTTTCTCATAAAATCTTGCTTATTCTAATGAAATTGCTAAATTGAAATACACATTAATATTATAGCAAAATTGTCTCCAATATTCAGTGACTATTGTGAGTTGTACTAGTGTTCTGCAATCTGACAGTTTCTCAGATTAATGTAGACATAGACATAAAAACTGTTTTAAAGAATTGGTATTTAAAAAGAGAAATATGGCTATGACTACATATGTGTTAAAGGTAATCTGCTATTTGAATACTTCTGGTTTGCTGGTTAAAGGGGATGTATGCAATTTTATCACATATAAAATGCTTGACTATTTTACTGTAACAATCAAGGATTTTTTTAAATCTAGGTATATATGCAGAGATTATTAACTTGATATGACTGCACACTATAAATTGCATACATGGATTTATTATTAACACTTTATAGGGAGATCAACGCTTGCTAGCACAATTGGCTGTTAACTATGCTACGCTGGCTGATAAGTGACAAAAACTATTGTGCACACTAGTTATTTGGTGTATTTTTTTTATCATTTTAAAGATCCGTTTACCATAATAGTTTCTTCTGTGTATGAATAAGTATCTCTTTGCTGATATGAATTGCATATAGTTTTAGTCTGTTGTATTAAAAGGTCTCTCAGGTTACATGACGCTTTTCAGATATTTGTTTTAATTTTGTAATTTTAAAACAATAAATTATAGTTCATCATTCTAGCATTTCTTATTATATTAACAAATAAATGATGATGTTCTCAGGAGTTTTTATATACTCAAGAATAGAAACACTAGTAGATACAGTGCATGATATAAGCTGAACTTGTGTGTACCATACACGTTCATACGCATGCATGTAGGTAGGTGAAGAGATTCATTTATGGTACACAGTTTAAACAACAAGAAGTGAGCTCTTTCTGTTCTTGTTTTCGTTATTTGCAGGCTAACTTATCTGTAGCTGAATAACTGTGGTATATTTTTCTAGATGTTTTTTGCAGATGTGTATATTTTAGATGTTTAATTTGATTATATTGATTAGCTTGAAATACCATTAATCATATATTTAACTTTGTAAAATTTTGTATACACACAACTGTACAAAACCTACATAAATACATATTTGGAAGCTTATATGCTGTATGTATTGTGCATTACATATTTGTATATGTTTTCAAATTTATACTGTGTGTGTATTTAAGCAGTTATTTATTCATGCATATATTTATGGGATTTTGATTACTATAGTGACAGGACAGATTTGGGATATTACAGCAGCAGAGTCTCCTGCTCCTGTGTCAGGGTTAAGAGCCAAAGCAAGTCTTCCCTAACTAATTAGATGCTGAGTAAAGCATCTCCAAGAAGTTGGGCAAAAGTGAATGGGTCACAGCTGAGACAAGATTGCAAGGACTGTAGCGATAGTGAAAGCATTCATGTTCGCCAGGTCATTGTGACACAGTGTGCTGATTGCAAAGGAACACACTGTACACTGATAGAGAACTGCCGTCATAAACTACAATCAGAAACAAAAGCTTTAGAGAGTTTTACTCCCTTACTAGAAACACTCAGAATGTATGCTAATGTGTCGCTTTCTTTTTGCAGTTGTTTTCTCACATAATAATACTTGTTGCTTTTGTAGAGGGATTTTTCTTGTAGTCTAATGGCTCTTCATAGTTTAGAAAAAATTCTGAACTTGGGACTCCAACTATAGCCAAGAGGTGGTAAATCACATGGCCTCAAGAAAAAGGAGGATGAAGCAGACAGGTGGACAGAGGGAGAATTCCGTTATTTCCCCTTGATATTTCTCCTTAGAAAGAGAATCACTATAGCCATGTTATACTACAATTCAGAAAGATGTCATTCCAAAATATATGTTGAAACCTTTTTTTTTTTTTTTAAAAAAAAACAAACCCCGTAGTACATTAATGGTTGGGTTTTTTAAAGAAGCTTTATTAAATAAGGAGCCTTATTCTGCTTTTGTTCACAGGTTTTTTAAGCCCCAGGATGGGATCCTTACTATTTTCCCCAAGTAACATCCAAAATAATAGCCAGATGCCTGCCCACAAACTGGGCCGTGCTGCATTATTTCTGTTCAGTATAGGTTCCTGTGCTGCACTCACCACTGTGATCTCTGATTGTCTCTTTTCCCTTGTTCACATATTTGAAGAGTGTGTGTTTGTTTTCTATATGATTTCACCTTTTTGACAGTAAAGGAAATGGTGCAAGTCGTAGCAGATGTCACGTATCATTCTGCCACAGAGAGGCAGTCTCCATCAGTGGGAGGGGCATATAGGAACTGCTCGATTCATGTTGTTGCTTTGTTGCCAGCAACATACTGTCGATGCCATTCTCATTCTTTTGGAAAGCTGCTGCCTCCCCATCATCTGCCGCTGTTGTCTATCCCTATACTTGTAGAAAGGAAGAAGAGGATGTCACCTGCACCTTCTAGGGCACTTGAGTTGTGAAGGGAAAATGATATGATTGTTGACAGGATTCTGTGTTCATAAAAAAATGCAGAGGTTTTCTTGTCAAGTGAATAATGCTAGTTTAAGGAAAGCTAGATGGGAAGTGAGGAAATGCACATAGTGACTGTCATTACAAGTGAAATTTACCATCATCACCCAAAGGTAAATTTAGTGTGGCATTTGAGGTGTTCCTTGTTTAAATATGGTGAATGCCACAAATACCTCAGTAAAGGCAAATGTTGTGATGTGTCTATCTGCTCATTTATAATGTGCCCTTATAGCAGAATCTGAGTGGTGTGGTAAAGTCTCTGGATTTCAGTGATGACCACTGTATGTGGTGTTAGGGAAAAAAAGCTACAATGCCCCTGTGCCTACTCACAGTAATTGTGATCAGCTCAGTTTAACCTAAAACAATCATCTGAGAAAGTTATTTATTAATTTTAAATCTGTTTTAACCACAGGCCAACAACTTTCTCTCAGATTTTCAGAGAACAGAGTGAATTGATTGATTCTGAATGTGTATTTTCTCTCTTAACTTGCTAATATATTTCTTAAAGAGCACACCACCTCTAGAATGGAACACTTCTGACTTCATATAATTTAAATGAGAATGATGTAAGAATGATAAATCCAAAATCTGAACAGTACTAATAAGAGTAAAACACTATCTAAAGAGCTATATCCTCACCCCTGTTCAAACCTGAACTTACCACTGATGACTGCTGAAGTCCCCATCATGCATCAAGGACAGTGTATAGTTTAATAATACAATCACCAGTGCCAGCAGTTCAGTCTTCTGAGTTGGAGTTGTGACTAGGGTTCCGATCCTGTAAACCTTCTGTGTGTTGAACTAGTTAATCTGTAGATGGCTCATAAAGTAGGGCCCTTCAGATGTAGAAAAAGAAAAACATCTCTTTGTTCCTAGCGTTTGTATTGCTATTCATATATAGACACCAAACAAACAAAAACCTTTGAAATGCTAAGCTTTCTGAATGAAATCTGAAACCAGGTGGGTATCTCCTAGCTCTCTGTTTTGTTACAGTTCTAGTCAGGTGTGACTTTTTAAGGGAACCTGGGCCTATATATGATTTTGTTATATAAGGCTTAGGAAAATCAATATTGCATGATATCCACTAGAAACCAGCCAAAGCTTGGTTGGGTCTACTCAGTTTCCCTTTGAAGTTTTGAATTTGATTCAGAAACCCTCAAAATGAAACTTTAGAATGGGCAATATCATGAAAAGGTGATAACATAAAATTGGAGTGGAAAAGCTAGCAGGAACTCCTGTTGACTGAAGTCGTCACGTTTTGCATTGCTCTAATAGTAACTCCCACCCAAAAAGCCGGTATCTCTATTAAGTCTTCCAGATGATATTCAGTTTTGGCTTTTTTAAAAGGTTCTGAGTTCTTTGTTGCTTTTGCATTAGAAACTCCTAGATATGAACGTCACATTTTTTTCCACAACAATTGATTTCTCTTTAGCATACTCAATACCCTATGCGTACACAGTGCGTAAGGCCGTATGGATTCTGCTGCTTGTTTATTGCTGCTTTCTGAGGGACAGCTTTTGAGATCATGTTGCTTCTATGTAAGGCAGATGGTAAAATATCCTTTTATGAGAGACAACTAATTTGTTTCTATCTCACCCATCCTTTTCCTCTTTCCCTATGTATCTGTTGCTCTCCTATATAAAATTAATACAAATCTGCTGTTTAGAAGTAATAGAAATAGTACAGGAACCTTGGTTCTAAATTACTGTGGAGAAAGAGATGAGGGAGAGGAAATGTCATTTCTAGAGGTATTTAGGTGCTGACATGCAGAGAGTCCAGTGTTTTGCCATATAAGTGTGCCTGTGAGTGAAGGCATGATAAAAATGTGTGATCAAATGCCATGGCTTATCATAGGAGGGTGCTGAAAGGCAGTTCAATTTAATCTCCACTTTGCATAAGGAAGAATCTAGCTTTAGCAAGGTGTTGCTATTATTTCTATTTAAAATAATAATAAAAAAACCCCAGCCTATCATTTTTACATTACGCTTTCAAAAACATGAGCATTCATTTTCATTTGAGAAAACATTAAAAAACAAGGAAGAAGGTAAAATGTAATGAAAGGGTTTTGTTTGCCATAACCTTGTAGGCAGCAAATAACAAACTTGGGCATCAGTAAATTTGTTCAAAAAAATAATTTAGAATGAAAACCTGACATCATGTGTGCCGACTGAATTCTTAATTGATAGTACCTGTACTGAGTGACAGTTGTTCTGAGTTGTAATAGATCTCTCTAAAATATCAGTTTATAGGACAGACACCTTTAAAATAATTGGGAAAGTGGAAGGTGTGGGGAAAAGGTATCCTTAGAAATGGTACTTGCTATATTTTAAATAGGAGATGTGGGTTTTTCAGTGTAATTGAGATAGGTTTAAGTGGCTGTTTGTTCTCCAGAGAATTTATTCAAGACATTTGATAAGAACATCTGAACTAGATGTTGATGTGTGTTGGGGATGGAGTGGGGAGGAGTGAGAGGGGGATCACAAATTAATGAAGACTATACATGGAAAGAAATAATTACTTCCAGCTGGCTTTATATAATAAAACTACTATTAAAATGAGAGGCTTCATTAGCAAGACTTTAATTATATATGTTCTTGGATTTCCAAATAAATATCATAGACTTTTAAAAGCATAAAACTTAAAATTAGTCAAAGTGACTCTTGTTGCCCTAATAAGGCATAAATAAAAAGATGTACCCACCGTTCTACCCTGCATTAAATGCCCGATAGCAGTTGACATTGCTGGAATGCCTCCTGCAGCTGGTGGCATATGACTGTCATTTGCAGGCAGGATATACAGAGAGTTACACAATGGGGGCATTCATGAAAGTGTTCCTCGACTGGGACTCCTGCAAGCTCTCATTTTATTGACCCTGTCAGAATTTAACTGGTAGGCTGTCAAATTATGTGTTGTTTTACCTAATATTAGTTTTTCTTTTAAATTAGAAATGTTGGGGAGGGTGTTGAGGGAATCAGGTAAGGGAAAGAAGTAGCTTAACTCTCAGGTTTATTGTTTTATAAACCAAGAAAAGAACACTAGCTGTATGAGAATTTATTCATTTGTGCTGCTTTAGATTGTGAGGATTGTAATTTTCTATTCCTTTTGCAGGAATATACTGAGTTTTATTTAGTTTTCTGTAACACTCCAAGTCTTAAAGCCCCTTTGCTTAATCACTATATGTCTTGAGTGTAAGGCTAACCTTGGTGCCTAAGCAGATTATAGTTGATTCTAAATATCTGATTTATAAAACACTTTATTCTTTGACTACATGTTTATCAGAGTAAAATGTTCTCTAAACTGAACAGAATAAAAGAGAGTTAATCATAGAACTTTGATGTGCGCTTATGCAAAACTCCATAAAGAAGTACCTTGACACTTAGGAGCTTTATAATATGGCACAAACTGCACCATAATATGAGAAGAGTAGATAACTAAAACCATTCTTTATAGCAGATTGGCTGTATTTTGTATTTAGCTGTATTATAGCAAAACCACAACCCAAAAAATCAGTCAGAGGAGCATCGACATCAGGGAGAGAGCTGGTTTCAGTAGCAGACTCAGGGTGTCAAAACCCTGATTTCATGGTGGTAGACACGCTGCAAGAATAATGCTCTCATCATAGTGAGTTGTCGTGTTCTTTTTAATAGACTCCTCCTTGTCCATCAGTTTTAAAACTAGTGTTCAGTCCAGAAAAAGAGAGACTGATCAAATTGAAGAGATTATCATAATGAAAATAAAGTGTTAATCTGTGGATATCAGGCCCTCTATATTATTTCATGCAAAAGTCATAATTTTCATATAATTTCTAGGTGGTTGTATTTCTTACTGAAAATACAACATGGTATCGTATGTCTGTTTGCCGTAAATGGTGCCCATCACTACCGTATTCAATTTTATTTCATTTATATAATTTTTAATAAAATGAAACCCAGAAAATATATAAGTGAAAGTTGTTTAGCTGAACAGTAAATACTGTCTTTGTAGTAAGAAATTTCTGATAGTATAGATGACTTTCTGTCTCATGCCATGTGGACATTCATATTTCAGTGATCTCTCTACTCCTCTCCTCTCCCCTCCGCCAATGCCCAAGACACATTAAATAATTTTTAACACACTTCCAATAAAAGAATCTATATAGAATAGAACTAACCATTTTGCAGAATTTCATAATACATCATAGGCTCCTTTGTAAGGTGTCTGTTTTCATCCACAGGAGTAAACAGCAAAGTAAAAAGGGAAGAGAAAACACTGTTAGCTTTATTCTCTTGCAAATAAGCTTTCCCCTTCCTCCCCAATAGCAGTCTGAAAAGGATATTTTAAAAAATTCTGTATACCCTCCTTCAGTTTTTAAAATAAAGTCTAGCAGAAAGAGCTGTGATATAGAAATTGTACTTGGCCGATGTAAGATAAAACAATAGTAGTTTAAAATTTGTTAATACATGTCAGATCTCTTAGTCAGAGAGTGTAAATTTACACTGCTAGCAAAATGAAATCTTCCAAACTTTCGAGGAAGCATGTCATTGATTTTAAAGGAAATTGAGGAATTAAAATTCAAATGAAATAGCTACTTTTGTGTTTTAGCAGAAATGCCTTTCTTTTGAAGGAACCAGTCCCATTAGTTCCTCCTTAGCTTAATCACCAAAGGGGATAAGTAAAAGGTCAGACTTAGAGAATGGCAAGAGCATTGTGAATAAAGACAATAAAAAGTGGCTTGTGAACTTCCTGCTCCATCAAACTACCTAACAGCTAGTTAAAGGAATATCTTTTTACTAAGCGCTCTCCTCTCTTAGGGGAGAGAATAGTCGAACATTCATGTCACTAATATGAGGCAAAAACATGGTGTTCCAAATTCTCTGGTGGGTATAATGGTGCAGCTCCACAGTAGAACTGCATCATTTTATACCAGCAGAGAATTTGGCCACAGTCCCTAACCATGCTCCAGTTCAAATCAACGAAAGTACTGCGGGAGAAGAATTGGTCTAAGTGCCCAGTTCTACAGTCCTTATTCGATTAGATGCCTATTGAAGTCATTCTGGCTGCTGGTACCTTATGGCAGATACTCATACCTAGTAAAGGCATAGCAGAAGTATGCAACAAATGGAAAAATAACTTTTTTTTCCTTTTGCTTTTGAGGTATTTTTGTTTATCTTTTAATAATGGAATATTTGCATAATCATCACTTCTTTAAAATCTGAGAGTTAAAAAAATTTAATTATGTGAAAGAGCAAGAGAAATTTGGTATCATAATTTGATTTTGTAATGTTTGCTGTGCTTTTTTTTTTAATTTATCTGACTGAGGACCTCTCCACAATTTTTTTCCTTTTGGAAGAAAACTTGATTCATATATAACCACATATATATGTACATTGAAATATTAGTCATGTACTTGAGAAATGAAACATTTTCAAATCCAGTGAAAGTAAATATTTTGTTTAACTGACGGTCTGCTAAAATAGATTTGAACAATGAGGCCTGAAAAATAAAAGCTACAGGCAGTATTTAAGCATCTTTTATGTGAAACTTCCTTAAACAAGAACAACATATATTTCCATATTCTATTTTTCCTTCGTTTCAGTGCCTGAAAATACAAAAGTCAGACACATAAATGTACCTGCAATGGGTGCAATATTGTACCTGCAAATATGGAAGCCATTTAAAAAAAGTCTGTATATGGCAATAAACAGTATACTCCTTTGGTTGCTATCAGTTTTAATAATGTTCAAAGACATTTTTAAATTGGTGTGTTTGTTTAAATTATTTAAATAAATACAATGATGGAAATAGTAAGGAACTGCAAAATCAGGATTCGTTCCTAATTGTTTTCCTCTACTGCCCCCTACCTCTTCCAAAGTTCAGGTGTGTTCAGATGTGGCGTTTTGGTTCTGTGCAATCTCTAACATGTGCATTTTTTATACATCTACCAACTGTGAAAAGAAAACCGAGTAAATGTTACATTAGGGAAGTAGGAGAGGAGAGGTGGGTGCAGATAGCAGCTGGAGCCTGGTAAGTGTTTTCTCTGCTGTAGTACCATTTTGTTGTTGATGTGGGAATGTAGCGAAACAGTGGCTGCAGCTGCTTCGCTAAATAAGGATCCACAAAACTTCCAGCTGTGAATGTATGATTCATCCTTCCCTGCACAAAAAATATGTTTCCTTCTATCCCATTATGTCCCGTATTTGATTTTTATCACACAACTGTTACCTGACTAAATCTCATCCACATGCTCTTTATCCATCTTGTAAACCCTTTTTTCCCCTCCTTTCAATTAGGCTCACAATACTCTTACATCCTCTGTGCAGAAGGTCCACATTAAAATAATACTGCATCCTCATAAATAATTTTTTAATGAATCAAGTACATGAATAATGTATCTTATTACCAGCCTAACATAGATTCTGTACAAATCTACAGAAAATCCAACTAGTCCATTCATGAACTATTTATCTTCAATTTAATTGTGTAATCCTCAAACTGGTATTTCTTTCATTCACAGTGATCTAAACTTTTGGATATTTACATCATGAAAATGAGTAAATAAAATAAAATTAACTGTTATACATTTTCTTTGGTATTAGTACTAGTAATCTTTATAAGTATCTATTGGAAAGAATTTCTTCCAATCATAGACTTTTTTTTAAAGGTTTAAGAATTCAAGACCGTTTTATAAGTGATAGTTTTCACAAAAAGGGGGACTCTGCTGGTTTCGCTGAAAGTGGTTGCAAAACTTTCATTTGATTTATTTCAGAGGGCCCCAAATAAATGGATGATTATTAAAGAAAGAAAAAAAGTTCTTTTATCCCTTTCCTGTTTAGACCTGAATTAAGGCTGTTTCTGTTTAGGATTCCTGTTTAGACCTGAATTAAGGGTGCCACCATTGATGATATCACCAACATCTGTATCAGTGTGAGTAGTTCAGGAAATGTATTTAAGACCCTGTTCACACAATGGTAGCTGCAACCATGTTTAATACTGACTTTTTTTGTAGGGCTTTAACCCTGGTAGCTGAACTGTGCTATACATACCTTCTTTAGTTAGTTGGCTGTAATACAGCTCTCAGAAACATGATCCCTGCCGGTCTTGGTTGAGTAAGTGTGACTGTTAGCTCCATTCTATTCACTGTATTCTTAAAGCTTTAGATGTTAGGGATGTTTTTGAGTGTTTGAACAAAACACAGAAACCCAAACATGAGACAGTCACTGGCTTGCTGGATGACCATACAAAAGTCATTTAATTTCATTGCCTCCTTTTTTCACCTGTAAAAGGGGGTTAATAATTACATACCTCAGAAGATACCATGATGATTAATGTGGCTATTGAAGTGCTAAGTTTTCTTAATATTGGCTTTTTCAGATTAATGCTTTTAATTCCAATGAAGACTTAAAATGTCATGCTTGAAACTGTATATGTAATGCAGGAATGCCATTATTTCCATAACAATTGTGATGTCATAGTTGTCTATGTAGAGGATTGTGGTTCCATTGAATGAAGAAGAGATGTGCCATGTGAGAGAGAGGTTTCCAGTAGTAAGTTTGCAGAGCAAATATTTGTATCTCTTTCTTTAAAAAGACACATTTAGGTTGTGCAGAAATAGGTTTCTGGTGTTGTCTGTTGTGTTAAAGGGGCCGTGTAAAGAACTAGCCTATTCATAATTGAAATTCTCCAGGCAAATCAGATATCAACATTTTTCAACAGAACAGGTAATTAATTATTTTGTATTTTAAATTGAAGGTCATTGTGTTATTGATTTCTGTGGGAACAAAAGGAACAAAAGGAAAAAAACTTATTAAAATGACGGGTCCTAGGTGCTCCTAGCTGATATCTGGGGTATCATTGAGTTGAACCATTGGTCAGTGCCAAATTCCAATCAGAATGCAGATATCTGTAGTCTAAACATAACAAGGTGTTGTTTTATTTCCAAAACTATAAAGAAGAGTTTAACTGGAGAAAAGACCAGAGATTAACAGTTTTACAGTTAACTCAGGTATTTTCAAATCAAGTGACTGGTGCTGCTTGTAACGAAGCATCTGTAAAGTGTGTCAGTATGACATTGGTATGCCATGTACAAGAAGTTCAATGTCAACACAGCTGTGACTTACCACTTTTAGAAACCTCTCAACTAGGAATTAGATAAAATATCTTTAATTTGGAGAAAGGGGTTGGGGGAGAGAGCAGGGAGGGGAATACCATTTTAGATGCTATTAATTTTCACAAAATAACATTTGTGTGCTTTGCCTCGCCAGATAGTCTACAGTGCTTTTTCCTCATTTCACATGCCAAGCTGTTTTTACATTATCATTTCCTTCTCGGCTGTGTTTATCTTTTCTGAAAATGGTGAAATGTAAGCTAGTCCAGACTGGGTGGGTGGCACGCATTTGCACAGTACCTTTTAAAACACAGAGCGAGCATTTTATTTGGGTTATGCAAACCACTGAGAGAACTCAGTGCAGCTGCTATCATTGCATCAAAGCAATACATGTAAAAATCTCACTTTCTGTTCTAAATAAACCTGTTGAGTCAGATATCTCCAGGCTGACATTTTTTGCAAAGAAGGGACAGTGGCACTGGGCATATACATTAATCCTTAGTGTTTCATCAAACCACTTCACTTTTTTATGAGCTTGTAAGAGTGCTCATCCTTAGCAAAATATCAAGTTAAAACATGTCACTTTGAAATTACGTACTTGTCTTTAATCCAAAAGCAACTCTTAATGGGCTGTTTTACTGTAGGCAGTTGGTAAAGCAGCAGTTTAGCAGCGAGTTGTTCTTCTTTGATCCATTATTGCTTTCACCTCTACTTCTCATTCCCAGTTAGATCCAGTAGTGGCACAAGGGTTGTGTGTTTAAAATCTGAAGCTGTTGAGCCATTGGTCAGGCAGATGGTGCATGCATTAACCCTACACTGGCCAAAACTAATTTGGAAAATGTTGAGATTTCCTTTTAAGTGTGTGTAAAGTGCATATTTTTGCCGTATTGATAGCCTCCATAATAAACAACAAAGGTGGGCAGGTAAGGGTAAAGAGCACACAGGACATGATGCCCATTTATTTTGTGTAAATAAAAAATTAAACCACGAAATGTGATACTGTTGTGTGGCTTTCATTTGGCACAATCCTAGGGCCTTATCCTGCAAGGCACCACGTGCTCTCCACCACCACCACTTAGCACTTCACAGGACCGTGCCTCTCAAGTTTAGATTAAATTAAAGCCATGTTGTGTTTGAGGATCAAGTGACCCTTGAGTCTCCAGGCCCTATGACAGTTAATAACCCTTTCCTTAACTATGCAGTGAATATCACAGGTGGAGCTTAACAGACAAGTCAGTATCTGAAAGGTGACCACAAAGCTATTAGTTAGATCACAATGCCCTGTTTCCCAGTGATGATTCTGCTACTGTAGCTGTTAACTGGATAAATTTAAATTAAGTTACTTTCTGAGTATGTAAAGAGAGAAGCTCCCCGCTCAAAACACCCCTCCCCCTAAAAACAGTGTTTCAAAACAAGCACTGCTAATTCTGGGTGTTAAGTAAATTGCAAAAGTGTTCCAATGCTTATCAATCTGCTGGTACAAGTATGATTGATGATTGTTTGTCCATTCTGTGCAGCTTTGTTCAGTACAAAGACATAACCGGGGGAAAATGACTTGAATTTTACCTTTTTTATTGCTCTTTGAGGCGCCTTTTTTTTTTTTTTTTTTTTTAGTTCATTTCTGTGAGCTGCTTTCCACTACTAGGAAACACAAGCATTCTAAATGCTTCTCACCTCAAAGCTCTGTCCTCTGTTCCTGCTGTTTAATTTAAAAAAACTTAAATATCTTAAAGATGTTTAAAAGGGGCTCACCAAAAGAACAACAAAATAAAAACCCCACCCCAAGCCTTTAAAATATGCTGTTATCAATTGCTTTATTAAAATATTTACAACAGCAGCCACAGAAAGTTGTATACACTTAAACATGCCCACAAAAACAGTAAGTAACCATTGCTTTTCCATTTGTGGTAAATTTATTTTATCAATGTATTTTTCAAAAGTAAAATCATCTCAGGTCACTATGTTTCCTTGTGACTAACTGCTAGCACTTGTTCATTTAATTACTTGCATGTAACTTTGCAAGGACAGGTTAAAACAGACATCAGTTGCAGATGGTCATGGCTGTTTGGTGTTAGTTTTAGACAAAGGCAACACTTCCTGAAGCAGGTTCATTTATACTGTTAATGTAGCCCTAATAATTCTTGTTTAAACTCCTGGTGCAGTACCAGGATATTTTTTTTAACTTGTATATTCAGAATGTATAGCGTATTGTTTACTTTTTCCCTTGCACACATAAAGTTGGTTAAAACCACAGAATAATGCAGAACATAGCTATCTGGAAGTTATTGTCTAGTAATTTGTGCATTTATAACAGTAAAATTAATTTTGAATATGAAATATTTAGTGTTTTTAAAATTTTGGTTTGGGGGTGGTCTATTGATTTAAGAATATAAAGTATTCTGCTCTCCTATTCTAAATGTATTAGTTCTGATATGAGTTGATACTCCAGTCATTTATATCACTTTCATTTGCCTTCCTGTTTGTAGCAATACAGATTGTATTCTCTCACCAATATTTGCTCATTCAAGGAAGAATAGACCTCCATAGAGAAATCTAATCAGTGGTCCAATAATAAGACTTGAACATAAGAGCAAAATGTCCATGGAAAAAACAGTTTCCCAGCTACTAAAAGACCCCAGCTCAGAATAAAACTCATTGTAATACCCAGTAACATTATTCTGTAGCATCATTGTAATACACAGTAACATTATTCTGTAGCACACGTTCCTTTTCACACATAGAAACATGATGTTGAAAGGATTTCTATATTTTTTTTAAAAAAGTCTGAAATAAAAACAAAACACTATTAATTCTTCTGGTTCATCCACTCTCAAAACATTTTTAACTTTTATAATGCAGGCAAATTCCATTTTAATTAGCCAGTGCAATTTAATACCGGAATGGAGGAAGATGTTAGAAGTCAATGTGATATAGCTGTGCAACTGAGTTAATTCTCTTGATTTTTGTACTGTTGCAACCCCACACCTCCCTTTAAAATTGAAGAACAACATTTCAGGAGTATCAAGAAAACATTTGATTCATTTTTTGAATGCTCAGTCTTCACAGAACTATTTCCACAAGCATTTCTTAGTCTTTTTCTTCCTCTCTGCCACACAGCTGTCACTAGTACAGGAAAAGGACTGGGGGAGGGAGGAAGGAGGGAGCCTTGCTAAAATCGTGTCACGTAGCACTAATTCATCTGCTCTCATTAGAGTGAGCGAGGGACAGCAGTGATGGCCAAGAGCTGCACTCCACACATGACACACGAACAGTTTGGGGAATAGAAAATTGCTTTCTCAGGAAGCCTAGCCAATTAAGGACTTGACCATATTGAATGTCAAGTGTTAATTTAGGTTTTTCTTCATTTTCCCAGTAGTAATGCGGGTCCTGTGATGAGCAAATACATGTCAAGTAAAAGTTGATTGCATGAAGGACCTGGGTATTATATGTCACTGACAAGTCACAAATGTACTCTAGTCTTTTAACCCCTTAGGTGACTCTAAGAGGGGGGTAAGGGAGAGGGATTAACTGTACTATAATGATAAGAATATATAGCTTACGTTAGGGAGAAGCCTGGATAGGCCAGACAGAAATAGAAAGTCATGCAAGAGACTAGGACAGGGATTTCCTGCACAAATGTGGTACTTTTCTGGGTTATAATTAATAAAGAAAACAAAACACAAAACAGTTCCTTTTCCTCTCTCCCCCACCACCTTGAGGATTCTTTGGTGTTTTAAGCATCCCTATTCATGGTCTATCCTTAATAATGTTGTTGGGTTGGGGGAGTTGCTATACTGCTGGGAATAGGAAATATTCCTATGTTATCTGTTTTGAAAGAAATAAACCAATGGGAAATGGAGGTGGTTAGCATTTCTGGATTTGGCTCATTTTGAGTTTCTACAGAAATACAAATTGTAAAGGGCTGGGGCTTTCTTTTTTGTATTGGGGGAGAAAAGAGGAGCAGCAGCAGGGAAATATAAAATAGTTGAAAACAGTTTATATTCTATCCTGTATTTTAATTTCTTAGTGATTAGAAGCCCATAGAAAGTCCACCTTCTTTCATTTTATGTTGTATCTGCCCACAGTGTAGAAGGGAGACGTCAGTTTATCTAAGTGAGGTAGCATTTATTTTTACTAGACGTGGATACTTACATCGATAGCATCTCATTTCCATTCATCAGCATATTATTTACATATGAATGTTATGAAAATAAGAGAGTGTCTGTTTCTGTTTCAATTGTATAATTGGCAATAAATAAATATCCCACAATGAAGTAGGCATTACCGTGTGGTACCAACATATTAAAATGGAGCTGGCAAATCTGCAAATGTATAAAAAGTTGTCAATGCCCCTTAAATTGGATGCTATGGTTTTAAATGAAATTAATGTCAATAGATTTCCCTGTTGGTTGTAAAAACAAAACAAACACCCTAACCTGTGAACAGTGCGCATTGAAGCTAGTCAGCAAACATAGTGGCATAGTAATAAATGTGACTTAAAAATCTTGTTTCCAGTTGAAAATATTTCCCGAAAACCAGTAGAGATGGTGCTCCTCTGCATCAGGATTGAGGCACATAAGCAACGTAGGAGAAGTTTCTGCAAGCACTGTCCATGTTTAGTGGGCAAGCAGAGGACCACATTCTCTAGTGCTGTCACTCTGATGTCTTTCGTGAGTACAGAAATGGTTAGAGGAGAGGATGGGAAAGACCTCTTAAATTTTAAACCAAACGTGTTCTGGGAAAAAGTAATTTAGGATTAGCGTTTTCTGATCAGATTTCAGTTTTGTTTGTAAAAAAATAAAATAAAAAATCAACGATGCTGTCTGTATAATTAAAGCCAACTAGCTTCATGTTAAGAAACAATTCCAAGAATCTGGCCATGAATAGGATCGGTGCTTTTGTGTTAGTAACTGTTTCTTATTTTAATTGATCTTGTGCATGTAAGTAGTAGTGTATACTATAAACTCGCCTTACATACCACACTGTCTTAGTAATAAAATAAGCTCTTCCCTCCTCATCCCCCACCTCCTGTTTTGAAAAGCGGCGTCTGTAGAACTCATCCGGCATTGAGAATGGCATTTTAATTACAGTGTAGACCTCAGCAGCTTCCCTTCTGCTAGGTGTGCTGAGGGACTTTGCTAAGTGTCCTTAAAGTAAATTCTGATGATGGCATCTCTGGTTGCTGATGCAAGTTTTTCCTCCTATGTGGTGTCACTTTTGACGAATGGCACCTAATGCAATCAGCCACAGCCAATGCAAGACCTTCCTTGCTGCTCCTATAGCCTGACCAGAGGGTCCAAATAAATAAATAAATCCCCCCCCCCATGCACACACACAAAAAAAACCCCAAACAGGAGAGGCTTTTTCTGAAGCGCCATTTCCCAATGCTTAAGCTGAAGATGCCTCCCTTTGCGCATGTTTTTGATAAATTTAAGAAGTCAAATCACTGACACAGATGGATAATCCAAGTGTATAGGGTGAAGAGTTATAAATTAACACATTATTCCCTCTTAATGTGAAATACTTGAGAATGCATTTTCTCAGTCCCCTGACATCTACCCAGTGAGGGCTCGCATTGTACTTTTCAAGTGGCATTGATTTGTTAAAGCGCTGAATTAGCATCTCAGGCCAGCTGCCTGTTCCACTGTTGTGTTGTTGGGTTCATTCTCTCTCTCTCTCTCTCTCTCTCTCTCTCTCTCTCTCTCTTGCTTCCTGCTGCCTTGGCCACACACAGGGCTTCATCCTGCTTACCCCAGCTTTTCCCCTCTGTTATTTTAGCTAATCCAGGTAATACGCTCACCAAATGTGCCTTGTCGAGCTAAGTAAATTAACATATTTCTCTTCTTTAACACAGAGCCCATAATATGCACATATGTCTGTGGTGGCTTTGGTTGGATGGAGTAGGAGTGAGATGGGGAGAGAGATGGATAGTAAGAATGGATGGCTATGTTTACCCTCCTTGATCTCTGTGAAGTTATACATTGTTTTTTTTTATTTCATTTGCAAGGTGCTGAAGTCTTCTGCGCAACGGCTGAGTGAAAGGGGAAGGAATGAAAAAAGTGGGAATATTGGCCACATCAAAAAAGATGTCAAAGTGCTATATTAAACTATATGTCTGAGATCTGAATGTTAGTCTCTAATACTTCCATCAGGCTGCTTATTAATGAATCCAAGAATAGTTTGTGTCATAGTATTTGTTAGCCACGGATTTTTGATTCCAATTGAAAGCTGATAATGACAATGAAAATTTAATCTTTGCCTCCTCCATTTCTCTCTTTATCTCACTCTTTTAATGTTTTCAGTAAAATTTCATACTTTATATTTCTCATAGTAGACCCTGACAGATTTGTAGCTGTGCTCTAATTGCCTAAATTACGGTACTAATACATATATTGCAGCAATGAAGATTATGCACATGAAATTAACATTATAATTTGTTTAAAACTGTTAATAAAATGGTGTTTTTTATTTGTAGTTCCTTGACATAGTGACTTGCAAATTTCTACAAAGGAACTGTGCTATAAAGTAGTATTGAGGGGTGAAATGATGTCCTCATTATACTCTACATTTATTAATCATGCACTATTTTGAACATGATTTTTCTGTTACCAGTGTTTACTTGTGACAGTTTATTGCTGCAGAAAAATTTACTTTAGGAAATAGAAATAGAGAACTTTGGATACTCAGCAAGACTGTACCTCTTTGCCATTGCTAATATCACAAATCTGTTTTAGATGCGGTCCTTTTTGGGGTTCCTGTAGGTTTTCTTCCACACATAAATATACCGATAGATTAACTCATGCATCACACACAAAATGTGAATGAGTATGAAAACTCAGTTAAACTTAAATAAAAATACCTGGCTTGCCATCATAACTATAGCTATTATTTAAAGCTTCCAAATAACAGCATAATATATAGTACTAATTTTGGGTCCCGTTCTTATTCAAGAAATCCTATTCTCGGTAAAGGCAATGAGATACATGGCTGAGTAAGAGTGCAGGTCAGGCTCCTTATGTAGATTCATCATCAAACATTGCAACATTTTACGGATACACAACTGTGAGGTTTTCTATGGCTAGACTTCAGCTTTTATTATTTACCATGTTCACAGCACTGTACAATCTTAAAAGAAGACACATTTTCTGCCTTGAGGTGCTTACAATCTAAATCTAGTACAGTAAAGATTGAATTGTATAAAGCGCTGGCTGAACAGCCAATCTTGATTCACTGGAGATATTTTGGTAGATAGTACTTGTCGAGTTAGTGTGGACCTGTAGTGGTGAAGGGATTAAACAACTTTGGGCTTGTCTACACTTACCAGGGGGATCGATGTGCGGCGATCGATGCTTTGTCAGTCGATTTAGCAGGTTTAGTGAAGACTGCAGATCGCTCTCCCATCAACTCCTATACTCCACCGGATCGAGAAGAGAAAGGGAAGTTAATAGGAAAGTGTCCCCCATCGACATATCATAGTGTAGACCCCAAAGTAAGTTGATCTAAGCTACGTCGATTTGAGTTACGCTATTCACATAATTCAAATTGCGTAGCTTTGATCTACTTTTCCCTGTAGAGTAGACAAGGCCTTTGTCTTTTAACTGGGATTTAAGAGGCTAATTGATACCACCAATGAGAGAGAGAATTGAAACTGAAGGAGGAAAGTCATGTTTTTTGCGTGGACAGGGTACCTTGTTCACAGAGCACCACCAGCACTGCTGGTATAACTTTGTACAACATGCAGAGAAGGACAAGCCAAATGTGCCCTGCTGTGTAGATGTTACATAAACATGAGAAGCTGTGTTGAAGTGCATCTGAGATGCCATGTATGCAGATGTATATATTTCTATTATATTAGACAAATGGAGGTGTCCTAGGCCTTTGGAGACTAGTTTAATCATGCGGATGATACACTTGGCTTGGGGGACTGGAGGAAGCGAGGGCTGCATGAATGCTCTCAATCCCACTCAATGTCAGCTGAGACATGGTTTGAGGCAGATTTGTAGGAAGCTGCTTGACCTTGTTCAGAAAAGAGGTGGAATAACAGTTACTGTCTTGAGAAGGGTGAGGGAGGAGAGATGGCTTCATAAAGACAAATGTGCTCCAGACTGATTATTTTAAAATACTAAAGTAAACTAAAAATCCTGTTCAATTAGATTTCAAGGATGATATCAAGGACTCTTGCTTATTATAATTGTGGGGTTTTAAAATTTTATTTTACGGCTCCCAAAAGTGTGCTAAGCACCTCATAGTAAAGATAAATAACACAGAGTCCCTGCCCTAAAGTGCTTACAATGACACAAGAAGGGGCCAAGAAAACAGAGGAAATACAGAGACAAGATTATGGAGGTACTCAGCAAACAAATGCACATAGGATGATGTGCCTTTTTTTGTAGTTTCATTAAGCCTGCATATTTTTAAACATTAAGACATTTATTTACTTTTTTCTTAGTTGACTCACATTTTGTGGGCAGTATGATAGAAGTGGGTCTTACTCATACCAGACGCATGTATGCATAGTTGATTGGATGCTCCTGTGTGTATATGTCATTAATTGTAGGTGTTACAAACGGGGTATGTGTGTACACACTTCTTCAAAGGATCTCAAGGCACCTTAGGAACAGGGTCTCATAACTACTGCCTTCCCCCATGAAGTAGGTAAGTATTCTAGGTTTGCAGTTGAGGAAATGGAGGCACAAAAATGTGACATGATTTTTCCAAAGTCACCCTGCTTCATGAATGGCAGAACAAGGTATGGAACCTGAAATTGAGAGAGGCTAGTTCTGTGTGTGACTCAAGAGATCATGTTGCTGCTTTATATAAAGTCTAATATAATATATCAACGAGTGCTCCACAATGATAATGTTGCTTTGTTTAAGAACAAAGTTTAAAATAGTTTATTTTCACAGTGCTTTGCCATCTTATTTTATTGTTTGCCAAAGATGCCAGGAGCATAGTCAGTTCTCAACACAAGCAAGGATTTGTAGACACCAATTTGTAACTCATGGGTACTCAGTAAGAAGAAACCCTGAGTGATACGCCATATTGCTGTTCCTTGAGCAGAGATTTCTGTACTCTTGCATCATCTCTCCTTACTTGATCATTTATTTTTTCTCCCAGCCTCATGAAGAAATCACATGGCAGCAAGCAACTATTCTATTTCTTATAGAAAGGATCCTCAAAAAAGCCAGGTATTGATGCAAACGCAGGGCCTCCCTTATTTAAAACAGTGTTGAACTAGTCTGTTGTCCTACAAGGACTGAGATAGCTTGGAAGCAGAATTTTCCATTTTTTACCGGAGTGCATACCTGGGAATGAGAACAAAGAATGGGCTATAGGCTACCAGACACCAGATGCTGGAGTCCTCAATTTAGGTGGGATCTTTTCCTGTACACACTACATGGACCCATGTGTTTGAGTGGCAAAAGACAGTTGATAGAAAGGGAGCAGCACTGTAAACATTAGCAAAGTTGCATCAAAGATAGTGGTCTCTTACTAATTTTGGTCCTAACTTGCTTGACGCAGGCTTGGCAGCGGCTTAAGGCACAGGGAAAATGAAAGGCAGGTTTCTTCCTGCCAGCACTGCTTTTGAATGAAGGTACTAGCATTTCCAGTAACTCTCAATGCCTGCATAGGAGTGACTGTTTTCAGTCATATGGGATAGATAGTGATACAGTATCCCACAAGATCCAGTTCCTGGCAGCCTAATATTAAGTCCATTCCAGATTGCCGGAGGGAGGAGAATTATACTATCTTGATATGAAACTCAGTATCCAAAAGACAGTTTAACCCTGCCCCCTGAACTCTCAGGGGATGACAGTCATCTCAGATTCTCCTCCAGAGATGCAGGAACCTGAAGGAGGAGCCAGGAAACTTAAATCGAAGACTTGAATTCCCTCACTGACCGCCTCCTCAAGGCTACGCAGCTGTTTCCTCTGGCACCAGCCTCTGAATTGGCTCCAAAGCCTGAGGGGATCTGTATTGTTCAAGAGTAGGCGACAGATGAGCCACCGTGATGTTAATACCCCTCTAGAACTTCCATACTAGATAATTTCCACCAGTGAATTCGTGTTATATACACCGTCCAAAGACAGATCCGTACTGTTGATCTGTCAGTGGTGTCAGATTCAAAAGAGTCCATTCTTCCTCTTGAAATCAGTGCTTTCCCCTCCTTCCCCCTTGTTGCTTTTGACAAAATAAACAAATAAATTAGTGCCCCCACGTTTCTTACAAAGAGATACAACTTTTTTTTCTTTTTTTCACCCCCCCCAAAGCCCAGCCAGTTACTTTTAACCCCTGCAACAGATTAAAAGTTAAGGAAGCCCAGAAATAAACTGGTTAGTCTCTAAGGTGCCAAAAGTGTTCTTCGTCTTATTTACAGAAAATTGGAGACATTGAGGAACTGGCTGCCATCTTCCTCCATGAAGTCATCTTGGATTAATTTCAATTAGTATGAAATTTGTATCTTACACCATAGAGAGTCCTCTGGCGCTGACATAGGCTGAGGGAACTGGAAGCAAAAATGGAAAGTATGTTCTCAACCAATCAGATGTTGAAGGGTGGGTGGATGGATGAGCAGATTATTTGGTGCCGCTTTGAACCAGACCCTTCAAGAGATATTCAAGTAGAACGTCTCTACAATAAAAAGAAAATGGGATGGGGCAGGATACCTAGTTTCACTAGGGAAGTATCCTGACAGTAGATCCCTTTGGAGTTTCTCTTAGAGAGGTGAATTCTAACCTGGACAGACGTCTGTTTTTGGGAGGAGAAATGGAACTGGATTAACTGGTAGAAATGAGTCTTTGGGTGAACAACAGAAAGGAATAATTTCTCCTCCTTGCTTCAGAGTAATTCTATCCCTTTATATCAGTCAGGCATTAAATCCTGTCCTGCCCTTTTAGGGTTGTCTGTGCTGCAAAAAGAGAACACACGCGGCAACAAGTCTGAGCTAGTGTCTACAGACTCCAGCTTACAGAGCTCATGCTACAGCACTAAAAATAGCAGCATAGATGTTCCCACTCGGGTTGAAGCTTGGCTCTGTAGACTACTGTCCGTGGGGTTTTTTTGCACTGTCGACGTACTCTTAGTGATGTCTTGGCATCTGCTCATGCTGCTTCATGATCAAGGGAAGATAGACCAATCCTAGACATAAGATGAAAAATTCATTCTGAAAAGATTTTTCCTATTGGCATCATTGAAGTCAGTTGATAAGTGTGTTCATTAACACTGAAGACTACAGGGTATAAGTGAACCTACAACACGTTATGTGTGAATCACTGTTGGATCATGTCAGTGATACATGTGTTTTGCATCAGGAACCCCTGATTTTCAGCTCTGAGCCCTACCATTTGGTCAAGCTGCAGCTTCTCACATTTTCATGAAAAATGGCAGTGATGGGGCAGCAGCAGGTAAATTGGACGCTCTTATTTACCCTGTCTCATATTGCAAGAACAAGGAGAAATTTTATGAAACTGAAAGATATAATTATAAGGTAATGCAGGTCATAATCAGCCTATGGAACTCATGGCCACAAGATATAATGGAGAGCAGTTGATTGATGGGACCAAAGGTTAGTCATGTGTATGGATGATGAGAAGTTTGACCATAACAATAAATAGGATACAAACTTTCTTTTTACATGGGGGCCTAAAGGAAGTAACCATATTTTCACAATCTAGGGTCACTTCCTTGGTTAGGTGTTCTTTTAGTGGCATGCGGGGAGGTTAGCTGTGTGTGTGTGGGGTGGGGGGGAAGTGCCCTTAAAAAAAAAAAAGCGTGTTTGATGTTGTCGCTACTGCCAACCTCTGATTATATAGCACTAGACAGATTTTTCGGAATCAAAGATAAGAGATCACTGGGATACTGAAAGTGAAGTGATCTGATGACCAAGGGATAGTGTTCTTGTTTCCTGTACTAGTGGTCCCGGGTTCTAATTTCACTGGACACCTGGCTGGAAAAGTAAAGTTTTATTTAGTGAGACTAATTAACCATTAAAACAATTTCCCAAAGGATTCTCCATCACCGGCAATGTTTAAATCAAGATTGGATTTTTAAAACATTTTCTAATTCAAAAAGGGTTCTTTGCGGGGAAGGTTCTATGGCCTGCAGCGATTCTCAGGACAATTTTTTTTGGTGGCCTCAGTGTGGCCACCAACTCGTGCTGGTGGCCACACTCAAACTTTTTCCTAAAATAGATAATTAGCTTTAGGAAAATTAAATAAATATGCACATAGACTCATCCAAATTGTAATTTTTTGCTAGATAGCAAGTCTGTTGTGAAAAGTGGTATTAACAAACATGCAGGTTTCACTTTTCACAGCAGACTTATTCAGCCTTGGCAAGCCTGGGGATGGAGGGTTGGGGAGGCAGCCAGGGATAGAGGGTGCAGGAGGTGGGGAAGGCAGTGGGGGCCTGGAGCCTGAAGTCCCATGTCCAAAGTCCTGTGGCCAAAAGATGGGGCTCAGGGATGGAGTCCAAAGCTGTGTGGCCAGAGGCTGGGGCTAAAGCGCGAAACCTGAGCCCCACTGCCTGTGGGAAGGTGAGGAACGCACCAGCTTCCTGCTCCTCCAGCATTGTGCCCCAGGTGTCTCCAGAGGGGGGCAGGCCCCCTGCTGGTTGTCCCAGCAACCAACACCAAGGCGATGAGCCTCCAGGAGCACCAGGGAGGGGGAGAGGCTGCTACTTTGTCTACCCCTTTCCCCCATCACAGCCCAGGAGTCTGTGGCTGCAAGAAAAACACCTGGTGGCCACATTTGAGAAACGTTTGACTAGATGATCACAATGGTCTCTTCTGGCTCAGATTCATACATAGTTTCATAGATTCCAATCAAGAAATACTGAATAAGCATCACTAACGTCTGCTTCTAGTAACAGAACAGCTTTAATAGTGTCTACACTCTTTTCATTTTTTTCTTTGCTCCAAAGACCATTCATCACTGAATACTTACACCACAGGACTTTTTATTCTTGATTTAAACACAAAGCAAATTCTACTCTGTCTACCGACACATCTTGAACACATTTTTTTGAAAAAAATAATCTCCCCAAATATAACCATAGTGTCAACTGAAATGAAAAGCCAGAACATTGCAGGTAACCTGAAAAAAGTTCCTGGAATATTGGGATGTCATATGAAAAACTGTTACTGTCCTGATTCAAACAGGCTATATGGTCACCCCAGACCCTAATGCTTCAGGGCATAAGCTGACCTGTAACAGACTGGGGTTTCTGAAGACCCTTTCCTAATGGGCAGGTTATTCCATAATCATCCAGTACTGCGTTTCTTTCACCTTTTTCTGATGTATCTGGTCCTGGCTGCTATCGGATCCATTACAACAGTTCCTACGTTCCTAAGTTCCATGTTGCTCTAGGAAATTGGAGTATCAGAAACAGGTTAGAATTTCCTGAAAAGACATACTACTAAGACAAGCTGAGGTCTCAGCCTGAGGGACCTGGAGTAAATCATCCTACACATAAATTTTGCTCAAGTTGATTGTGGACAGGTGAATTCTGGTGCATACTTAAGAGCAAGATACTAGGGAAAACAATTCTGTTTACATAATTTAGTCCTTGTGCATGAATGACCAGGTTTGCTGACATCATCTTCACCCACTGTGTCTTTGTACATTGCATCTTTTCTAGCTAAATTTCTTCCCCTACTTTCTAGGGGAAGGTATCTGATACTGACTGTGGTCCCAAATTTTAATAAATGAAGCATCTTGTGCCTTTCTTACGTAACAATAAGCATATCTCTCAGTGTTTCAATGGGTTAACTTTTTCCTCCTCCTTCCTCTTGTATTAAAATATAATTCAGATTGTAAGCTCCTTGGGCAATGGACTCATCCTCTGATGTCCTCCTGTAAAGCATTTGCAAACACATGGTCATGTATAAATAATATGTTTGGCGTGCAAAGCAGGCGCCTTGACTTTCAAATCAGTGTCTACTTCTACAGGACAGAGAATGAGTTTACCTCCTAATTTGATTTCTGTAGACATTGATCTGTAACAAGCCACCTGGGGTGTGTCTACATAGCATTTTGGACTGAGCAGGAGTGAGCCTGTCAGCCAATGCTGACAGACTTGGGCTAGCGAGGCTCACACTAATGTTCTAAAAATGGCTGTATAGACAGTGTTGGAGCTTAGTGGAAGTTGGGATTCACAGCCCAAGCTGAAATGTCAAAGCTCTGTCTCTATAACTATCTGGGCAAGGATGCTCACTCCCACCCATTCCAAAATGCTGGATATACAGATCCTTGAGTTTCAGAGCAAAGAGGACAATGGGTATCAGTTCCCTTTTTCTAGTATAGGTTCAAAATATTTATGGATGTATTTTCCAGTGTTTGGAGAATGTTTCCTTAGCTGTCTGTTTAGTGTCTTATGAACAGCATAAAGTAAAGAAAGGGTAAGACAGCTATAGAAGAATTAAACTGGGCAGTGAAGTGGGTGGAATCAAAGCAAAGAGCTCCAAAAATCTCTGCCCAGAAATTGACTATGCTGTCTGTCATTCAGATGAGAGGGGAAGAAAGTCCAAGAGTTGATGATTTATTTTTATAGCTTCAGAAATTTTTATAGCTTCAGAAATC
This sequence comes from Dermatemys mawii, assembly GCA_007922305.1. Classification (NCBI taxonomy): domain Eukaryota; kingdom Metazoa; phylum Chordata; order Testudines; family Dermatemydidae; genus Dermatemys; species Dermatemys mawii. Next base: position 27,476,370 of record ML677339.1, on the reverse strand, counting down.
AAAATAACAGGTAAGTAATACTTATGTCCTGGTGCTAGGGTACTGTGCTTCCTATTTGCATTGGAATAATACTGTCACACTACACAAAGGGGCAACAGAGGGCACACAAGACTCTTAACACCTTCCCTTTCCTATCAGCATTCCCGATAATTGTCAAGGAAATATTTTTTTTTTATTACAGAATAAATAAAATGCAACTAGATTGCCAAAGGGCTGGCAGCTTCAGTAACTAGTCCTCTAAGCAAACTGTTTTAACAGAAATCTGGTAACTTGATTACCACTGGAAAATGAAAAGTTTACCCTGAAAAAAATTAATCAAGGGTGGGTGGGGGATGGGTGGTCAGGGGACGTATCTTTAGGCTTAAACACACAACTTTCAATAGTAACAGTAATAATATATATATATAAAATATTTTTTTTTTTAAAAAAAAGCACAGTCCCCCACACCCTCTGGCAATTGACCAAGTGCCTGTTGAAAAAGCGGAGCAGATCAGTGAAATGCTGGAATTGCCTGCTCTGTGTTGTGACTCTGCAGAAGTTCTGAAGTGACACATGCATCACAAGCCTGTCACAATGCAGAAGCGGGTCAGGGGTCATGGTTAAGAGCAGGGTGTTGCTGGATAAGGTTGAGGAAGCAGCGGTGGCCCCTCCGCTCTGTGTGTGGGTCTGTGTATTCCTTTCCCGTCAGAGCTGGCCCAGTGCAGCCAAAAAAGCGGTTCCTTGGCAGGGCTTAATGGCAGGATGATGTAGTCTGTTGTGACTAGTGCATTCCTTTCAGGTTAAACTAGGGAAATGGCATTGTGTTAAAATTCCAAGTCGCATGAATGTTTTATTGCCACAAGTGCATTCAGGCCTCAAGGGGAGTGTGTGTGGTGGGGAAAGGGGGAGGGAGGGTGACTTAGAGACTCAGGAACTATCAGAAGAACACTTCCCTTGGAAAATTTTACCCAGCAGTGTGAAGCTGATTTGCTGTGATAGCCGCTTAGAAGGGTTTCACTTTTCCTAAACTGTGGCTTTTTAAAATCTCTCAGTCCAGACAATTAACAGCTGAAGAAAATATGACAAGACACACGCAAAGAGGTTGGGAGAGAGGGGGAAGAAATGCGCCAGAAAGGAGCTGAGTTGCCTTCTTGTGTAAACTGCCAGATCTCCTCTTCCCCCCGCCCCGCTTTCCCTCCCTCCTCACTACTCTGCTCCCAGAACTGTTCCCCCCCACACCCCCCTTTCTGTCTGCTGAAGGCCAGGAGTGATCTGTTAACTGTACACCACTGACTGGGAGGCCAAAGCAGCTCATGGTACTGTATGTTACCATTACTACTCCCTCATTCCTTTTTACATTTTTTAAACATTTTTTTGTAATAATGGTTTACATGAGTCAGAAGGATTTAATTTTAGAATACAAAAGAACAAAGTAAAGAAATAACTAAATGCTGTGCCTTTCTGGGATTTTTTTTAAACAGGGATAGTAGATCCATCTAACATTAGTTGTAATGATTTCTAGCAAAATTTTAAACAGGATTATTGAATGCAGAAATAGTGTGGGGTTTGGGATAGCTTTGGGGATATAACTCTTGTAAAGAGACGTTATTATGAAGTCATGCTCATATTTCTCAGATCTTTTGAATTTTCATAGAATGTGTGGTTGGTTTGTTTTTTCCTTATTGACATATGCGATTTTATTTATTTGTTTATTTTACAAAAAGTTATCTTATATATTACTGAAATTTCGTGAGTTCACATGTTTGCTACAGTTTTACATTGTGTTTATTTGTATGTCAATTGTTTATGTGGCTTAATGTTAAAATAATTGGTGTGGATATATGTATCTGGGACTTACATGAGACTTGTGGGTGCATCACTGAAAATCAGGATATTTTTATTTAGGTGCTTAACGTTAGGCATCCAAAAGTGGAAAAGTTGGCCATAATGCTTGTGTATGCATGGGCATGCACCCCCTCCCCCGCCCAATGAATCATGTTCTTCATTTGATTTCACTCTTGCAACTTCATTGAAGTGAAAGGAGTTACACTGGTGTTAGGTGAAGGCTGATGTTCTTATGTATATATGTTTCTTTATATCGATATCTATCACCATGTGTATGGTGTGGGTGTAGATATGTGTGTGTGCACGTGTGTGTGTGTGTACACACATTAATGTTTAATATATACAGACAATGTATGACTGGGAAGTGTAATACATTTTTTAGTTTTGTGAATGAGAAATGAGCATCCTCAAATTAAAATGAAGCATATTGTAAACCATTTCATAAAATATTTGTGACACATGAAAGGTGCGTGAATAAAAGTTGACATTAGTTTAAATTGCTCATGTTATCAGCAGTATTATAGTAACAATATTCATCCAGTTTCTTAGCTGGGGCCAGTTGGCGTAGCTCCATCTGGCCCACAATGTCTCGATGCATTTGATTTCTCAGTGGTGTGGTATAAATTCAAATATATACACACAAGACCGAATGGTCTTGATCCTACAGGGTGCTGTAGGTATACAGTCAACTCATATGAGTAAAGGGTGCTCAGCACCTTGCAAATTTTGAACTTAAAGTGAAGGGAAATGGCAGAAATCCTGCCAACCTTGTTAAAAAAATAAATATATAAATATGTTAAATTTATAAATATGAATTGAGGAGAATCTCAAAGATAAGGGGAATTTCCCCTTTTTGAATATGTATATATGTGTAAATATTTGATGTGTGGATATGAAACATGCACATACACGTGTGTGTAATTTTATATAGATTTACAATACATATTGTATTCTGTACTTAAATCTTTGTATAAAACACATTCACGGTGCACTGGAATACTTTTTATATTTTACTTTATATTATAAAGCATGTTATAAGGAAAATTATTTCACAGTTATCAATGTGTGTATCAGGAATGCATGTAAATGTTGTTAAAGAATGTAACTTTTTTTTTAAAAAAGTAAGCCACTAGTAGGTCTTCATATCCCATTTAATTTTTTATTTAAAAGGTTAGGAATGATTCACATAGGTATAGCTGCATGATTTATTTATTTTGTTTCTATAAAAGGGATCATTTTTGTCATATAAATATAACTTTAAACTGGTTAGTGCCTTGGTTATGATGATGATACAGGATGCTTTTTTTTTTTCAAGCACTTTTATTGTCAAGGTTTCCGGAGAGTCATAGTCTCAACAAACAATGAGCTATATAGCAAAGTCATGATTTATTTATCTATTGAGCCCTTCAGATTTCAGAACTTGTCATTAAAATTGTCCATAGCTTCTGAAGGTTACCCACTTCGAGTTATATTTTTTCTCCTTTAAACTATTTTGAGTACAAATTGATGGGCGTTTCCTTTAGAAACCATAATTTAAAAATTTCTCATTTGCAAATCATCAAAGGTAAAGTGGCAAGTTTATATGTTCACACAACGTTTTCTTTCATTTAGTGACTATTTAAAATTTTTTTTTTCCAACTGGACTTCTTGTAATTTACGATTCTTTAATGAATAATGCAAAAAATGTACTGTAGTGTCCTGAAAACAGATTCCATATTCCTTTTGGAGAAGAGGTGAGTTGATAATAACTATCCCATTTCCCACTGGTTGAGGAGCAGTTCTTCCATAGACTTCAAATAATAATATTTTAAAAAGTAACTAAATAATAATAATAATAACTAAGTAACCTTTTTAGAAACAAGAGGTCTGATTTTTTGCTCTGCTTGCTCCTTGAGTACTAATTTATACCTATGCAAACTGGTATGAAAATGCAACTAACTCTGAATCCTCTTCTCACGCCAGTGGTAGCGTTTTACACTACTTCACACTCATTTTTTGCAAATATAAATGACTATAGAAAGCAGTGGATAATCAAGTCCAAGGCTTTTGTTGCTGTGTTGGTAGACTAATAATGTGCCTTGCACTGTGGGTAGGATTTTCAAAGGATTCCAAGTGTTCAAAAATTACGAGTCAATCCCCCTCAAAATCCTGAGATCAGCTTAAAATCGTGAGCTTTTAAAAAGAAATTTGGATACGTTTTATTTGCCTTCTGGTTTCTGGGCCTTTAGGGCTCACTCATTTCATGCTTCAAAGCCTTTCTTCACAAACATGAGGGCTGGAAACTTGTTTAAGTGAAAGCTGAGATTTTCACCTAATGAAATGCTTCCAGAGGCTGGAGCTTTAAGAAAAAGAATCACATATTACAAGACTTCCAATAAAATAGTGATAATTGGCAAAATTGTATTTCTTCTCAGCCTCCTTTGAAAATGCCAACCTAAGGCCTAGTCTACAAATAAGATTTGTGCATCATTGTGTCCATGCCAATTTAGTTATGCTGATACAAACCTCTAATACAGATACATTTAAACCCCTTTAAATTGTGCTTAAATTGGATTAGCTTAATCCATTATCTTAATTAACTGAATTACTCTAAACCAGTATAAACATGGTTTAAATTGGTTTAACATGTCTACATAAGGAGTTTAAAGTGGTATAACTAGACCGAGTTTTACATTGATTTATTTACACTGGTACCACTTTTCTAACATAGACAAGCCCATATTTGTGATGTTTTTCTGATCCATTTATCTTTCCTTTTCTCTGTCAATCCGCAATTGCTAGATAGGTCCTTCATGTGCAACTGTGAGAAAGTTCAAAAGTTCATCTTAACACTTCACCTTTTTGATAGAGTAAGGTATAATTTCAGGATTTATTTACATCAGCATCAAGTTTGAGCCTTGCATACCACATCAGGGAAGGTTAATCACAAGGAAAAAATCTTGAAGGTAGAGGGCTGAATATTAGCAATCATACAGTTCTTCACGTAAGGCTGTAAGTGAAATGATTATATGTTATAGTGCTCACTTAGTTGCCAGTGCGATAGGTGAGGCTGAAAAACAATTTCAGTGACCATCTCCCCTGCTTTCCCACACCCATAACTTACTAAAAAAATCCCCAGTTAGCCTAAACTTTTCTGTACTTAAAGTTTGGTCAAAGGTAGTAGGGGTTTTGATTTTTGAGATTTGGTCAAAATTCTCTCAGCTATTTTTTTGAATTTTAAAAAAGTTGCATAATATTTTATTTCCCATCTAGATAACTCAAAAAGAGCAGAACTCTGAACCTCTTTATGCAAATAATACTTCTATGACCAAAAGTGAAAGAATTATTTGGAGCTGTATATCCTCATTCAGCAAGATTCTTAAACGTGTTGGGGCTATCCATGTGCTTAATGCAATGCTGCACGTTTGTTTAAGTACCGCACTGAATTAAGGATTTAGGGTGAGCGAGAGGGAGACAAATTCGTGTGCACGTGCAGTAGAAAATGTTTTAAAGTCTGCGTGAGAAAAGATTGTGTACGTATGATTGAGAGTCCTGTGGCACCTTAAAGACTAACTGAAATTTTTTCAGAGCATGAGCTTTCGTGGGCTAATACCCACTTCGTTGGATGCATGC
>ML677339.1:27254525-27470534 GCA_007922305.1 Dermatemys mawii | reverse complement strand
ACCCTCAAGCAGGGGCTGAGTAATACCAGACAGCGAGGAGTGACGGCGGGCTGAGGGGGAGACTGCCACCCACGGTTAAGGGTGGAAGGGGGGACGCAGGCCCACCCGCTCCACTGCGTCCCGGCCCGGGGCCCTAGCAGCGGTAACAGACCTGCTGCAGTCAGTGGGGATCCGGACCGCAACACACTGACATAGGTTCACACTCATTCCCCGGGCCACTTCCTAACTCCCCCTCAAAGGGTACCTGGGGAGGCGTGGTGACCTCCATGGGCTCCTCTGAGTCGCTGTCTGGAGGCAGAGGTGGCAGCTCCTCGGGGTAGCCTGGACTGGGTAGGCTCGGTCCCTCTTCCTCCGGGTAGCGGGCGCAGGACAGACTGGGAAGCTCCTCAGGGTAGCACGGACGGAGTAGGCTCGGTCCCTCTTCCTCCGGGTAGCGGGCGCAGGGCAGGCTCAGCCAGTTCCCGGGGTAGCATGGACTGGGTCGGCTCGGTCCCTCTTCCTCCGGGTAGCGGGCGCAGGGCAGGCTTGGCCAGTTCCCGAGCTCAGGCTGGGTCACTGGGGCTTCCCGTTCAGGAGCCCTGGCTGTAGCCTCTGGCCCCTCCTCTGGCTCCCTCTGAAGTGAGCTCCGGGGCCGAGCTTTTATACTTCCGGGTCGGCCAGCTGACCTGAGGGGGAGGGGCGCAGGTTTCTCCAGCTCCGCCCCCTCTTGCCTCTGGGGAGGCTCGTCCCTCTGCGGGGCGGTTGGGCACCAGACCGCCTCGCTACAAGCTGGAATTGAGGTCATGCAACACACTGCAGGGCATTTCAACCTCTCACTGGTAGGGGGCAAACTCCTTTGTCCTGATTTTATAGGGACAGTCCCAATGTTTGGGTCTTTTTCTTTTATAGGCTCCTATTATTCCTCACCCCCGTCCCCATTTTTCACACTTGCTGTCTGGTCACCCTATGCCCTTGGCACAGCGCTGGACAAAAGTACCGATACTACATCCAGATGCCATTTCTGTTCTCTCCATCTAGCTTTATTAGCAGAGTTGTAAGTATCTGTTTACAACAAACACATACAAAACTGCTTGGCAAGTAAACTCTCTCTAGAAAACAAACACACCAACCCAACTGTTTCCATTATGGAAGCTAAAGGAGAGTCTCATAAATAGTAGCAAAAGGAATCTTGCTTGTTCCTGAGTGGCCTTGCATGTAAAATGAAGTATTTTCACAGCAAAAATTCTGTATCAACATGGCAGCAGGATATATTTTTTCAGAGAGTAGGATTATTTTGACCAATGACATTTGTGGCAATACATGCCTAAAATAAGTACTTCAGGGCATATGTTGATCGCCACAAGATTATATCATCCTCTTTCTCTTTCTAAATGTCCAGCATTGCTCAGTTTGCTAAATACAGTGTGAGTACTTTTTCTTTTTTTATTTTTGGCTTTCCAGTGAACCATCAGTTATTGGCCACTACCAGACACTGGGTAGTGGACTTAATTGATTAATCCAAATAACTATGTAGTGTTAACAAAATTTCAACTAGTTCAGCTTTTTCTCAATTAAAAAAACCTTAATTCTAGCCTTTTAAAAAAAAACCTTCCATTTTGATTCACAAGTGTCCACGTTTCCTATTTAGCCTTTAAAATAAGGGGGTCGGAAAGACACAAATAGAGAGAAGAAAAAAATATATAATCCAATATGTAATTTGAATTTTCCTCCTTATCATTCCAAAAAGTAAGAGAAGTTCAGTGTGGCTGTTGGAAAGTGTTACATTGTCCCTCTGCCATCCTACAGTCTATTTTCATATCTTCTCAATCCACTTCTAGTACTGCCATTGGGACTTGGATCGAGGGCATGATAAAGCCCTTAGATATTAGCTATTTGCAAACCAGACAATGAAAAGTGGTCTTTTGGAATTTTGGAAAACTGTTGTGTGAGGAGGGGAAGAGTTTTTCAATTTAATAAATATAGTGAATGATAAGGATTTGTGTTGCTTGTGTTTTGTTTTACAAAAGCAAATTGTGTTCACTGTACATTCCTCTTCCTTATGCTACAAAATATGTCTCACTTACAACAAAAAATACATCAATTCATCTTGCACCGTACACTGTTATTAAAGCACATCCTATATATTTCATTAATTATCAGTAAAATCCTTACATTAAAATAGTCTCTCTCTTTTTTTTTGGAAGATGACATTTAGGGGGGCAGCCAGGCAGTACCAATGGAATTTTCTTCCTCACAAACTTTGACCTAAAGTGAGGTGGGGGAGGAGGGAGAAGCAAAGTTGGCACCAATATTCCCTAACATCCATCTGTGTGGATCCACGCTTTTGGTTTAGGTCCATCTCTAATGGATTATAAACACAAAAATATCAAGTAAATTAGAACTTCTTGCAAATGTATTACATTGCTCTCAGAACCTTCCCAATTGCTTCTCCAGGAGCTCACTAATATTCTTTGATTGGCATGGAGTTATCAAACCTTTATTAACATAAAATGATCAAAAAATCATTTTTGCATATTGGATCAAACGAGTTTGTACAAAATTAATGCTATTAATGTCATATTCCTTGCATACCTCCACATTCCATTCTAGTTGGAGCAAACCAAAGTTAACTCATTCAGTACATTCTTGAAGAATTCAAAACATTTTTTAGTCTGAATCTTAACGTCGGTATCTCTTATTTTTTAAAAATACCTCCCAAGTGCACTGCCAGTGTATCTGGAGATGTGAGATACTGCTATGTGTATACATTGCTTTTTCCTACTGCAGCTCCCTCTTTATCTAACAAGTGCAGCCTGGCTATTCCACTGGAATTCTCAATTGCTTGTCTGTTTCCAAGAGTGCCTGTTTTTCTGTTCAAACGTAAGCGCAGTCCGCAAACTCAACCTTCTTTCATCTGTTTTCTTATGCCACCTCTTCTGAAAACATTGTGTTAGTACAGCATGGATTCTACCACCCCATACTGTCTCGTTGGATTTCAATCCTTTAAAATGTATGCTACAAAGTAAGTAGGAACATCTAGTGCCATAAATTGCAAAGCGAAAACCCTGCCTTCATGGACATATCTTTTAATATTGTATAAACTGGAATTTTGATAAAGATGGCTCATCCTTTACATATCTTCCCCTCATTGTGGGAAGAACATCCTATTCCAAACAAGAGGGTCCGTCAACCTAACCTATATATGGTGAAATCTCTTCCTACAGGCAATACCTAGCTTTTTTCTGTCAGAATTGTACATTTCTTTGTATTTCTCTCCAGTGATGTCTGTTAAGATACTGAATTGGGAATCACTTTTGTGCTATACATTTTCTTTCCTGCCCAGTATTCCCTTTCTTTTAGGATGCCTCTTCTGCTTCCATTTTCTGTTCCCCACGTACTAGGAAAAATATTTTTGTATACTCAGTCCAAAATGTATCTATCATGGTAGACAGTGTACGGATTTGCCAAGTGCAATTACACTTTTGACGTAAGATGTATGTCTGCCAAAAGCCCCGGAGCACTGTAGGTAATTGTATATGAGCTCCTTCATCTGCATGTGATAAGTGGGTGCCTTCTCTGGACTTTTAATCCTAAATGCCAGAAGTGAAAGAAGGCTCTTGCAAGTGTTGCCTCCTGTGCTGAGAGTTCATCTTCTCATCATACTCCCAATTCTTCCTATCACGCACACACACACACACACACACTTTGCCTCTGAAACGGTACCTTGCTTTCCTGATGCTGAATTGTGTTGGTGCTTCTATCTTTGGTTTATTATGTTCTAAGAAAAGACAAAAAAATGGTTTGACTTCCTCTCTCAAATGAGGAAAAAAAATATCTTTCTTCCTGAAGCTGCAGTTCAAGCTCAGCAACTTTCGGCAGCTTCTGTGGTAGTGGGGAATGGGCCATGAGCGTGTCCTCCAGTTGTGACACCGTCCTGTTTCTTCCATTTGCTGGAGATTTCTCTGACACTCCCCTTCCTGTTCTTGGAGCTTTGGTTACAATCTGTCTCTCGCTGGGAGTTACTCTGTCTACAACTGGAGATGACGTATAGGTTACCCTTTTCTCACTCTATTCTTCTTTCTTCCAGCTCTGTTCTCTAGCAACACCACGTCATTGGCACCCCTTTCCCTCTTTTAGTGGACTCTCTACCATCTCCATTCTGCTTTACGTGCCTTGTCTATTGTTTCATTTAATTGTCGAAAGAGTATTGGTCCTGTCTTTCTTCCTCAATCCATTCCTTACTGCTCAGGAGTGAGCTTGGTAAACAAAGAAAATATGAGAGGGGGGAATTTGCCACGTTTCTTCTGTGACTCAGAATATATATTGCCCGAAAACACTTTCCGCATGGAAGGGAATGCCCAATGTTCTTTTTTCTCTTAATTCCTTTGGGGATGTGGTGGAGAAAGCCCTTTATTCTTCTTGTTGTTATATCTTTTGTTTCTGCTGATGATACACAAAGCAAGTTGTAAATGGTGCTTTCACTTACTATTGTAATTCCTTTGAGAGACATACAGCACAGTAGCTGTGTACTTAATTTGCTCTAGGGATTGTAAAGGGACACTTTAAAGGCGCTTTTCACTCATTTCTGCAGCTTTGACAGAATGGAATTTAATTTTGTACCATACAAATGTCATCCAACTTTAAAGCTTCAGCATTATTTTAAAATTTTTAGTAGCAGTCACCACAGCATCAAAACAATCTCAATCCATGGATTTGCATGACACACAAAAGTCCCTAAAGGGTTTGAATCCTAGTAAACTGCTTGCATTTTGCACCATAGCAAAACAAAGAAATAATTAAAATATGACTAGGAAAGTAAAAGTGGTGTTTTAATATATTATTTTACAGTGAGGTAATAATTGAGCTTAATTCAATTTATTCCTCTAAATGTCAATCAAACTAACTTTCTGAACCTGGATAACATTAGGGCTCCTAAACCAAAAGACACACACATTTGCTAATATGGTAATTTTGCCATATGATTGGGTAATTATATTAGCTCTCAACCTGTTTCATATTTTTCCCCCATGGGTACATATGACAATCACAGCAGATGTTGTGCACATTTTTGGGGTGTGTGTGTGTGTGTGTCTGTCTGTCTATCTAATCTATAATATGAGAGACTGCCCATAATATAGGGAATAAAAGCATATAGATGTGTACACATAATCAGGCCCCTGGATATTCAGTAATGACTTGGATAACGGAGTGGAGAGTATGTGTATAAAATTTGAAGATGACATCAGGCTGGGAGGCGTTGCTAAAACTTTAGACAGTATTGGGCTTCAAAATCACCTTGAGAATGGGTCTGAAATCAACATGATGAAATTCATTAAAGACAAGGGCATAGCAATACACTTAGGAAGGAAAAATCAAATACTCAACTACAAAATGGGGAATAAATGTCCAGGCAATAACTGCTAAAAATATACATGGGGTTATAGTAGATCACAAACTGAATACGAGTTAACAATGTGATGCAGTTACAAAAAACCCCCATAATAATCTGGGGTATATTAAAAAGAGTGTCTAGTGTAAGACAAGTAGTAGGCCAAGTCCAGGGGCACTTATCCTGCTCTACTCTGCACCAGTGAGGCCTCTGCTGGATTCCTCTATCCAGTTCTGGGCACCACACTTTACAAAAAAGATGGAGAAATTGGAGAAAGTCCAGAAAAGAGCTACAAAAAGATGATAAATTTAGAAAACCTGACCTATGAAGAGAAGTTTTTGTTTTGTTTTTTTTTCAAATGGACATGTTTTCTCAAGACTAAATGGGCCGGGGGCATGGATCTAAGTCTTCAGTGATGTTAAGGGCTGTTATAAAGAATACTCTGATCAATTATGCTCTGTGCATACTGATGAAAGTAGGACAAGGCATAACTGGTTTAATTTGCAACAAGGTAGATTTAGGTTAGATATTAGGAAAAACTTTCTAACTATAAGGATAGTTAAGCACTGGACTAAGCTTCTAAGGGAGGTTGTGCAATTTCTCTGTTTGGAGATTTTAAAGAAGTTAAACAAAAGCCTGTCAGGGATGGTTTAGGTCACTGCAGAGGGGTGGATTAGATGAACTCTCAGGTCGCTTCCAGCCCTGCATTTCTGTGATTCTATATTTTGCCTTTTCACATCTGCAGAAACTGCCTTGGAATCCACCCCTTGCTGCAGAATTATTTACTCTAATAAATACTCTAGTATTTTAAACTTGCATTTTTTTAAAAAGTGATCCATCTATTACTGGAAATGTTGTGCTGATTGTATTATCCGTTTTCATATTTAAATGAATTAAAAAAACTCATTTTTGAGTACAGAAGGGCCTTGTGTATGATAGAATAATGAATACATGGTCATAGTGACTGCAAAGAGAGACTCAGTTGATCAAGTGTATTAGATGGCTGTATTGACCAGACATTGGGTTTTTTTCATGTTATGACCCACTGTGATTCGCACAGTTAAGTTCTATGCCTGTCGTACAAGAAGAAAGGTAAGATGGGGCATTTAGATGAAAAAGAGCAGAAGTTCTCTAATGGTCATCCACCGACTACTGGTGGTCTGCAAAGCACTTCATTGTGGTTCACAGAGAGCTTCTAGTTCTCAATCCTGGCTCCAGTTGTGAGTGTTGGTTTTCAGCTTCTGAATCACATGAATATTTTCCTACTTGCCTGCATGTAATCATCGTGGGATGTAATGTTCAGTCTGAATTGGATTTTGAGTTAAATTGGAAGCTGAGGAAAGGGGTGCAAGAGGTTTCCACTTCCTGGAATGAGAGACTGTTCTGACTGTAGCATTCTGACCTGCTGGAGGTTAGAGAGTAGGGATTTTGAGAGGCTGTAAAAGTGGGAATTATAATATCCAAGATACACAAAGCCCTTAAGACATGGTTAAGAATGGAGTTCTCTGTCACTGTCACTCAAAGCAAACACGGGACCCGGGAAGTACATCAGCCAGTGATTATACTAAAGAACATGATGGTCTTGTTATGAAGGATGATAACTTGTGACTCTGAGGCCACGGTAGCGGATGACATGAGAAAAACAACAACCGTGTATAAAGTTCTGTAGCTGCTTTAAAAAAAAAACCCAGTTTGAATAAAATTTTTAACCATTAACAGTAAATTTAGTAGACAAATCTGTTTCTGAAAGCCTTAGGAATGTAGTACTTTTAACATTGCAGGAGAAAATTTAAAATCCTACAGAGACTTCATTTCAACCATAGGGCTTGATCTTCACTGCAGATCTCTGAAAGAGTGAATAATAATATTAAGGTGAGGAGTTAGTGTTAGCCTGCCACATCATATGTGATTGGGATGTATTACTCCATGTTTCAAACAGTGGAACTATCCAGTGTTGCATGCTCCTTGCATTTATATTGATAGCCCCTAAAAAGCGATGAGGTTTGTCATAAAACACAAGTTCTCTGAATGCTACCTACTAAAAGTGTTTTTTGTTTTTTTTTTTTAAAAAAAGTTCTATATGTGAACATATGATAAAGAGACGCTGGACGGCTCAGATATAGAGCTATTAAGGAGATGTTTATGTGCATGTGGTCAACTTGCTATTCATTGTGCTGGGAACTGACTATTTTATTTTTATTGTACCCATTGCTGAAGTATCTGATTTTAATCCATGTCCAGTGAGCAGCTGCTGCAGCCTGAATCTAGTCCCTTTGTTGCTTGAGTTCAGTACCAAAAATGGCTTTCACCAGCAGGGTTTAAACAAAAAGGACCTTGGCCTATAACTTGGATCTTTTGTCTTATCACATTCCATCCTTCACTTTATCCAGTGGTGATAGTCTTGAAACCCCTTTCATATTCTTCTCTCAGTGCTACCTTCATTCTTGGAATAACCTTTGGTTCTTGTTGACCCCTGTCTTCATTCTAAAACCTTCTAAAGACTCAAATGTTCTTCCAAGCTTACAAAAAAGGGAATAAAAAATAAAAGATTCCTTCCCCAACTCAAATCTATCTGAAGTGACTCCTTTCTTTAGGTTGTCCAGTGCAACTTGTCTTTCTAAGAAGTCTCCCAAGTTTTTAAATTCTCAGGGGCTGGGACTACCTTGATGTGTGTCCTTGCACAGTCAGTGCTTAATGAATAACAATAATAAGGAAAATGGCATCCTACTGTTAGTTCCTTTCATCGTTAAGGGTCCTGCAACCAGGGTCTTCTGTCTTGAAATGAAGACGACCCTCCTTCTAGTCCATTTCCTTTCCCAGAGTAATGATTCCTCAAACTCTCTCCATTCAAATGCAGCTTTCTCCTTCCAGGAGGATTTGGATTCCATTAAGCCCATCCCCATTTTTCCATGGCAGCTGCTACCAACAGTCCCTGCAATGAGGATGGGCAACTGTAATCCCTTGCTCAGAGAAATGTCTTTAAATTTCTGGCATATACCCTGTCACCATCAGTTAATGAAAATGCCCCAAGTGCAAATATTAGCATGCAAAAGAGATCATATGAATTGGGGATGTACTCTGCAATATCTTAGTTCTGTAAAAAAAAAAATAATAATAATTGCCAGCTGGTGACAGATACATTTGTTCATATTTGTGAAAGGGCTTTTAAATTGAACCAGGTGAATTTTTTTTTAAAAAAAAATATTGTCTGTTTTATTCAAGTGTCCGTAGAATGTCTGGCCCTGCAAAAACAAATGGAAGATGGGCCCCAAGGAGCTTAAACTCTAAGGAGATGTAGAAAATCTAGTCATGAAGTGTTCAGATTGACCCGGAGGATGGTTTCATCTTTGAGTGATGCAACAGCATTTTTAATCATGGGGATGAGGCAGCTTTCTGTAGGTGGCGTAACATTTTGTGCGCTTTACAGCAGATATGAGTAGTTTAAAGAGGGAGTGGTATAGAGAGAGAACAGCTGTCCAGGCACGAAGAGCATCATGGAAGAAAGCATGAAGGCAAGAGTGGGGTAAGAGGCAAATGAACAGTAAGGCTGGGGGTGTCAAGGAGAAGAATGAAAGGAGCAGGAGGAAATGGGAGATGAGATGTAGTCAGGAGCAGAATTGTGCAGAGCCTTGAAGTTCAGGATGAGGAGTTTAGACATGAATCAGTTTCCCCCATCTTTCTGCATCAAAGATGGAAATGACATAACCCAGGCAACAGGTGAGCAATCCTTATACCATAAATTTCATGCTATGTTAGAGGAAATATACGTATAAAGGTGAGATGTCAGAAGATAAACAGCATGAACAAACCAGACAATATATGTATGAAAATTCATTTGGAATAATCTTTTCAAATTTCAATGTTATTAGGTGAGCAAAAGTTGGTAGAGCAATTCTCTTGTCCTTGCTCACATCTGTGAACAGAACTCGTATATCAAACAGGTACAATGAGACGTTGGTTTTAGTGACGTGAGAAGGCATGCCACCACCTGCTTTTTAGATTTAACTTGTAAACTTTATGCCTCAACCTATGCATTAGACTCATGTCCTTCTTAGCTGGGGAGGCTTGGTTGGGAAGTATTGGGTATAACGCTGAAAATCCAGTGCCTCTGTTAGGGAGGGCAGGATGTTGCCAGTCTCGAAAGACCCGCATGCTTCCATTGCTCTAAATATCATCTCTTGCCATTTGACAATGTAGTTAGCTGCATCTTCCTTTTCTGTGTAAGGTTATTGATGAATTTATGGTGGGACACTTTCCACAGCATCTAATTGACTCAGATATGACCCTTGTTGATTTGAGTACATGCTTGGTTTAGGATAGAGATTGCTCTGGTTGCATTGTTCACTAATCTCCTAGTGATAGACAATGATCAGCTGTCAGTATGCTGCTGATATTTAAGCTCTCAGCTTCCCTTGATACCACTGCTTGGTAGGAATGAATGGGGCTGCCTTGAAGTAACCTTGTTCTTTCCTAGCTCAAAGACCCCATAAGATGGCATTAGTCAATAATTTGTCAGCTCCAAGACCACTGTCATGTTGCACATTACAGAGATCCATTTTTTTGCCTGTCGTGTTGATCAGGTATATAAGGGAGTTGGGGGTGTTAACAGAGAATATTTGAGCTTCACTGTTATTGGAAGCTGATGAAACTTCAGCTAATGCTCCTCTTGACTTTTATGCAGCAGAATAAGTTTATAGACTAGCACAGTGTCTGGTGGAGATTGGGGGCTGAATGTGAGTGAGATGTCTGAGACTAAATTCAGCTGAGATGGAAGTGATGCTTGTAGGTTACGAGAAACAAATGCAAGAGATGGCAGAAATTATATCAGAGCCCCAAGCTGAGGGCATTTAGCTGTCATTGGTAACCTGAGTGGATAACTTTAAGGTTTGCTAGAACAACAGCTGCATTTAGATCAAGTAGCAGTGATGCTCTTAAAGGCAGTTCTTGCTATTGTCATCCACGTCATTGCTACTGCAGAGTTAGATTATTGCTATGCACTTTGTGGGGAGCTGTATCTTAAGTTGATTTGGAAGCTGGAACTAGTGAAGAAGCCAGCTATCTGCTTGATAAGCTGGGCATCCTATAGAAAGCACACGACACTCATGAAGTCAGTGCAGGCTTTAGAGCATAAGAGTTTCTAGTTAGATTTTAAGGTGTTGGTTTTTGACCTGTAAATCCCTAAATAGCCTGGGACCAGTCTACCTCAGAGACTGCCCTCCCTCATGATATATGGTTATTGTAGGGATCAGCAGATGCTCTGATGCTAGATCCCCCTCAATATAATATACAGGGGGATGCTAAAGAGTGTTTTCCATAAAGGCCATGAGGGTGTTCAAAAATAATCCAGATTTACTCATGTATTCATTTTTTTTCAGGGCATGCTGCAGGGCCAATTTGTTTCACTTGTCCTTTATGGACAGGTTAGTGACATACTGGCCAATGTGGTGTTGGCCAGTAACATACTGGTCAAACTGTATTTAGAGCTGCTGCTTGAAAGAACAAGTGAGCTGACTGAAATTGATTTTAAATAATTGACAGGATGCTTGTAAATGGGCACTTGTTAGTATTTTAAATTTTATGTGAAAGGATACACTGGAAATGCCAGCTGTGTGACATGCATGCAACATTCTGCAACCCTCATTTCTACCGCAAATGCCTGACATTATAATCCTTGCAGTGCATACCTCATATGGGTGTTGTGAGCATTAATTGGTTAGTGTTTGGACAGCACTTTGAAGATGTAAAGCTCTATGTAAGTGCTAAGTACTATTATTGTTATTAACCTCTTGTGATTACTATTAAACATCACTTCATGGAAAGATATTCATAGGAATTCCATTATAGACGTTAGATATGGAAAAGACCTGGAAAAATAGGCCCATTCCTTTACAGTGCAGGATTCGCCATACACTATATTTTTTTCTAGTACTTTCTTCAATCTTGGAAGTTTCTTAATAGATAAGGCTTCAACCACTTCCCTGGGAAATTCTCAGTGTATTTGATTTCATCTGACACTTAACCTACAATTACATTTTCTTTGTTACATCTAGTTTTACACCCTCTTGTACTAAGGGTGTCGCTAGGGAAATGCCTGAGCTCACTGACCCCTGGCTCCCAGCTCCTGTAAAGGGGATCTGGGAAGGAGTATCATCACCTGAATTTTTTTTTTGTGCAAAATGGTATACTTTAGGAGCAGCTTGTAATGTATGTCTAATCCAAGACCACATCCAACCAAGGTTATTTTTTGTCCAGTTGTCATTAATGAAGTTTTTGGAAATAATTTTCTGAGAGAATAGATCACTGAACAATTTGTTTTGTGATCTTGAAGTATCAAACTGTTCCTGGTGGCATTATTCTCCCTTAGAATACTTATTTTGTAAATTCAGTTTAAAATAATTGAAGCAGCCTATGTAATAGATAAGAACTAGAATAAGGTACCTTGAACCAACAAAAATATGCCTTAAGCTAACTATGGCTAGAAGTGATCAACAGCCAGCTCTACAAATGTGGATGTTATTGTTCTGAAAAAAACAGTAATTCTCCAGATGGGGTTCTGTCAGGATTTTCGGTTACATATGTGAATCACAAAAAGGATAGGATTGAATGCATGGCGTGCATTTTATTTTGCCCATCTTTCCCAAATAAAGTTGTCAGAGAATCATGAGCGGATTCTCCCTCAATGCACTCACCATAAGTGTTCGCACCAATGAGCCATGGATATGCATCAAAAGAGCACATACACCTCTGAAATGTTGCCTCAGAATATTAGGGGGAACTTGCCTTTAACATGAAGAAAGGGCCCCACTGCTGTTTTATGGGCAGCACTATTTATATATATTTTTCTCTTTATAGAGATAAATTTTTCCTTTCCAAATCTAAATACACTTCATTGTACTTTACTGGCATTTACAACTCCTACGATTAACCCAAACACAGTTACTTGCTTGGGTAATAATTCCACATACTTGTTGGACTTGATAAATGCCACCACTGAAACCTCTTGATGTATTAAAGTAAATAATGAGGCAACATTTCACAAACAGTTTATACACAATATATTGTGATGTTTCATAAGCCAGAGTTTCTTCCTTCTGTGAACGCTTACTTTCACCCCTTCCTCTTTTAAGTCATACTGGGGGGCAAGTGTAAATTTCCATAACATTTACATGAGGTGCTTCCTATAATTAATGAACAATCGTGGCTGCTGTCTGGTCTGCATTGTAATTAATTGTGATAAGGTTTGTTTGGGGAAGATACTGTTCCTGTAATAATTTGACAAGCTGCTGTGAATTTGCCAGATTATTATACAACTTGTCGCATTCACTTATGGAGTCACAGGGACAAGTTCTGCTTGCAGCTGCTTCCCTTTAAATGCAGCCTAAGAATGAATTGAAAGCTGTTCCTGACATGTCGTTGAAGAAAACAATAGGTCTAGCCCCCTTGAATTTTTACGAAGTTTAACAGCTCTTTGCGCAAGGATTTTCAGTGTTCTACGATGTCGCTGTTGGAAATGGGACAGTAAAATCTGACTTTATGGCCAGGAAAAGTCAATGAAATCATTATATTGTTGTCTACCATGCAATTCTATGGGGAAAATAGTGTTATTTTAAAAATCAACAACAAAAGAACTTAAAAAAATAACCCAAAGTAAAAACACGTTCTCTTCCAGAAACAGTAAGTGACCTTGTGTGCAAACACAGATGCAGTGCACAGTGGAGTGATCTCTGCGGACTGGTAGCATTTTATATGGCCACTTGGTCAGTCGGTCAGTCTCTCTCTTTTAAGGTTAAAAACTGTTCAAAACATTACTGTCTAGTTACTGTGGTGTCTTTCATTTAGATTCTGTTTATTGACTAAACCACAAGGATCCCTGCCCAAAGTACCAGGTGGTCTACGCTTGAATGATTTTGATTTTCTAACACCAGCCATGGGGTTTATTTGAAAAATGTACGTATAGTGCAGCTTTAACAAGTCAAGTGACTGCATGATTTTGACCATGGAGTAGAGTATATCTGAAGATCATTAAATGAAAAAAAAAAAGGGGGGGGGGAGAGAAATGTAGTAGTCACTGTACCACCGCAGTGCATGTATGACACATGGTTTTTGTCTTTTCATCTTCCACAAGAGCCAAAAAGTTTCCTGCCGTTCTTTCCAGCTATTGACAAATGATTGCCAGATGTGAGATCTTTGCAGTGCTCTTTCCCCTTCGCAAACCTGCAGCGAGGGGATATTCAATTCTCCCTTGCCCATTTCATCTCCTTTCCACATCTGCCAGGGACACACAGGCAATACATCCCTACATGAGAGTTTAAAGTTTATTCAGCTCCTTCTCCATCCTCCTTACCTCCACCCCCATGGTAAAGCATTCATATGGACTTCATTCTGTTGTCTCTGCCTTGACATAAATCTCAGTGGTATTAGGAATAAGTTGTTTGTTTTAATTACTTGCATCTAGGTAATGTTATTATTTTGTTTATTTTTTTTTAGTTTCTTTTAATTGTGTGTTGTGAAAAGTATGATGTAGCTTTGTGAGTGCCTGTTGTTAGGCTATACAAACAGTTCCTTCTCCTGAAAATGAGGCATGAGATTTTGTGAGATCCTCTGCTAAAGCAGTTATAATGAATAACTAAATAAACATCAGACATGACCTCTCTGCTGCAAAACAGTGGTTTAAAAGGATAATTAAAATATAGGTGAAAAAATAAGCCTTCAGCAGCTTAAGGAAGACGTCCTCCCTCTCCCACCCTCCCAGCTACTGTATTCAAGATGATTTGAAAGAGAGCAAGTTTCTCCCGACTAGCTTACAAATAGTAGTGAGAACTAATTCTTAAGGGATCTGAAATAAGCCTGGCAATAGCTACACACCTACGCAGCATCATATACAAGAGTCTTTTTTGCCTCTGCTTGGAATGTGTACTAATAGGATTTTTTCCCCTCTCCAAATTCCCCTTTAAAAACATTTTAAAAAATAACACTTTCCAGCTCCCAGCCTTTCTATAGGGTGGGCTGACACAGGTGGCCTTTCTGCTTTAACACTGCGCTTTTGGCAAACTTAACAGCCCCTGGCTTCTTGACAGAGATCAGCATCTTTTTTTTTAATTAAAAAAAATCAATAGAATGTCTACCATACGTGCTCTAAATAGCTAATAGAATTGTCTTCAGGAACATAGTTACTTGTGTGTTAAGCATAAGAACACAAGAGCTTTGCCTTTCTTCTCTTCTGTGACAGTGGTGAAGCATTCATTTGGCACTAACACATCTCATCGGGCCCTTTAAGAAATAGGTCCATAACCTAAATTTCAAAACAGACTTCAGAAACAAGTTTTTTTGTTTGTTTATTTTTAAATTTTTTTTAGGCTTTTCTTAAGTTCTCACCTGCTCCTTTTAGGGATAACCTTTAATTAAAGCAGGAGCACGGAAGAAGCTTCCTCTTGCACTTGTAGAATGGAGCATGCTAATTGACTAAATAAGCTAATCTCAGGTGAGTGAAACATTTCCCGTGTTCAGGGTTTCTTTAAGTGCAATATTTTTTTGAGGCTGAAGGGATAGGACAGCAGGTGACAGTGTACTGCCCTTGTGGTTACCTCCTTTCCCTTTTGAAAAAGACAAAAAAACAAGGGACAGAAGGAAAAGATATTTCACAAGGGAAAGTTAACATTTTTGAAGGTTAAGGCAAAAAGTTGTCTCTGTCCTTTCCTAAAGCCACAAGGATTGAAGCTCGGAAGAGGAGACATGATCCTTCAAGTTCAGAACACTTCACGTAATTTGTCCTCACTAATGCGCTGGCTGGTTTCTCATGCCTTCTTGCTTCCCTCACCATGGTTACCCAGGGAGGTAGAGAGGTGCTAAGCAGTGGAGGTGTCATCCGGCCTATGCACCTAGGGAACGTCCTTCAGAGGACAACTTGTCACTAGCCGTCAAAGAAGAGAGTGGCTTTGTGGTCTCTGAACATCTGGCAGTGCTGCACAGGAAGCGGAGGGGGTGTCATTAATTGTGATGAAATAATTTAAACCATCAGGAATAAATGAGGCTGTTAAGCTAAGTTCAGATTCCATTTGCCATGCACATGTGTCGAGCAGTCTGTGTGCAGTTAAAATTTTTTTCTTGAATTATATTAGCTTGTGAGCAGAAGTGAAACAGATACTGTAAATGAAACGAGTTACAGTGTGATGACATCGTGTAGAACAGCATTCAAAGAGAGAACTTGAAGATCAGGATACAGAAATGTGCGATGTTGCTTAGATCAGTTTATGCTTATATTCACACCTGAAGTCCGTGATCTTGCATGGGTACAACTGAGAATAGTACTGTATTTTGCCGCCGTACAAGGACTAAAACAGAAAGTGAAAGATTCCCAGAATGTTCTAATATCTACTTACTATACAGTTTAAAAAGAGCTATACCTGTGTAGAGAACTTCCCTGCAAATGTTAGTAAAGCAGTGAGAATTTTTTTTCCAAACTATGAGTGTTGGTCAGTGACTGATGAGGCTAGTAACTTTGGAATTGGACAAAAGCAGAGATACTGCCAAGTAATTAATACTGACTAATGCTCCATATCAGACTGGGGGCATTCTTGTAGTTAGTTACTTTCATATACAGAGAAGAGAAGTAGATTGACATGAGGTTTTCCTCTATATGGATCAATGGTGTTAAAAATTATATATTTATAAAATATCCAAAAAACAAACACCATTCAGGATTTTAGCATCAGTGCAAGTACGAAAGGGAAGTGGGGAATTTGGAATAATTAGGTGTGCAAGATCTAGCCCCTGAATTTGCTTTTACCAGTTCTTATACAAAGGATAATCCATGTGGACACCGACAGTTGTCAAGTTTGTAGGAATAATGGTTTCACAAGGTCAAATTCTCTGGAACAGTTTTTACATACAAACTTACTTCTCATCAGCATTATGGGGCAGATTATCTGGCCCTCAATTATGACTTTGCAGTGCTCAGGCAGCACAAATAGAATAGAAACTGGCAGCAAATCTCCAGCAGATGAAGAGGTGGCATAGCTGGTTTCCTATTCCTGCAATTAGGGGACATATGGGGTGGTGAGGAGTTGAGTCCAGAGCACATAGTGCTCTAGTTGTCCCCATTCGAGCAGTCTACCTACTTTGGTAGCCACAGCCCTGGGGTTGCTCTAAAATTTTGTTAGGGCCAACATAGTGGTGGCTGGGTTCCTGACTGCTCCCATCTGCCATGACCAGCAGAAACTGGGTGCAGCAGAGATTGGTCTATATTAGTACATCTTTATTTTTTCCTTGAACAAACATTTTCCAATTTTGTTGCTCTAGCGTGCAACATAATGCTCTTAAAGCCGAGGGGGAATTGAGGGCACTTAATGCCTCTCAGGATACCTTGAGATCCTGAAAGAGTTAAGCATAGTATTGTAAATCAGGGGTTTTCTCCTGGAATTGCCCTTTAAAGATATCGGTGTCATAAAGCTTCAGTAATGTTTTTTGACATTGTGCACCATCAGTTTCATTAGTTATTGACAACCATTTCCCCTACCAAACATGTATGTATTTGGAGTATTTTCCTTGTTTCCTGTCTTACTTTTGCAATGGTAGCAGCAGCAGCAAAGGATGATGCCTTTGAGCAACAGAAATGACAGTATCTGGATCACCAGTGTAATCCTTTCCAGTTACTGGTTGCGTTACTTTTTCTTTCTTCTTGTTGCATGCCCTGTGGAAAGAGCAATCATCTGGTTTAGAAGCAAAACCTTAAATGAAAGTTTGCACGTAAAAATAAAATCATCATGAACATAGCCCTGGCACTCTTTAAAAAAATGACAGTGGATTCCGATTAATTGGGACACATTGGGACCGGAACAATTTGGCCCGATTAAGTGGATGCCCCAATTAACCGAAGTAAATAAAAAGGGACACTTTGTTTCTGTTCTTTGTGATCTGTCCCAGTTAAGCGGATGCTCCGATTAACCGGTGGCCCGATTAACTGGAATCCACTGTATATAACTTGCATATCAGGCGTCCCTTCCTGCCTGATCACAAGAGATTCTTTTGGAGCCGTGCAGTGACTAACAGAAAACTTAGAATCAGAGAGGTAGCTGTGTTAGTCTGGATCTGCAGAAGTGACAGGGTCCTGTGGCACCTTAAAGACTAAGAAAAGTATTGAAGCATAAGCTATTAGCCCACGAAAGCTTATGCTTCAATACTTTGTTAGTCTTTAAGGTGCCACAGGATTCTTTGTTACTTCAGAAAATTTAGGACAGCAACGGGGCATTTTCATGGCAGTGTGAAGCTGTAGTACTATTTGGCAAGCATTTTAAAATATGAGCGCATAAAGTTACGCACCTTTGCTATTTGAAGACACCTACATAAATATGGCTTGATTATCAGAGGTACTGAGCACCTTTCACTCCAGTTGAATTCTCTGGTGAAGTTGGTATCTGTAGAAGTCAGGCCACATTAATTTCTTCTTTCTTTGATTTGTGAGAGGGCCCAATGAAGTCTGTCCACCACTTTCTATCATGTGCTAGCTTCATGGCTTTGTAGATCTTTAAACTTAGGCGCTTGTCTGCTGCATGGATGAATATTACTGAAAACAAGTGGAAAACAATACCATTCCTGTTTTTAAATGTTTGTGTCTGAGATATTCCAGTTCCCTCCCCACTATGCTATACTACCACAGTACACTTTCTGGATTAAGGGCAGTCACTTTTAAAAACTTTTGTAACTCTGCTAATTTACATGCTGGCCTACCAGACTGTCATTTTCCTACCCCCTAATCTAGACCACCATGCATTAACCACAGTTATTTACCTGCTGCTGGAAGCTGTGGAGAAGCAACCTCTCTGCAAAGTCACCAGACAATGTATAAATAAAAACTTTGTGTCCCCCCCCTCCCTGACTGGCATATGACATATTCATGCTACTGCACACAGCTGTTTCCACAGAATAGGGTGTGTACGTGTATGCATTTTAAATTAGTTAAATAATAAGGTTAACCTCTGGCAGTTTTAAGGCTTTGGAAGGGTAGTGGGGAGAGAACTGAATTTGCAACTGTGGAGTGAACAGATACTGTTGCAGGCATTGTTAAAACATAGCAACTTAAGTGTAAAAGTAAAATCTGACAATGGAAGGCAGTCCTCAAGGAGTATAACTATTTATCTGCTAGCTCCTGCAAAATGCAAACTGTTTGATTTTTTTTTTAAATAGTTAAGACTTAAAGGATTCTGTCTTTGATTTTTGGCATAAAAAGGCCATTCCATCCCCATGAATTCATTTTCAGACAGATAAGTCAAGCCAATTCTGTGTACGGAAGAAAAATGTGTATCGATAGCAATGCACCTTCTGTTTTATAAAGGTTGGTTGTGAGGCTCATGATGTCTTAACAGAAATATTGTGATGATGGAACAGTGTTTCATGGTATGGTTTTGTAATCAGAGCAATTTTGTCCGGGAGTTCTGGATGCAGAACTCGCACTAAAGTTGCGTACCTCCGTAGGGACATTTGTGCAAAAGAATTGTAAGCCTGGCTCCCAGTAAGGAATGCAATTTTTTTAGCATGGGATTTGTATTCTTTTAACCCTTTGTCACTTCCCCCTTAAGTATGAATAGTCTTCAGATACTATTTTATCAAACCACAGCAAAGTTAATTAGAAATGCTACTTTATGTCTGTAGGCTATGTTCTCTTGAGCTGCTATGACCCAAATTAAAAAAAAAGTCACTTACATATGTAGCTATTAGGGATTCCTTATATAAAGTAAGGATGTTCTTTGCTGTTCAAAGGAATTATGTTTACAGGTACTCCTCTTAGCCACTGATTTTAAGTGTTCAAGAAACTTCCCTTGAACATTGAGTGAATTGGTAATTCTGTTGTCATTTGACAGGGAAGCAGCAGAGTAGAAAGAGGAAAAATGTGTTCATGGAAGCATTTGACCTGATCAGGTAACTCCTCTGTGTGTAGTACTCCCATTAAAGTTAATATAATTCCACACCTGCAGTAGCTGCAGGATCAGGTCCTAAGTTTGTAGTGAAGAATGAATACAGTAACATACGTCCTGATTTTTCAAATGTACTGAGCACCTGCAGCTCCCATGGACTTCAGTGAGATTTCTGGATACTTGCCACTTCTGAAAATCAGACCAGTAGGATTTAGTTCACTCAAGGAAAAAAAAAATTGAGTGCGCGATTTCTGTGGCAGTTATCAAAGAAAATGTATTTACTTTTTCCAAATCTCTGTATGCATTTTGTATGTCTGGATACACCCTGCCAATACATTGCTGCCAAATGTGTGTATTTTCCTTTGGTTAAACTGGATTTCAAATACGCTCCCTGCTATGGCATTAACAAGTAGCACAAAACCCATGTAATTCATGCACAAATATTATTTTTATGAATTGAGCTATTAGTGTATGATGTGGCAGGCATTCGTAGACTTAGCCTTGAATCATGCTTGATTTATACTGTTTGAGTAAACTGGGAGAGTAGAAATCCACATATAACAAAATGAAATGTGTATTTTGATTGATTCTGGGCTGAAGAATAAAAAATGGTTGTATAACGTTAATTTTTTAAAAAAAACCTGTTATTTAAAAACATAGGCATTTTATTTTACCTCTTCCACTTGATTTCCTAAAATGAAGCAACTATTTACTAGTGATCCCATATGACTGACATCCCTTTCTAAATGTTAGATTTTATATTATTTCTGTGGTTTGTGAATCAGTAGTCACTGAAGGATTTCAGACAAATTATCCATGAATGATTTGTTCAGTGTTTTCTTAATGAGAAAAACCAGAGAATAAGACCACATCACAATAATGGTAAAAGTACACTTTAAGCATTATGTTTGGTCTTTTGTTGAAAGCTCTTAAGCATGACAACATTACTAAGCACAAATTTTTCACAGTCACAGTTGAGCTATGCAGACATATTTGTGTTAGATTTGGTCTGTTTTCTGGAAGTTATTTAGGTCAACTATTATTCTACCTTTACCAAAATAGGAATCTATTGATTAAAGATGAGGTTTATAATGGAAAACTGTAGCTTCATGCACTGGAAAACAACAAAAGGTTGGGGTGGGGAATGCCTCCTTCATGGGCAAAGGGCACTATTGTTCAATAGAAGCCACTGTTTAAATCTAGATTTAAAGAGAAAATAATATGAATTAAAAATGACAGTATTTAAAATGGAGAGGCAAGAGGAGGAATCCTTGCTGCTTTTACACTACTACTTTTCTCCTCTTTCCCCAATTGGCTGCCTTTGCGTGGCCTCACAATCTATTTCCCTCTGGTTCCGCTTCTATTTAAAATACACAAAATGAATGTTCCTTAATTAGTCTCATACATGGGCCCTCTCTCACCAGATTCTCTCTCACCATTTGGTTATCAGCTTTGTTTCTCAGAAATGAAATTTCAGGGAGGAGTTGAACTGTGGCAGTTGCATATGGGTCTCCAGTGGGGCTGCTGCAGCTCTTTAAAAGTGTTGCTACAGCCAGCTTACAGGGTTTGAAGGTGCTTCTGAGCTTTGCAGCTTGTCAGCAGGAAAGAACAAACCCACTTCAAAGGTGGAGTATGGTTCCTGAAGAAGGTTTTCTCTTCCTTGTGAAGTTGTGACAGCAACCAATGTGGAGATTGCGAAGCATGCCAGGATCCTCTCTGCTTGTAAGACCTATAGCACCCAGCAGAAAGGATCTTGAGGGTGTTTCTGAACCCCAAGGCAGGTGA
This sequence comes from Dermatemys mawii, assembly GCA_007922305.1. Classification (NCBI taxonomy): domain Eukaryota; kingdom Metazoa; phylum Chordata; order Testudines; family Dermatemydidae; genus Dermatemys; species Dermatemys mawii. The sequence continues at coordinate 27,449,471 of ML677339.1, read as the reverse complement.
TAGCTACTAAATTTTCCAAAATACCCACTTTGAAGGCAGTTGTAGGTAAATACTGTGTGAAGGAGAAAATGCAACATTATGATGATTTTTTGTGGTTACCTGTTTTTTATCGGCTCCATAGCAAATTTGAAGGAAAAAAATAACCAGGTAACAGTCATGGAACAAGCAGATGAAACAACATCAAAGTTTAAGGCTGAGGGCCTTAGAGTACAGCTAAATTATTTTGTGCATAGACACTCATATAGTGGTTCCTTCAGTTACACTGTATACCCTTCCTGTCTCCTTTTCCTGCACATGTAGTTTGTCAGAAGGAATTCAGAATCTCTAATATTAAGGTAGACTACAATAGCAAGAAGAAAACCTAAGTTGTGAAAAACTTACTTCTGGACTTAATTTAAGTTTCTGGTGGCAAGTGAAAGGGAAGAGGATTAAGCAGCCAGCTAGCTAAGCATCAAGGAAAGAATGTCAAAAGAACAAAAAACAGTTCAGTTGACTGATAGAATTATGTTGCAGTCAGTAGTGAGGTCTAGGGGTTGTTTTTGGTTTTTGTTTTTCCATGGTGAAAGATATTGACCAGCTAATAAGGCAATTTGTGCAAATCTATTTTTATGGTGTGACTAAGTCTCCATCAGTGGGACTGAATGGTATAATAAAGATAGTAGTACTGGGAACTCTTCTACTGGTATACAATTATAAGCCCTGGTCTACACTGAGTGAGGTGGGTGATCAACCTAACATATGCCATTTCAGCAACGTGAATAGCATAGCTGAAGTCAATATATGCAGGTCGACTTACCTTGGCGTCTTCATGGCACTGAGCTGATCCCCCGTTGACTCCGCCTGTGCCTTGTGGCGAGGTGGAATTTTGGAGTCAATGGGAGAGCGCTCAGGGATTGATTTATCGTATCAAGATGAGATGCGATAAATGGATCCCCGAAAGATCGATCTCTACCCACTGATCCAGCAGGTAGTGTAGACCTACCCTTAACTGTAATGCAGAAACTTCCACAGAAGGAATATAAGAACATGAGAATGGCCGCACTGGGTCAGACCAGTGGCACACGTAGCACAGTATCCTGTTTTCCAACAGTGGCCAGTGCCAGATGCTTCAGAGGGAATGAATGGAACAGGGCAATTATCAAGTGATCCATCCCCGTTACACGGTCCCAGCTTCTGAAAGTCAGAGGCTTAGGGACACCCAGAGCATGGGGTTGCATCCCTGGACATCTTGGTTAATAGCCAGTAATGGACCTATCCCCCATGAAGTTATCTATTTCTTTTTTTAAACGGGTTATAGTTTTGGTTCTCACAATATCCCCTGTCAGAGTTCCACAGGTTGACTGTGTGTTGTGTGAGGCACATCCTTATGTTTGTTTTAAACCTGCTACCTTTTAATTTCATTGGGTGACCCCTGGTTCTTGTTTTGCAAAGGAGTAAATAACACTTCCCTATCCATTTTACAAATACCGTTCATGACTTTATAGACTTCTATCATATACCTGTGTAGTCATCTCTTTTCTGAACCGAACAATCCGGGTTTTTTTAATTTCTCATCATATGGAAGCTGTTCAATACCCTTAATCATTTTAGTTGCTCTATTCTGTACCTTTTCCAATGCTAATATATCTTTTCTAAGATTAAGTGACCAGAACTGCATACAGTATTGAAGGTGAGAGTGTACGATGGTTTTATATAGTAGCATTATGATATTTTCTGTCTTCTGTATATCACTTTCCATATGGTTCCTGTCAGGGTTCACGCCCCTTAGGCCTGGGCAACGCGGGCTATGGGCCCGAATTGGTAGGCCTACCCCTACCTCAGGGTAGCCCAAGTCTGTAGGGTCGTCAGAGTCTCTATAAGTGCGCCCTGGGCGCAGGGCCATGCGGGGCAACACCCCAAAGTCTCTAAGTGCGCCCTGGCGGCAGGGCAAAGTGGGGCAGCACCCCAAAGTCTCTATGCGTGCCCTGGTTTCAGGGCAAAGCGGGGCAGCACCTCAAAGTCTCTATGCGTGCCCTGGTTTCAGGGCAAAGCGGGACATCTCCCCAAAGTGTCTATGCGCGCCCCGGTTGCAGGGCAAAGTGGGGCAGTGCCCCAAAGTCTCTATGCGCGCCCCAGTTGCAGGGCAACGCGGATAGTCGCCCACCTAGGGGTGTGGTGGCCTAGGTAGGGGGGCACGGGGCCCATCCACCTCCACCAGGCCCCAACTCAGGGCCCTAACAGTGGCTCCGAAATTGGCCACAGACTCAGCAGGGAAGTCCCACCGAAACACACTGAGTTGCCTCGGGTGGGAGATACCACTCCCCCACCCTCTCTGGGCCACTTCCTACCAGTCCCGCCACGGGGGTCTCCCAGGTACTTCCGGATCCTCTGTGTACCGTCGGGTCAGTCGTCCCCTCCGTCGGTTCCCAACCTTGGGCTCCAGGCCGGTTTGGGCAAGCCTCTGACTCTGGCTCCTTCTCCGGGGGCTGCGTCTGGTCCTCCGCCGGAGCTCCCCAGGCACATCCTTCTCCCTCGGCCGCCAGCCCCGACTGAGCTGAGCTCCCGGCCTTTATACTGCCGGGGCACCTGGAGCATGCCCAGTACCTCGGGGGCGGGACTTCCGCTGCCAGAGCCGCGGGCTTAACCCCTTCCTCACTAGTGCGGGGTTGGCTAGCCCCGTCACACACCTCCCCCCTTAAGAAGGACCCCCGGGGTTGGTCTGTCCCCTACTCTGCTGAGATAAGAAATCTGCATTCACGTGGGCCTTACCCGGGCGATGAAATACCTAATAGTCATAGGGTTGGAGCGAGAGGTACCAAAGCATAATCCGGGGATTTGTGTCCTTCATGTTATGTATCCACCGGAGGGGAGCGTGGTCAGTGACCAATTTGAAATGGTTCCCTAGCAGGTAATAGCGAAGGGCGTCTATGGCCCACTTCACTGCTAGGGCCTCTTTCTCTACTGTAGAATAATTCTGTTCCCGAGGGAACAGTTTCCTGCTCAGGTACAGTACAGGATGTTCTTCTCCATCCGGTTCCTGGGAAAGAACAGCCCCCAAACCGACCTCAGAGGTGTCGGTTTGGAGTATGAACTCCTTCGTGAAGTTGGGGTGCCGTAGGACTGGTTCTCGCGCTAGTCGCTCTTTCAGAGTCTTGAAGGCCTCTGCGCACCATGTAGACCACTGCACCTGTCGTGGCTGAGCGTTTTGTCAGATCCGACAGGAGGGCAGCTATTGACGCGAAGTCCGGCACAAACCGACGGTAATATCCAGCCAGGCCTAAGAAATGGCGTACCTGCTTCTTTGTTTGGGGGATAGGTATGTCCATCAGGGCCTGTACCTTGTTGACGAGGGGGCTCAACTTTCCGCCTCTTACTGTATACCCAAGGTACGTCACTTCTTCCTGCCCCAGGTGATATTTCGCTGGGTTGGCCATGAGGCCTGCTGCTCTCAGGGCCTGCACCACCCCTCCCAGGTGCTTTAGGTGATTCTCCCAGCTGTCGCTGTAGATCACGATGTCATCAATATACGCAGCTGCGTATTGGTCGTGGGGCAAGAGGATCTTATTCATCAGCCACTGAAACGTAGATGCAGCCCCATGTAGCCCGATCGGCATGGTCACAAATTGGAAGAGGCCGAAGGGCGTGGGGAAGGCCGTCTTCTCTCGGGAGTTTGGTGTCAAGGGGATCTGCCAATACCCCTTGGTTAGATCCAACGTAGACAGGTACCTCGCTCCCCCAAGTCACTCTAGGAGTTCTTCCACCCGGGGCATTGCGTATGCATCAAATCGTGAGATGGCATTAACTCTCCGAAAGTCAATACAAAACTGAGTTGTTCCGTCTGACTTTGGAACCAAAACAATCGGGCTGCACCATTCACTTTTTGATTCCTCCACAATTCCCATCTCCAGCATTGTTCCCAGCTCCCTCCGTACCACGTCCCACATCTTCCGGGGCAATGGTCTGTGGTGTTCCCTTACCTTCTGACCAGGAGGGGTTGCGATATGATGGCTCATGAGGTCCGTTCGTCCCGGACGGGTGGATAAGACATCTGGAAAGTCCCTCATAAGCCGTTGTAGCTGCCCCTGTTGTACCAGCGTGAGGCCCGCTCCAAGTGTTGCGGGCTTGGGGTCTGGGGTCTCCCCCGCCAGGGGGCCTAATTCTGGGTCCTGAATCAACGGGGCTATAAACAAGGCCTCCCTTGTCTTCCAAGCCTTCAAAAGATTCACATGGTAAAGGCGGGTCTCCTTCCGTCACCCTGGTAGGTGGACCTCGTAGTCTACCGGCCCGACCCGCCGGACTACCTCATAAGGCCCCTGCCATTTGGCCGTGAGCTTCGATTCTGCTGAAGGCAGCAGGAGTAAGACCCAGTCCCCGGGGGCAAAGCTCCTTACCCCAGCTCTTTGGTTATAGAGCCGCTCTTGGGTTTTCTGGGCCTGCTGTAGGTTCTCCCGGACAAAGGTCCCCAGGGTTTGTAGCCGTTCCCTGAGTCGTAGCACATATTGGGTGATCCTGAGGACTCTTGCTTCCTGCTCCTCCCACTCCTCTCTTAGAAGGTCTAGGATCCCCCTTGGCTGTCTGCCATATAACAGCTCAAAGGGTGAGAACCCCGTCGGTACTTCCCTCACGGCAAACAGTAGGGCCGGTAGAAATGTATCCCAATGTGTGGGGTCCTCCTCCACAAACTTTCACAGCATGGACTTTAGAGTCCCATTAAAGTGTTCCACCAGGCCGTCGGTCTGGGGGTGATACACAGATGTCCGAAGAGTTCGTATATGGAGGAGACAACACAGCTTGACTATTAGCTTGGAGGATACATTAGTCCCCTGGTCTGTCAGGATTTCGGCAGGGATTCCAACCCTAGCGAAGACCTTCACTAATTTGCTAGCAATCACTGGGGCCGTAGCTGTTTGCAGGGGCACGGCTTCGGGGTAGCGTGTCGCATAATCCACAATTACCAGAATGAATCTGTTCCCGGTCTTGCTCCTTTCCAAGGGGCCGACTAGGTCCATCCCAATCTGTTCAAATGGCACCCCCACGATGGGCATCGGTATAAGGGGTGCCCTGGGCACATTCTTTGGTCCGGCCAGCTGACACTCTGGGCAAGACGCGCAATAGTCTCGGACTTCTTGATGGATGCCAGGCCAAAAGAAGTGGTGGGCTACCCTCTGGAGGGTCTTTTCCCTCCTCATATGTCCTGCCCAGGGGTTGGCGTGGGCTAGTTGTAGAAGGCTCCGTCACAGCCTCCAGGGAACCACCAGCTGTTTGAGCGTCTCGTGTGTCTGTGGTTCCTGTGTGATCCGATACAGATGACCTCGCCAAATCTCAAAGCAGGGTCCCTGCGGGTGTCTCGGTGTTGGGCCCCCCTCAAGGTCAGGACTGGTAGCCTGCTTCCAGGCTTGACTTAGTGTCGGATCCTCCCTCTGTTCCCGCACGAAGTCCACATCGCGCTCCAGCTCAGCTTGAGCCTCGTCTACGGATGGTTGCCCCGCCAGGTGCGAGTTTGTGGGGGTCTCCTCTGCTGTAGAGGTCCTTTCCCCAGGGCCCCTTCGGGGCGTGCGTCCCAGCAATCCTGGCCTCGGAGGTCTGACCCCTACCTGTTGTAGGGTGGGCGGTCGATACCACTGGAGGATCTCCCCAAACTCAGGCCAGTCTCTTCCCAGCACCACCGGGTAGGCTAACCTGGGGGCTACGCCGACGTGAAGACCTTCCTTCCGTTGGTCGATGTCCATTTCCACCCAGGCGGTGGGGTAAGGATGGATATCCCCATGAACACATTGTAGGTGTATCTGGGTGTTGGAGAGCTTGAGGCCCGGAATCAGCCCCTCCTGGATGAGGGTCTGGCTACAGCCCGAGTCCACGAGGGCGTTGGTGGGGATCCCCTCAACCCGTACTGAAGCCACCAGCTTTCCCCCTTCTCCCTTCCGCGCCCTTTGGCCGCTTTCCCTTGCCTGTCCATAACTGCAATCCATGTACAGACATTCCCGGTGAAAATGTCCTTCCTGGCCACACTTCCAGCAACGCTCCCGGGTTTCGACTGGGCGTGGACCTTCCTTTGGCAGGTCCCTCCTCTCGTGGGGGCGGATCCCTCCGAAGCAGTGCCCGTGACGGCCTTGGCCTGGGCTCTGGGCTGGAAGGCTTTGTCGCTGCGAGGCGTACGACGGGTGGCGGCCCCCCGAGCCCTCACTCCCTGAGGGCTTACCTGGCTGGGCCCATCTCTTCGGTTTGGATTCCCTGTGGCACGGGTGGCTGCCTCGACCCCCTTTGCTGCCAGGTAATCTTCCATCAGGCTTACCGCTGCTGCCAGAGTCGCGGGTTGGTGGCGGCGCACCCATGCTCTCCCCTGCCGCCGGGAGGATCTGCGTAAACTGCTCTAAGGCCACCATCTCCGCCACCTGGGGTCCCGTCGAGCCTTCGGGATTCAGCCATCTCCAACAGAGGTCTCATATCTGTTGTGCCATGGCCCGGGGGCAAGCCCCTGGGGGGTAAGGTTCCTTGCGGAGGCGCTCGCGGTACATCTGTGGACTAATGCCGGTCTGATCTAATATGGCCGCCTTCACCCGGGAATAGTCCAGGGCCTCCTGGGGGTCTAGACTGCGGTAGGTGGTTTGCGCTGGCCCTGTCAGGTATGGGGTAGAAGGGTGGCCCAATGTTTCAGTGGCCATCTGACGGCGGGTGCTACCCTTTCAAATATAACCAAGAATGCCTCGGGGTCGTCCTCGGGCCCCATTTTAGTAAGGCGCACCGGCAGCTCACTTGCCCTTCCTCCGGGACTCCCTCCCGCAGGTATAGGGGTGGTGGTTCCGGTTGGGTGCAATAGAGTGGCCATCTGTTGGACCAGGCATTCTTTCTGCTGTTGCTGCTGGGCGGCCAGCTCCTGCAGGAGCTGCTGCTGCTGCTCCTGGTGCTCGGTCATCAGGAGTTGCTGCTGACTGGCCATCTGCTGCTGCTGTTGCTGAGCCGCCTGCTCCTGTTGCCTCTCCAACATCCATTTTAGGAACTTCTCTGTGTCCATCCTGAACAGCGGTGGGGTTCTCGTCATTCACCTCTCCTTTAATGAACCTCTTACCAGGTCCGGATCACTGCCCGCATTCTCCACCACGTGTCAGTGTTCACGCCCCCTAGTCCTGGGGAACGCAGCCTACGGGCCCGAATTGGTAGGCCTACCCCTACCTCAGGGTAGCCCAAGTCTGTAGGGTCGTCAGAGTCTCTATAAGTGCGCCCTGGGCGCAGGGCCACACGGGGCAACACCCCAAAGTCTCTAAGTGCGCCCCGGCGGCAGGGCAAAGTGGGGCAGCACCCCAAAGTCTCTCTGTGTGCCCTGGTTACAAGGCAAAGCGGGGCAGCACCTCAAAGTCTGTATTCGCCCCGGTTGCAGGGCAAAGCGGGGCAGCGCCCCAAAGTCTCTGTATGCGCGCCCCGGTTGCAGGGCAAAGCGGGGCAACGCCCCAAAGTCTCTATATGTGCCCCGGTTGCAGGGCAACGCGGATAGTCGCCCATCTAGGGGTGTGGTGGCCTAGGTAGGGGGGCCCGGGGCCCACCCACCTCCGTCATGCCCCAACCCAGGGCCTTAACAGTGGCTCCGAAATTGGCCACAGACTCAGCAGGGAAGTCCCACTGAAACACACTGAGTTGCCTCGGGTGGGAGATACCACTCCCTCACCCTCTCTGGGCCACTTCCTACCAGTCCCGTCGCGGGGGTCTCCCAGGCGCTTCCGGATCCTCTGTGTACCGTCGGGTCAGTCGTCCCCTCCGTCGGTTCCCAACCTTGGGCTCCAGGCCGGTTTGGGCAAGCCTCTGACTCCGGCTCCTCCTCCGGGGGCTGCGTCTGGTCCTCCGCCGGAGGTCCCCAGGCACATCCTTCTCCCTCGGCCGCCAGCCCCGACTGAGCTGAGCTCCCGGCCTTTATACTGCCGGGGCTCCTGGAGCATGCCCAGTACCTCGAGGGCAGGACTTCCGCTGCCAGAGCCGCGGGCTTAACCCCTTCCTCACTAGTGCGGGGTTGGCTAGCCCCGTCACAGTTCCTAACATTGTTAGCTTTTTGACCACTGCTGCCCATTAGTGGATATTTCCATAGAACTAATACAGGGACTCAAAGATTTCATTCCGTGGTAACAACCAATTTAGACCCCATCATTTTGTATGTATAGTTGGGATTATATTTTCCAGTGTGCATTACTTTGCAGTTATCAACTGAATTTCATCTGCCATTTTGTTGCCCATTCACCCAGTTTCATGAGGTCCCTGTGAAACTCTTCACAGTGTACTTTGGACTTACCTGTCTTGAATCGGAAGCTGAAGCACACATAGGGGCAATAATCTATATAGAAAAAGTCTTGTAATATAACTTAGTGAGTGCGTAGAATGAGGTTTATGGTTACATGGAAATCTATTTCCCCTTCGATTGAAAAAGTGGGCTCTATGGCTTTATGCATCATTTTACATTCCATTGTCTGTCACTTTGTAGCCTGTACAGCAATGGTTTTCCATTATAAACATCAGCTTCAGTCAATATATGCAATATTACACACCTCACAGTTACATTATGACCTAAATATGTGAAATGTGGTTTATGAGTCGCTGACTTACTGTAAATCTTCTTTAAAAAAAACCCTAAAATATTAGTACTATGACTAACTGACTCCCTCAGCACAGACTGAGGGATTTTTCCTTTGTATGAAAATTGTGGAAGGGTTGGGAAAATCACAATACCATAAACTACTGAGTCAAGTTATTCACATCAAGATTGAGCCGTTGTCCTCTCCTTTTCATTCATATAGTTGCTTTGTGAATTATCAAATCATTCTGGCAGAGACCTGTTCTAAATTACAATCAATTTAAAACCTAAGAATCTATCAAAACCGTATTTATAGCTGTAGCAAAATGTATATTTACATTACAGTCTGTCCAACATGAGAAATGTCAACAATATTACAGAGAACACTTTATCCTGACTAGCAACAGTAGCTCTATCCAAGTTCCAATCAAAAGTACAGTATAAACACAAAATAAGTTTTATGACCTATGGCGGAAAGGCAATACAAGGGGAAAATGCCAAAAGCAGATAGTTATAATCAGCAAATAAAATCAGTATTACAACAATGCCTTAAAATGCTGTTGAAGGACATTTGTAATTTCTGATTTGTGTCAGAATAGTTTGTTTTAGGTATGGAAGAAGTCACTCCCATCTTTTTCTTTTTGAAAAAGTAAATGTACTTATTGTGGATGATGCAGACTGACAGCTGCGAAGACTGACATTCTCTCTCTATTTCTAGCCACAGAATAAGTGGAAGGGCAGTGGTAATATGAGCATCCATAAATGCTCTACCAAGAGCAGAGGAAGGTTCCTATGCTTAGTGGTACACAGGCAATTCCATCTGGCTTACAACAGAACAAAACAACTGTCCAAACCTAGTAATTGGTGAATAGGGTTGCAGTAGTTGGAAGTGAAAGGCGAATTGACACTGGCTGCATATTGGTGATTTAGTCTTTGTTCATTGTGAAAATGTGAGGCACTTTGAATTGGCAGTAGATAACAAGTGTAAAATGCACTGGTGAATAGCCTGATATAGTTGACTGCTATTGGTTGATTGTGTTCTATCGCAATCTTAGCTGGAGCCCATGAATGCCTATCATGGTGTTGAGCAGCATTGGCAAGCAAAATGATGGAAACATTACAATACAGGCAGTGTAGTCCCTAATCGTGGCAAGTCACATGGCCGTTAGAGTTGTAAGCCTCCCAAAGCCATCACTGGTAAATGGTAGATGGATCACCAATTCTGGCATGAGTTGTGGAGAATGAATCCTGATAAATGAGCCGTCAGTCAGAGGGATTCATGAGTGTCTCTTTCTGTACCAGTGCAGTCTTTCAGCACTGAAGTTGTGATGTACAAGAAGTTTCCACAGGTCTGCCATGTAGTACTATACAACTAAGTCACCAGCCTACTCTGCCTTCTCATTCAATCTGGAATCAGTGCAAAAGAATTTCTGGACTGTGTCCAAAATGCTGCTGCAGTATTGCCATCATGGCATCTGCATGGGTATCATCAATTTCCAGTGTAGCAAAAAGTGTGTTCCAAAGCAGAGCAGCAGAATGATATGCTCTTAGCCATTAGAGACATGCAGGCCAGTAGCAGATGGATACATGTGAAAGTAGGCTAGCCATAATGGTCACAGCATCATCTGTTTTCCAACAATAGTAATAACAGATGTAGTAAGGCTGAGTTATCTTGGTCATCATTTTATTTTAGTAAAACCTCATAATGCCAGATTGGCTAAAATCATTTTGTATTACTGTGCTAGCAAGTTCAAATAAACATGTTTATGCTAATAACTGAAACATTTTGACTGTTCCCCCAGCCTGCTTAGTGCTTCCTTACCAAAGGTTATGCTTCTTAAAGGCACAATAACACACTTATCACCTCTTAAAACTGGTAATCATTGCCAGATGGGGCAAAACTAAACAAATAATTTTTTTAGGTGTTTTTGCAATTTTTTGGAAGTTCCATTTCCCATTTTGTTGTGATGGAGACCTTTACAGTTTACATGCTTTGAGTGCTGTATATGGCCTGGTGACTGTTTATATGATCTGTGGCCTGTCTGAATTATTGCCTATAATACCTATGTGGGCTCTTTGGTAGGTACTTATAGCTAAAACTAGAAGCTGTTGTTCTATTTATTTGTATTATCATAGTGCTTAAGAGCTCCAGTCATAGACCAGGAGCCTATTATGCTAGGCACTGTACAAACACAGAACAAAAAGACAGTCCTTGCTTCAAAGAGCTTGCAGTATAAGTTCTGATTCAGAAGTGGCTTCGGAATTGTACACCATATCAATATTTAAATTTTATAACTACTTATATAAATTTAACAGGCTAGAGTTTATAAAAAATACATCATCACAACTGTGTCTGGACTAACGACTGTTGATCAGTTACTGTAAAATAGTAATTGACTATCTCAGATGTGATAAAAAGCAAAATGTTTGAAATGTTTTTATGGATTCTGCCTGGGATATGCCATTCTGGATTCCCTTTTATGCAGGTGGTAAACAAATGAGATTCTGTTGCTTATGTGCAAAGTTTAAAGTGAGGGAACATATCATCTTTCATGTGCATGTTCTAGTATTATCCATAGTGATACAGTGCTGTTCCATAATGATATATGAACAATGATTATTGAAAGATACCTATCATTCATTGCTAATTTTGTGTAGATCTCTTTATTGTAGTAGATAAATCATAAATGTAGAATACAGCCAACTGAAAAGTATTTCCCCAAAATATTGTCTCGGTTTGTAGTTGCCCGTCCCTTTTAAACACTCCTCCTTCCATCTACTTTTCTCTTGATGTGTACTTATTGTATTGGACAAGGATATATCAAAATGCATTGAACAAAAGATCAAGGGAATACCAAAATTACCTGAAGGAAAGAAAACAGAGAGCTGAAGATGAGAAGAAAATGAAAATAATGCATAAGTAGAAGCACTCTAGCACAGAAATATAACTCATGACAAAAACATTATATATATTATATAAAAGAATTAAAATAAACCTAGTGAAGGAAAAAAACTACTTAAAAATGTAAACCTAAGCCATCTAAAAAAGATGGAAAACATTTCAAGTGACAAGTCTCGAAATAAGGTATCCACAATAAGTGGAGCCTACAGTAACCAAGGGGAGTGTCCAGTGATCCTAGTTTACCTGTATAAGCAAATTTTCTATGTAGTAAACAAAATGTTAACAGAGAGGGAGTACTCAAAAAGGGACTAAAGCCTCTATTCTATAAAGATATAAAATATGTTTAACTTTATTAATGAAACTACTTGCACGTGTAAAGTTAAACATATAAATAAGTCTGCAAAACTGGGGCTTAAGGAATCAATATCCTGTGTATTGTGTCAAATGTTGACATATCACATAAAGCAATAGGGAACCTCTGGAAAGAACTTTTGGACTTGTAAAAGAATATTTGTTGTGTAACAGGATTGTGATTTTTTTTTTAAACCAGGATTCTACAGTGCTAGCAACCAAATGATGAATTTAACATTAAATTTGCCTTGCAGATCCACACAACAATTACCAGAAACAAAGTCAGCATTAATATAAGTGCCCAGGATATTTGTTTATCCTTCTTACCAACACATGCCTGAGTTTGGGGGTATCGTTAATTTTGTGCAAAAATCTTTTTCCTACAATATTGGATGAGGTGGAGGGAGGAGGAGTCAATGTTGGAGCCAGTTGAGTAAGCATATGTCAGAATTATCTTAAAAGGAGTAAATTCTACTCTTGAGCCTAAGAATTTGTTAGGCTGTGTAAATTTGGACATTTTTCTCAGTTATATCTCAAAAGTAAAATGTAGCAGCCAGAAGTGGATTTGTGACACTCCCTCCCCCCAAACAATTTAACTGTAGAAATCAATCAGATTTCTGTGATTCATGCACATATCTTTACATTTGTGGCAGATATGATGGGATTGATATTAATAGTTGTGTCATCATCACATTGGTAAAGTAATAGTAGAATAACTACCTTCATTTTATTCCATTCTTACAAAACCCCATATGTGAAAGAACACATTGGAATAGAAACAGATTAGTGTTGTAGTGTAGGAATTTCAGTCAATAGGTAGGTATGCATGTACTTGCCCTCCTACCTGAAAATCAGGCCTATCAGTATCATACAAAATATGGGATAAGACTGCTGCATTTTGTAGCATATGCTGTGATTTGAAAGGCTTGTGTAAAGTGTGTCTTTCACTTCATGGGGAAACGTAGAACCCACAGCAGGACATTACACCTTTACTGCACAATATTGCAATACACATTACTGTTAAAAAAAAAAAAAAAAAAAAAACAACAAAAAAACCCACCAAAAACCTTTCACATTCTCATATAGTATTGATTGCTATACATTAGTATTGACTGATTTGAAATATGAGAGAAGAAACATTTGTGATCACATTTTCTAAACAGAACTGAATTAATGAATGACTGGTTTAATATAGGTTCTGGCAAAATCACAAAGAGTCTAAAAAAATCGTGAAAGGACATCATCATTGTATTCCTGGTGTACTTTCCTAAAATATGTGCATTGACAGATATGGAGAGCAATAGACAAAAATCAATGGCAATTTGGCGTCTTACTTTTTTTTTTTTTTAACGAACACATTCTTTCACTGTATTATCAAATAATGAAGTGAGTATCTATTGGATACTCCAGTAACAATTTAAAGGTACACCCTCAACTTAAAAATTACATATCCATCCAACATCTTCCCAGTTATGCATACAGGACTTTCTCATAGCAGCACAGCAGAGAAAAACTTTTTAAAACAGGATAATATGATTTTAAAATCATTAAAGTTGGAAGGGGTTCAGGAGCAAGTGTGGTACCTATAACTACTTTAACTTTCTTTTAAAAAAACTGAGCTGATTTCAGGTGATCTGATTTGAAATGAACCGTAAAGGCTTTTATAACTCTAAATCAATAATGTAATTTAAGGGCAAAATCCTACAATTGTCAATCAGAATTCCCACTTCAGTAGAATTTTGACAGGATAAGTATGGAATAAAGACTTCAGGACTGGACTCTCTGCACAGGCTTTACTGCCTGCGATATTTAATTTTGTGTTAATCTTCTAAAATAGTGTTGTTTTTGTGTGTATTTTAAAAAAATATTTCTCAGTGTTGTTAATATGCATGAAGGGTGCAAAGAGGAGATTGGAGTGAATTTTGTCCCTTGATTGCACTAGTTGTAATTTGACATAAGAGCAAATTCTGTGTAATGCAAGACTCTCTAGGGCAGAAGTAAACTTCTCCTACATTGTAGGCTTGCTTCTGGCTTCTTATAAAGATGAAATGCAAAGCAATTTTTGAAAGGCCGTGGACCATAGTCTGTAGCAGGGGAAAGCAAAGGGAGGAAGATGGAAGACAAGTGGCGTCTATAAATCCAGCACTCCTACTGGAAATATAAACTGGGGGGTGGGGGGTGGAAGATTAGTAAGTAGGTACCTAGCAGAACTTTAGTGAAGAAGAATCACATTCTCTTCTGCTTCTGCCTCATTTCTAGCTATACCAGACCATTGTTCCTTCAGATGCATTTGATGCGAATTGCAGATACACAAAGGAGTAAAAGGATTCTGATTTGTGGACATAAATATGCCAGTGGATTGTGCCATGTTCAGTGTTGATAGCAATGATTGGTGTCAACACAAAAGCAAATTACCTTGATTTTCTATGTGCAGTCATTATAATGTATCATGCTTTTTACTTCCATTAGGCTTTATAACAAAATTAAACAATCACTCTTTCATTTGGCAACACAAGAAGTCTAATTTTGGACTATTATTTTATGTATTTATTTTTTTAAAAAATTTGGAGTATAATTGTATGGCAAACTGCAATCATTCCCCAGTAGATAACTCCAATTGTTTACAGATTCATAAAGCTGAAAGGAACATTGGAGTCATACCTGCAAGGCTGAGAACATGCAGCAGGTTGGCCAGAATTCTGAAAGCTAAGTGACTCGTTAATAGTTTTAATTAGGAGCTCTACTTGTGATTTTTTGGGTATTTGAAAATAAGTTAGGGGATCAAAAAGTGACATTATCTTGGACAATCTGGGGATTATTCAGGCCAGCAGTAGTTCAAGACTGTTGTCAAGCTTCTAATGTTTGCTATAGCATGCTTTTTCTCAGTTTACCCAGGGTGGTCTAAGAGTCTCTGATAGTAAGTGATTCAAGGAAATATGGCTGTTTGGGGAGGGTGACATCATTGCTGCTGTGTGTGGGCAGGCCTGTGCGATAGTCCTTCCCTTTTCTCAGTGGGGGAAATCAGCTTATGTTGTATGGGCAGAAGGTCAGTTATTCCCAGTGAGGAAGCACTGACCCTTTGCAAGATCATCAAAATGTCTTTCATTTGTAATGATTAAACAAGGCTTATTTTGTATTAATGTGCAAGTAAAGCTGCCCTTTATTTCCACTAGTAGTGAGACACAGGCTTAATAAAATTCAGGAAAGGGGATGGGGTGTGGGATCCGGCCACTGTTGAAGAGGAGGTAGGAAAGTGGGACAAAGATGCAGGGGTCAGTCCCACTTTCTCATACATTAATAAACCAGGAGTGTAACTCAGATGTCAGTGGATTAACACTGGTGTAAATCGTGTGCAAGTGAGAACAGAATTAGGCCCAGAGTGTTTCTGAGTTTTTGTATTCCTCTGGCACTGGCTTTTGCCCAGTCTGCGATATTCCCTCCAACATAAAACAAAACCTAGCCTGTTTCTGGACTTATGGCCCAGTCAGTTTGAAAAGGTATATGCTTATAGACTACTTTTAATCATTCATAAAATGATTGGTGGCTCCCGGTTGTTAAACCACTTATTGATTCATCATTGTTGACCATACACGGCTGAAGAAATTGGTCCTGTCAGTCAGTCATTGACTGGGAAGGAAGTGTAGAGCTATTCCAACCCACTTTTTTTCATCAGCAACAGTCACAGTGGGGTTGTACAAAAGCTCCATGATGGTGAATCACTTAGCTTACATTAAGAGGTGTCTTCTTTGATTGAAATTGCTAAGTTAACCTAAACGAATGCATCTAAAATCTTTAGAATGGATGAAACTATCCATAGCCTCAGATCCAAGTTGGGTAATGATTTACTTACTGGAAAATAATTTAGGTGGGGAGAACAGCCCTAGTGTAAAATTGTTTCCAAAGCAAATATGGCTTAATGATGTATGTTAGTTTTACTGAGGAGATGTTTCTACACAAATTATACTGTCAAACAAAACAAATGCATACTGTATAAAGCTAGGTTGGTTCAAGACTGTTCAAATAATTATACTCCAGTCATAATTAATAGCTGTCTTGTTAGTACTGTTTCTGTATTTAGATAAGATTTAAAACATTACTAGCCCATATGCACAAATACTAAAATAAAGAAAGAACTTAAGACAAAATGAGCATCAAGTGAAAGTATCTGTAATTTCACATAGTAGAACCCAGGATCATTTTATTCTTTGAGACCAGAGCTTATGATTGTAAAGGTTTTTTTCCTGTGGTTTATTTTATATTTGGGGAACATTATGAAAAATAGAAGTCTAACAATGGAAAGAGTATTAAAAGTAAATATCCAAAGCCCAAAACAAAACTACAATTTTAATGACACTTTATCAGTGCCTTAGAGCCTGTGTCTTTGCTACAGCTCATGGAATGTTTTGTTTTTCTTATAATTACAGTATCTTGCCTGCACTTTGTCCCTCTGATCCTTTGTTAAAGCCCAGCTCACTGTGTGCAGACTATGCTTGTAGGTGTGATTTATTGAGTGACAAGTAGCTGTAGGGTAGAACACACGCCTCTGTACCTGAGTAAAGTATTGGACATCACAGAGCTAGGGAGGGAGAGGAGAAAAGCAAAGAGCAGTAACACAGCAGCTCCTGGATACAGATCAGACAAGAGGTTCTGCCACAAATCACCTAGAAACATGTCAGACACTGCATGTTTGTTGTTTTACACTGAGGGCACAGCCGTAGTCCAAAAGTATTGATTCTTTTCTTTGTACAGAGACAGAAACTGTCAGCTCTAGCAGGCTGACCTTGGTATGGCTCAGACAACTATTCCCCACCCTGCCTACCAGAGGAACCCCATAGGAAAAGTGTAGGCAAGATATGCCAATGTCCGTTTCACATAAACAGAGAGAAACCCAAGCCTGCCGAAACAACTCCCAACTCTCCCCCCAGAGGCATATGGTAGCAGTTCTGCACCATATTCCATATGACGGAAAATTCGATTTTTCCACTGTCCCAAAATTCAAGAGAAATACTAATTCCACTTAATCGGTCAAGAATTTAAGAACTACTTTTAAGGGGAAAAAAAAGAAAAAAACACCTAATTCTTACAAAGGAGAAAGTTGTTTCCTGTTTTTATGGGCCTGGTGAGGGAGTGGGAAGCAAGCCCACCTGCACTAAGCCAAGTCAGGAATGTTTTAATAGGATTGTAATTATTTGTGGTGTTGTAGTAAAATGACCCAGGCAGATTGTGCATGTAAAAACATGACCACTTTTCTGAGAAATATTTGAGCTGACTTTAAACATTCTGTTACATTTTATTACCATGTAGCACTTGAAGTGATTTGTGTGCTGTGCCTGCAGAGTTCATGCTTTACTTTTTCTGTTAGGCCGATTCCTCTCACTTCTCCTGGAAAAAACCCAACCCAGTTTTAACAGTCAACTGACCTCATTTTAGGTTAAACTTTTCCTTTGAAGGTGCTGTGAGCCCAAACTGTTATGCCAAAGTTTGGGGGGTGGTATCGCTAAAAGTTTTTGAAGTCCTGAACAGCATGGGCCTTTACTGAATTTGTAGTCATCTCCTTGAACCAAGTTCTGATATGTATCTATACTCTGACAGTGCCCATTGTCTATGAATTCCACCATTGTGCTTTGGGTCAGTGAGTGAGTGGGCATTTTCTCTGGCAGCTTCTAGAGTGTAGAACCCACTTTCCCTGGACATCACCTACCTTAGCTTGTTTCATCATTTATTTTTAAAAGCATGTTAAAACACTATACTTTTTTTCTCCTAGGTCTTTTATTATTAATTTTATTATTAACTTAGCTCCTAAAATATGCAAGGTGCTTTACAGACTAGAGAGAAGAATGGTCCCAGACCTGAAGTACTTTTCATCTTGAACATGACACATCACAATCAGCAGATGGGAGAAAAGCCAAAAAAGGTAGATAGGGAGAGGAGAATATGAAGGTTGCCAGAGAGTGTGGGAGCCCCGTGATAGGTTCTACAGTATTCCTATTGAAAATCAGAAAGGTAGCCGTGTTAGTCTGGAATTGCAGAAGTGACAAAGAGTCCTGTGGCACCTTACAGACTAACTCAAGTATTGAAGCATAAGCTTTCATGGGTTAATACCCACTTCGTCAGATGCATGCAGTGGAAGTAGCTGCATGCATCCGACGAAGTAGGTATTAGCCCACGAAAGCATATGTTTCAATACTTGAGTTAGTCTTTAAGGTGCCACAGAACTCTTTGTCACATCTCCTATTGAAAATGATATTCCTCCTTTTTGTTTATCATAGTTAGTATCAATCCATCCATCCATCTTTATGGTACTATGCTGTATTTGAAGTTGTGTGCATGGCCAGAGCGTCTTAACAGGTGACAAGGGTATGGTTTATAAAATATTTGTTGCTGTAACTCTTAGCAAAGGTAATGTATTTTGTATTATAATAGATAAGGGTTCTAGATGATGTTTCTCTTCTTAGTAGAATGTTACCTCATGAGCATATTGCACAAAACAGAAAGCACTGTAAATTGAAGATCTTTTTTTTTTTTTTTTTCTTGCCAGGAAGGAGGGCATGGTACCCTAGTTAGAAAAGATGTTGTCCAGAGCACTTGTTTAAGGACCTTGATGTTTTGTAAATCCTGTGTTTTGGTCATTTTTTTTATATAGAATAACCTTTAAAACCTATCAACACTGGAAATCTGGACTTCATTTGACATCACTTAATCCAATAGGTATTGTAATGTTTGTTCAAACCAGTGTTTTACCAGTGCTTTTAAAGAGAGTTTGTCGTATTAAAAGTCACAATTCTTTCTTCAAGTGTTATCCCAACTGTGGTTACAAGTAACACAAAATATCCCTATCCTTCAGGGCTCCATATGGACACAGGAGTCCAGTCTCATTCCTGGATCTAAGCTTGTAGTTGCTGTCAATGAAAGACATTGGAGGAAACTTGCTCTTTTTCAGATTTTTGCTTTATGCATTCAAAAGCACTTTTTGTGTGGTCAGTTTCAATGTTTCTCTTTTCTAGTCAGTTTTCCCTTCTTCACACAAGTGAGAGAGAACAATATCAGAATAATGTGAAAATCTGTTTGCAAAAGCAAAAATTGGCAGAGGCACTGAGTCAAGTGTAGTGTCAGAAATTAGCTTTTATTCTTATTCTAACTTGATTAGATTTCAAGATAACTGTGTCCTATTAATACTTTCAATGGCATTTTGCAAAATATTCACTTTCGGAGGGACACAAATGTATATAAAATAAAATTTTTAAAAATGCCTTTGCTTATGATGGGTTGTTCCCCCCCACACATCCTTTTCCGGGGTGCCACCTGATGTACTTGGGTACCACTGAACCTGCCTGTTCCATCAACCTTACAGTGTCCTGCTGAGGCAGGCCCTCAAGCCTCCTCCAATAGCACACACAGGTAGGCACACACCCAGCTGCAGAAAGACACAGACACTGAAATCAGCTCTGCATGGGAAGGCTCAGCTAGAAAATTGCCCAGCACTCAAGTGCACACCCCCTCCGGAGTGTAAACCCAAAATTGTATTGTCTTGTGTTGCATAGATAACTACAGCATAAGCTTATTGAAATCCGCTCTCCCCCTCAGTGTGGAGGAAGATATGCACAGCTTTTCTCTTTCCCTTCCCACCATTATGAATTCCAAAAACTGGTTTCAGAAAAAACATGTTTATTAGCTACAAAAGACAGATTTTAAGTGATTATAAGGGATAGCAAACAGATCAAAGCAGAATACCCAGCAAATGAAACAAACACACAAGCTAAGCTTAATATACTAAAGAAACTGGTTGTAACTAGCATTTTCTCACCCTAAATGTTGCTTTAGGCAGATTGGAGAGGTTCTTGAAGTCAAGCTGCTCTTGCTTGCAGCTTAAAACTACAGCATTTCTTTCACAGGCTGGACACCCTCTCACCTGGGTTCAGTCCTTTTCCCCTACCTACCTTTGTCTTTGTTTCTTAGATGTTTCCAGCCATCATCCTGGGTGGGGATTCAGTGAAGAATGAACACTGATTAAGTCACTCCCCTGCCTTAAATAGGTTTTACGTATGAGGGGAACCCTTTGTTTTCCAGTGTGGTCACCTGCTCCTCACAGTGGAAAAATACAGTATTTTATCATGGAGTCTAGTACCGGGTGACATGATCACATGACCCTGCAGTGTCAAAGGAGCTATGAGTCAAAGGCCATTTGTAGCATCTCAGGAAGGTGGGAGACTAGCGTCTTCAGAGACCAGTTGTCTTCCCTAATGGTCCATTGACTTGTCCTCAGCTAGCCAGCCAGACTCATTGCATTCTGTCTACAGATAGAATCATAGAACTGGAAGGGACCTTGTGAGGTCATCTAGTCCAGTCCCCTGCACTCAAGGCAAGACTAAGTATTATCTAGACTGGGGTCAGCAACCTTTCAGATGTGGTGTGCCGAGTCTTCATTTATTCACTCTAATTTAAGGTTTCGCATGCCAGTAATACATTTTAAAGTTTTTAAAGGTCTTTTTCTATAAGCCTATAATATATAACTAAACTACTGTTGTATGTAAAATAAATAAGATTTTTAAAACATTTAAGAAGTTTCATTTAAAATTAAATTAAAATGCAGAGCCTCCCCGACTCCTGGCCAGGACCCGGGCAGTGACAGTGCCACTGAAAATCAGCTTGTGTGCCGCTTTTGGCACCCATGCCTTAGGTTTACTACTCCTGATCTAGACCATACCTGACAGGTGTTTTGTCCAACTTCCTTTAAACATTCCTAATGATGGAGATTCCACAATCTCCCTAGGCAATTTATTCCAGTACTTAACCACTCAGACTGTTAGAAAGTTTTTCCTAATGCCCAACCTAAACCTTGCTGCAATTTAAGCTCATTGCTTCTTGTCCTATCCTCAGAAGTTAAGAAGAACAATTTTTCTCTCTCCTCCTTGTAACAACCTTTTATGTACTTGAAAACTGTTATCATGTCCCCTCTTGGTCTTTTCTTCTCCAGTCTAAACAAACCCAATTTTTTCAATCTTCCTTCATAGGTCATGTTTTCTAGACCTTTAATAATTTTTGTTGCTCTTCTCTGGACTTTCTCCAATTTGTCCACATCTTTCCTGAAATGTGGCAACCAGAACTGGACACAATACTCCAGTTGAGGCCTAATCAGCATGGAGTAGAACGAAAGAATTACTTCTCATGTCTTGTGTACAGTTCTCCTGCTTACACATCCCAGAGTGATGTTCACTTTTTTTGCAACAACGTTACACTGTTGACTCATATTTAGCTTGTGGTCCACTATGACCCCCAAATCACTTTCTGCAGGACTCCTTCTGAGGCAGACATTTCCCATTTTGTATGTGTGCAGATGATTGTTTTTTCCTAAGTGGAGAACTTTGCATTTGTCCTTATTGAATTTCATCCTGTTTACTTCAGACCATTTCTCCGGTTTGTCTAGATCATTTTGAATTTTAATCCTATCCCCCATAGTAACTCCTCCCAGCTTGGTATTGTCTTTAAACTTTATAAATGTGCTCTCTATGCAATTTTCAAAATCATTGATGAAGATATTGAACAGAACCGGATCCAGAACTGATCCCTGTGGGACCGCACTTGTTATGCTCTTCCAGAATGATTTTGAACCACTGATAACTACTCTGAGAATGATTTTTCCAACCATTTATGCACCTTATAGCAGCTCCATCTAGGTCGTATTTTCCTAGTTTGTTTATGAGGTCACACAAGACAGTATCAAAAGCCTTACTAAAGTCAAGATACTCCACATCTACGGCTTCCCCCCGTTCACAAGGCTTGTTACTCTGTCACAGAAAGCTATTGGGTTGCTTTGAGACTATTTGTTCTTGACAAATCCATGCTGACTGTTGTTTACCACCTTATTATCTTCTAGGTGTTTGCAAATGGATTGCTTACTTTATTATTTGTTCCATTATCTTTCAGGTTACAGAAGTTAAGCTGACTGGTCTGTAATTTCCCGGGTTGTCCTTATTTTCCTTTTTATAGATGGGCACTATATTTGCCCTTGTCGAGACTTCTGGAATGTCTCCCGTCTTCCATGACTTTTCCAAGATAATTGCTAATGGCTCAGATATCTCCTCAGTCAGCTTCTCGATTACTTTAGGATGCATGTCTTCAGGCATCTAACTTGTTTAAGTAATTTTTGACTTGTTCTTTCCCTATTTTAAACTCTAATTCTACCTCATCTTCACTGGCATTCACTATGTTAGATGTCTAATCACCACCAACTTTGGTGAAAACTGAAATAAGTCATGAAGCACCTCTGCCATTTCCACAGTTTGTGTGATTCTTTTTATGTTATTGTTTTATTGCCTATTGTCTGTTATAGTCAACATTCCTAACTTTAGATAAAAAAAGATACGTGCATACAAATAGGATAATCATAGTCAGTAAATCACAGCCTTTCCAATGATAGCTCACAAGTCCCATCTTGCATAAAATACATCTCAGATATTCTATAATCATAACAATATTTCTATGAAGAATATGGGGCATAGTGTCATACCAGTATTACCACTTAGGTTGTTAAAGCTAGAAAGGGGAAAAGATTTCCTTTTTCCTGTTTATGCTGTTTATTTTTTGCACTTCACTCAGTTTAGAGAGCATAATTAGACTGGTCAGTTTCCCTTTCTGTTCTTCATACATTTGCACAGTATTATTGTCATTAAATATTTTTTGTAGTGTTGAAAACCTAAATAGAAAAAAAACCTGTTTGCACTGACACTGAAAAAACAATGACATGGCAGCATTTATATTTATATTAGGCTGTGTAAAAACCCCTTTAAATCTGCACTTTGGTTTTAAACTACCTGTCAGCGTCTTTTAAAAAAGCAGACCGTGTTGTTAATTATTAAGCCCCTGATGATGTGCTCAGTGCTGTATGAGATACAAAGATATAGACAGTCCCTAGATGATACAAATGTTTCTTTTTGACAGTACACTGTGAAGTCACAAATAGATAGGGAGGAGTGCAGTAGGAGCAATCTGCATCTAAAGCTTTGTCCACATAAAGTCAAGCAGTGTAAACGCTGTTTGTTGGCACTTTTGCCAACAAAATACTTCCACCCCCTATGAGCAAGATTCGCGTTGTTGACAGGAGAGTGTTCCTGCTGACAATAAGCCGTTTACACTGCCACTTACTGTGGCAAAAGTTTTGTCTTTCGGGGCAGGGGGAGCTTTTTTAAGCACCTGTGAATGACAAAAGTGTTGTCGTTGAATTGTCAGTTTAGACAAAGCTGAACACACTGCAGCAAACCAAGTGGGATACCGTATTACAATTTTTAAAGAACAAAAAAGAAATTGATATAAAAATGAGTGGCAGGTTATTTTTTCCTCCTAGTGTATGCTCTCTTGAAAAATAAGATATTCTTCTGTTTTGCTTCTCTTAGTGTGTGTAATACTCAGATGATGTACTTTCTGAATTATATTGCTTTTGAAAGTGTTACTTGAGTTATCCTGTGCCTTGTTAGTGTCATGTTTGATTTCTTGGACAGGGACTATAAATCACTATCTAATATGCAGGTCTTTTGAAAACGCACCCAAGGTTTATTGCCAGTAACAGACTAGTGGCCTTATGTGGACTTCCTTGAACAAAACAGATTGATGAGCCATTTTATAGCATTGCAAGAGGTATTATAAATACATCACCCTTTTCAGTAATTTAACGTGAAGAACAATCTAATGAGCTACCTGCCATGATCTGCCGGAAAACCAGGATTACTGTTTAGTTCATTGGCCAAGTGGTTGTTTAGAAATGATAAATTCCAAGTCTCCCTAGTTTAGTGGCACTTTTGGTTCAAAAATATTGTCAATTTCTGTGTGGAAAATGCTAGAGTGTTCAAGTCACTCAGAAATAGGCTGAAATATCTGTCTTAAATATATACAAATTGAAAAGAGTCATAATACAATATGTAAGGAACTAAAATATTGATTGACCTTACCCGTCCCCCCCAAAATGTACTAAAACTCAGCAAATTGGAATTTTAATTTCTTTTCTTCTGGTGGGCAAGCTGTATATGTGATGCTTATGATATAATTTGTGATATAAATCGCCTATTTGTAAATTAGTATATGAGAGTATGTTGGTATAAATGTGAATGAGGGAAGTAGAAGGAATAGGACTGTAGGAGGAAAAATAATCAAGAGGGAAGGCGTAAATAAGCAATCTCTAGTGCACTTTGTTACACCATCTTCCTTTGATTCGTTTGCTGCTACCAATGTCTTCTGCTCTCTTCAGAGTGTAACTAATACTGGGTATAGCTACACAGCAAAAAAAACCAAACCCCAAATCCCATTGCAGTGACTCCCAGAGGCGCGCCTGGCTTGTGCTATAAGGCTAAAAATAGCCACGTAGACTATCCTGCCTGGGCTGGAGCCCAGGCTCTGAAACCTGGCAAGAAAAGGAGGGTCTCAGAGCCTGGGCTCCAGACCGAGCAGGGACATCTACAGTGTTTTTGTCTCGTACTGTGAGCCCGAGTCAGTTGATCCAGGCTCTGAGGCTTGCTGCAATGAGATTTTTTTTTTTTTGTCCTGTAGACATACACACTGGCAGGTTTAAAACACTCATGCTCATCTTACAACATGAAACTTTCTCCCTCATTTCTGTCCTCTGAGTTTGGTCCATTGAGCCAAATTCTGATTACAGTTAAATCTAGAATAATCCTGTTGATTTCAGTAGAGTTATTCCAGCCTCTTAAACTATGAATCTGAGAACAGAATCTGTCTTGGAATAAACACAATTGTATGAGTAATTTACTTGACATATAGAACTTTTAATGCCAACTTTGAACCCAACTTTTAAGTTGATTGTAAAATAAAAAGAGCTAGTAGTTAACATGTTCCGAATAGATACATCCAATGAAAAGGTTCCAGAGGTTTTCTGAAACTAGGCTAAAACCTGAAAACCATTTTTATGATTTCAGAATGGCTTAGCTATTAGCATACTATAAAGATATCAACTCTGGTTTTTAAAATAATATTTTTCTACTGTGAAGGCAGGCAGTTCAGCAGTCAAGGATATTTTATTCCTGCAGGTCAGACGTAAAAAGTCTCAGTTACACAGACTGGAAGGTAAAGCTCTGAAAACTCGTTAATTAGTCTTTACAGAATTTATAACAATGGAATATTTTACCTGGAATGTGTAAACATTTCAGTGACTGGCACTAATCTATAGGGGCCTTATTTTACCTGCATTTATGCATTGTGCATCTCAGATTTTCACATAATTTAAACAAGACAGCCCCATTAATGCCCTATGTACCCCATTAAAAATAGCTGGAAAGTAAAATCCATTGTTGTTCTAAATCCACACACATCAGTTTTTTGCTTTGGATTTTAGAGAGATTTTGCAGCTTCTAATGCCATTGCACATTTTCTGTTCCTCTCTGGTTTACAGCACATACCGTGTTAGAACACAAGAAGGCTAACCTAGAGGGGGATGACTTACAGGTCTAAACAACAGGGACCAAATCCTGAGTAAGGACTGCAAAAAGAGTTTAGGATTCAGCCTGAGTTTTAGAATGCCTGTATTCCCTGGAATTGCAGTTTCAAATCACAGCAGGATCCACTCTCTCAGCCCTTCAGTGGGTAGATGAACTGACTACTGTGCAGTTTACTCTGTCAGGAAATCTTTCAAAGGAGACCTTAAAAATAAGGCCATGCCTGTTTCTGTCAACATTAAGGCCCTGATTCTCTTCTCACACCTGTGCTGTACCCACTTACGGTAACTGTTTATTTTAACGCCTTGCTCCTGATTCGGAGAATTAAGCCGAAAGATTCAATGGTACGTTCATAAGAGCCATTGTCCTTGGCCAAACTTTCCTCTAATCCTTCTGTTGTTCAGTGATATATTTATTAGGTGGGCTTGTACGGTCTGATCCAGATGTGTCTGTGAAAAGCTTTGAAATACTTTGGGATGAAAGGTATTATATTAATGAAAAATATCATTTTTAATCCTTCAGAGACTGTGGATGTACTGTGTATATACTTCACTTATACTCCTCTAACATTTATTTGGCTAATGGTATAGAAACATTATCATTCTAAGGGGTGAATCTAGGTTTTATGGTTCAGAGAAATGATCCAGGCTCATCTGAGCCAGTCACGTTCAGGTAAGCCGATAGATGCCAAATGTAAAGGAAATTCAGCAGCCTGAATCTTATCATATTTCCTCGTGACACAATTATATTGTGTTGCAATGCCCTATTAGAAAAGCCCACATTTTGGGACCTCTTTCTAGCGCACCAACATTCATTTCATATTCAGTTCTTTGTTCTGCAAGCAATCCTGCCAGGAAATATAATCACCAGAATGTCCACAGAAAGTGAACACGAAAGGGACATCAACATGTGCAGAGTAAATTCTGTTTAATAGAATGCTGTAGGACATTGCTCCTGTGTGTGTGTGCGCAGGCCATTGAAGTAAATGGCAGTTCAGTGTACTGAGGATTGCTGAATTGAACCCCTTAGAAATATACACTAAGGGATCACTTGTATGGATTCAGTGAATAAGAAGGTAGTTCTCAGCTCATCTTTGGGCTGCCAGCAATACGTGGACAGTTGATAAATAACACCATTAATTCTGTTTAGTTGATGGATTCATATTAATTGTTAACATACATTTTTAACAAAATTGTTATGAATTATGCTGTGATGAACTATTGCAATCCAGTTGCTTTCAGTGGCTGTTCACTTTCTGACAGCTGATCCTAATCCTTAGATTACTAGGAAAGGGAATCATATAGTGTTGTATTATTCTGTAATAATGTAAACCCTTTAACCCCTTGTTAAATATAATGTATTTTGATAGGATGTGGATAAATAACCATTATAATACTTCAGGTGCATATTAGGACCTTGACTTTGGAATATAAAGGTGTTTCCTCCCATAGGAACATGTATTTAGTAAGTGCTTAAGTATACATCATCTTGGTTTCAGGAGCGAGGGCAGGATATGATGCCCCAGAAAAGGGGCATTAGCCCTGGAAAGGGTTGATCCAGGAGGAAACAGTCCCCAAACAGCCCTTGCATTTCCCAACCATGTGCACTGGGGCAGGAAGAGAAATGTGCCTGAGGGTGGAGCCAGACCTTTACTCCCATCCTCTATAGGAGACTTTCACTTTTTTCATTTTGATCTGTGGAGATTCTTTCTTCCCTTTCTGCTGATGACTGACTGACTGCTCATCTCTGCTTCCTCTCCCCTTAATCAGAGTCCTTCTGCAGTTGGTCTCATTCTCCCTGCCTTTCAGCATTCTTTCCATCCCTCCCTCTTGTCTTCCCATAGCCTCATTTCTCTCCCAACTGTCTGTGTTGCCTACCCACTCCCTCTTCTGTCCTTTTGTTCCTTTTTTTTCTATTCCCATGCTCCTGTCCTCCTCTCTCCTTCAACTCTGACTCGCAATATTTTTAATATATAATAAAGAACAAGGGAACTAAGATGACATTTGCCGGCAATGGCCCTGCCCACTTTGCCTGTATGTTGTAAACCTTTCCCCAGCCTTTTGTTGGAATTTTGTCTTTTCCAGTTGTAAGCTTGGAGCAGGGGCTGTGTCTTCCTATATGTTTGTACAATGTTTGCCACAATGGGGCCTTTGGGATATTACTGCAATGTGCACCAATTGCCAAGTTAAAAGCAAAAGGCCTAGCAATTTCTCATTTTCTCTTGCTAAAACATATTTAAATATAGGCAATATTTGTGAGCTTTTGACCAAATGCTGCTCTGTTACGCCAGAGTAAATGGAAAGTACAATTTGATCCTTATCTTTGTGTCTTTTGGTAGCTGAGCTCAGCATAGCCTTCAGATAGTACTGTGATATTGTCCCTAATTTGTCAGGTTAAATTCCAAGAGCACTGGCTGAAAATTTCCATTAACTTCAGTGGGAGATTGAAGTGCTCAGAACTTCTCAGAATTTGGCCATAGGATGAGACTTTTAAAAGGATCGTGTCTGGAAGAATAATTGATTTCATTCATGTCACTTTCTGCTTTTGGAAGTCCGAGAGATTGTTTTTGGTTTTGAAGTGATGAGACTTGTGAGGTTTTTAGGCAACATTTTACAAAATCTAGAAGAAATAATCAACCATTTCTATTCCTAGTGATTGCCAGGGGCCAAATCCTGAGGGCCTTACTCTTATTGCCATCACACATTTTGACAAATATTGTCGAAAGGTCCTGGGGTATTAACTGACTCTGTTGTTCAGTTCTCCCTCAGACAAAACACTCAAAGAAATGCCAAGTTTAATATTATATGCATATTTAAAATATTTTTGTACCACATTTAATTATTAATAACTTCAGAGATTATTAAATACAAAATAATTTTAAAAATCTAATTTATTTTTGACCAGTTGTGCTGTTTTATTACTCCAGGCATTTCAGTGCCTAGTTACAGATAATAGATTAGTCACTTTCATTTTCAGCTTCACGTGCTTTAGAACAATATCAGAGTGCTTGGGTCTGAAACCCTACACCAGAGTGTTGATAACCAAGTGAAAACTGGACCAAATCCTGAGTTTTCAAGTGAGTCTTTTACTCCATTTTTTCCTGATGAAAAACATCCACTTAAGTTAGGACAAAAGTAAATTGTGGCTATACCTTTGCTCAGAATCCATACGTTTAATAAAAAGGAAAACCATTTGTTTGACCTTGTTGAACTGTTGCCTATATTTTCAAGACTGACTTGTTGCTTTTTGGTACACAATTTTAGCCATAAAGGGGCCTGATTTTCATATAGTGCTATGTATTTGCTCCCTAAAAATCATCCTCTTAAAGTGCACCCAAAATCACCAGTCCCCTTCAAAAGTCAAGTCCTTTATCTCTTACTCACTATTTTGGTGTGTCTCCTCCATTTAGGTAATTCTATTTTTCTTTCTTTATGTGTTCCTACACTTTTGTATTAAAAACAATCATAGAAGCAGACTAGAGAAGTTAAATAGCTAGGCTAATGTCTACTATTCCCAAAAGTAATCAGTGCTCTTCTATCAACCTGTAAAAACAGTGCTATAAATGTAAGGTCAATGTTTATCTTGTCTTATGAAACATTATGATAAGTCTTAACTTTGATGAGCAGGTTTAAACTGAATGATAAAAGTTGCTTAGTAACGGCTACTTTTAGTATTTGCTTATGATGAGTGAATACGTACTTTTTCCAATAAATAGGTAGATATAGGCGAGTTTTGGGATTCTTATATTTGTGTCTAAGCAAAGAAAGGAATATTATTCTGCTTAGAAAGGAGAGAAAACCTAGTTCAAAACTTAAATGCTGCTGACTGTACGGAGGTATATTTTACTTCTGTTAGCCACAGAGAGCCAGATACCCAAGCAGAATAACTCTCCCACCCCTAATCTTTCCCAGAGAATTGGGGTTCAACCTTCCACAGCACCATCTTTATCTATGTTCTCCTGTGCAGTCCTCCCCATAAGGTCCTGTTTCCATCCTAGCAGTAGTGGTGGGGAGTAGGCCAGCTGGGGCTGGAGGGGATGAGAACTGGTGTGGATGTATGTAATCCTTTTTCCAGTCCTGTGGTCCCAGAGTGCTTTCTGTCTGGAGAAGTTCCTAGTAACATCTCTGCAAAACAGCCGCCTGCTGATTGGGAGGAAAATGCACTGTCAATGCTAAGAGCCCCCTCACACTTCCATGAGGATGAAAACCTGCCCTTCCACTGAGACGATAACAGGAGGAGGATATCTTCTCTCTCCATAAGGCCTTCCTGCAAGTTTATCTGCAGAGGAGGATGATCTGAGTCACAGTTCTTGATCTGTCCAAAGATTAATTTATTAACAGCTGACTTTATTCTGCTCCTATTATAAAACCACCCCCATCAAAGTCAGTATACTTTTTTTTCTCCTAAAAAGAGGTTTAAAAACCCAAACAAAACAAAAAACCAAGAACCCCACAATACCATGACAGTCGGAGTCCAAAAATATCGACCATGGTAAACACGGGGTCGCGGTATTGCGAGGTCGCACGACACCAAAGTACCACACGCTGCTGCCGTTGGGAGCCCTGTGTGCCCCGAGTTATAAGCAGATTTGCATTATTGCGGGGTGCGATATTGCAGGGTTCCACTGTATCACTTTCAATCTGTTGATTGAAAAGACGAGGTGGTTAAGTTGTTAATTACTGTTAGATTTCTTCTCCTGTATTATATGTTGCTGTTATAAGACAAATTACATCAAATGTTACAGTTTGGGGTATCTGAAGAATACTTTTTAAATGTCAGGGTATTTAACATTCTGCGAAAAAACCCAAAGTTGTTTCAAAATGATTGAAAATATTTTCATAGTTTTGGCACAATTTACAACAATCTGGTTTTCTGTGAAAATTATGTACCCAATTCTGGACTACTGTGTAAAGAATTCAAAAACCTATGTGCATTAACACAGCAAAAAGAACAGGAGTACTTGTGACACCTTAGAGACTAATGAATTTATCTGAGCATAAACTTTTGTGGGCTACAGTCCACTTCATCAGATGCATGGAATGGAACATATAGTAGGAAGATCTATATACATTCAGAGAACAAGAAAAGGTGGAAGTTGCCATACCAACTCTAAGAGGCTAATTAATTAAGATGAGCTATTATCATCAGAGAAAAAAAAACTTTTGTAGTGATAATCAAGATGGCCCATTTCAGACAGTTGACAAGAAGGCGTTAGGATACTTAACATGGGGAAACAGATTCAATTTGTGTAATGACTCAGTCACTCCCAATCTGTATTCAAGCCCAAGTTAATGGTATCCAGTTTTCAAATTAATTCCAGTTCAGCTGTTTCTCCTTGGAGTCTGTTTTTGAAGCTTTTCTGTGGCAGAATTGCCTCCTTTAAGTCTGTTACTGAGTGACCAGAGAGGTTGAAGTGTTCTCCTATTTGTTGAATCTACTTCCCCATGTTAACTGTCTGAAATGGGTCTAGGGAATTGCCTGTTTAGCGGCTCAGGAAGTAATTTTTTTCTCCTGTGTACCAAACTAGTAGAAGACCAGAGTATTTTTTGTCTTCCTTGCAGCACCTGCAAGTCACAACTGGTTAAGTAGGAATGGGCTTAGAGCCTATCTGGGGTGGAGTTGCAACTTGTGGCTAGTTTCCAGTGTGGTTAAGAGAATAAAATGAACTGCTCCTAAAGTCCTAAAGAACTGCGGTATTCATGTTGGGCCTTGGTTTCAGGCAATAACGTGAGACCATGTGGTCTTTATGGGGCCAGGTCAGACCTTGTGTCCCTTGTGGGCTGAGGTCCTCATTCTTCTGCACCTTCTGTCCCAGTCATGAAGGAGAGAGGGTTCTAAAGCTCAGGAGAGCTAAGTTCTGGCAGATAGATTAAGGTGAGACTACCCCACATTATAGGTTGAATGGTAAGTAGCCCTGGCACCAGTTACAGGTGATATGGTAAAGAGCCCTGTAGTTGCAGTATTAGAACCAGTATTAGAGCCTGACATAAGAGAGTATGGGGAATGAGTGGGTGGCACCCCTGCCTTGTGTGCAAATGTAATAAGTTGTGGTTTCTCACTTAATTCCATGCATGTGTCTGTCCTCATTTTGCTGCTCTGTCCACATCAGTCACACTTTTGTCTGAAAATGGTTTTCCTGTTGTTAAACGTTATACCTTAGATTACTATAAATGAAAAAAGCATTTTCCACTGCTTTTTCACTTTGTTTAATTGTGCATTTGACATCACTTTGTGTGTGGTTGGTGTTTCTTGTTCGGGAGGGTCTTTTGCACAGTAACAAAAAAAAAAAAAGGTGGGAGAGGGAAGGCGCTACACGTGGATATCACCAAGATTATAGTAATTGATACATAGGCTATTTATTGTGTTTAGAATGTGCATAAACATTTACACTTCTGTATCTTACACTTCGTTGTAGAAATCATATCCTTCTGTTGTTCTTTACAGACAGCTGGTTATTCATTGTTGCCTTACTATTGTTTTTCTCACCCAGAAAAGACATCTTTACATAAAGAGGGCAGAGAAGAGCAGAAGTCTTCATTCTCTATCTCAAAGGAGCACGGCACTGGCTTACTGTTTTTTTAACTACCTCTAGTTAGTATGTGTGCTAAGTTTGTTTCTAATCATAGCTTGATGAAGTGCAATTCAGCAAAACTGGCTCAAGTTTGTTTTAATGTAGGGCTTAGTAATTTTTTTTTATTTTGTTTTAAATATAGAACCCAGATAGCTTTATGGGACTTTCATTTACACTTTCACAAAGGGTAAATTATTTATTTGATATGTGTGGTCGATTAAAAAATTGAATCTAGCAGTATTTTCAGTACAGAAAGATGCTAATCTGAAAAGGAATAATAAAATAATTAACAATGCTGTCTTAGAGATTGCTATCATTTCTGGAACCTTGAAATCATTATTGAACTCTGTATGTTTGACATGTGTGCAGAAGTCAACAAGCCAAGCAAGTGAGCTTTTGTTCTGTTTTTGGCATTTGTAATTAGTAGCAGAACGTTAAAATTTCAAGTTAGAAAAATATGAACGTAATCAAATCTTGTTCCAGTAGTAGCAGACTCTGACAATAACATTGTTATAATTAGAGATCTGTCAGCATTTCCATTATAACAATCTGTGCAAAACATTTTCCATGAAAATTTCTGAATTTGAAAAATTTCAGAAAAAAAACGGTAAGCCTTAAAATAAGGAAGCATAAGATGTCTTATCTGTATGTGCTGTGGTGGTGGTATATTTATGGACCAGCAATATCTTTCTAGGTCAGGCCTGCACAACATGCGGCCTGGGGGCCACATGCGGCCTGCACAGGCTCACGGTGCAGCCTGCGGGGGGTGAGTAGGGGTGGGGCAAGCGAAGCGGTGGAGTGGGGGGAAGCGGATGGGGGCGGGGCAAGGGCGGAGCTTTTCGGCCCGCAGCTGGGTTTTTTGCAGTAAAAAAACTCCCCTCGCTGCTTTCCGAGTTGTGCAGGCCTGTTCTAGGTGTTGTACAAAAAGACTGTCCCTGCTCCAAAGAATCAGTTCAAATAAACTAGGAGCTGACCTGAAACTCTGTCTGAACCCAAACATTTTTGGAGTGTGTTTGGTTAGCTGTCTTGTGTGTGCATGAGCTTTTGGCATCTCAACCATTTCTAAGCTGGTAGAAGAAGCCAGATTTTCAACAGACTTAGACCGAAACATTTATGATATTTTTCAGCCCTTCCTGAGATGAGAAATTATTAGAAATCTCATAAGAGTCTATTCTTGTAGGGTTTTCAGACTAATTTGTCAGCCAAAGAGTTTCAGAGAAAGTTAGCTTCGGATTCAGATTGCCACTTCTAAAGGTGTATCCAAACCGTTCACCTAGTACTAGTTACAGTCAGAGGTTAAAACTTTAGTATTTTAAAGTGCCCATTCTGCACTACTTTCCTAACATGGTACCAGCTTTGTATTAGAGGGAACTTAGTTTAGTGATTAGAGAAAGAGCCATTAGAGTTATAAATACGTGGTTCTATTCCTTGCTGTTCTGTGTCATTGAATTTTGACTTGCCCAAGGCCATGCAACTTAAGTTCCTGGAAGTTTTGCCTTTGAGTTCAGTGGGGCCAGTGTTCCACCTCCTGTGCCTTAATTTCTATATCTGTAAACTGGGAATGAAAGTCTCTAGTTTTAGGTCTAGTTTAAGGTCTTTGCAAATCTTTAATGAAAGGTACTCTAGAATTGAAACGTTTGTTGTTGTAATATAGTTATTTTCATTAGTTTTCCCATTCACTGAAAATGCCTCTGAGGTCTCCTTGTAATACCACCCCAAAGAATAATTTCTTTTCATTGAAATTGTCAGGATTTGATGGGTGGGGGTGGGATGGCAGAGGAGGTGTTCTTTCCATTTTAATCTCCACATCATTTTCTCACTAAGTGCTTTGGATATTTACGCAAAGGTTTCTTTATGTTGTTGGGATGGTTCACTCTTCATGGCCCTAAAAATAAGAAGCCTGGAGATCTAGGATGAAATTAAACACTTGGTAAGGAATTACATCCAGAATCAATGGAGAAAAATGTTTTCCAGTTTGCCATGGACTCATTTATGGTACAGTTACAGTCATATCAAAGATCTCTTTAATAGTGTGGTTCCATTTTGTATTGTACTGCGACCACATTCCTGAATCATTCTAAAACCTTGGCATATGGGCCTGTGTGTGAACACTACAAAGACAAGTGAGCCTGAGATGTTATGTTACAACACATCCTTTGCCTTGATTACCTTGTGGTTAAAATTTGTAGCTTGGGTGGGACCTGCTTCTTTTGATGTTCCGCTATTATGGAGACAGTCAGCTTAGGTCTTGCCTTCACTGCTAAGAAAGGATTTTACTTTTTTTTACACTTTGGGGTGACTGCTGCATGTGAGCTATCCTGAAGTGAAAACAAAGTGAAGACCAGGCACTTTTGTTTAACTGTGAGGTATCCTTACCATGGGGAGCCCTATTTCCCTGCTTGGAATTGACCTAACCTAGTTTATCTCACGGTATAAATTAGAAACAAAAACAACCTATTTGTTCCAACTACATTCTGGACTTCTCTTATCAGCAGACTGAGGTAAAATGTCAGCCTAGTGGCATTTGGAGCAGGAACTAGTATAGAGCCTTCTACATCCTGCAGCTGCAGAGCTGGGGAACAGACAAACTGCTTGCTCCTGGAAAACTGTTCCTATTGATTTGATGATGCATGTGAGAAGAACAGGAATACTTTGCTGATTAAGCAAAGGTGGTCTGAATTAGGGTTCCTAGGTTTCTTTTTAAAAATCTGGTGTAGCTTTCTAAGCTTTGACAAGACTGTCCCAATTCTGGTACACCAGAACTACCATTCTGATAACTTTTATGGGTAAAGGGTAGAATTGCCATCTGAAATTGCATTGGTTGGCAAGTGGAATGACTCTTTTTTTCAATTTCTTGACAAATATTGTCCTTTCTGAAGCTACATGTCTCTTGTCCAAATATAAATATCACATCTACTCTTTTTCCATTACACTTCTCTAATCTGGGTTATATTTAGATACTAGCTTAGCATTGAAAAGTAGCACTTGTATAGTGATTTTTAACATCAGTAATTCTGCAAACATTAAGACTATGGCAATTAATCCTTAGGCACTCTGAATAGTAGGTAAGTAAATATGACCATTTTTAGAGAAGGTGAACACTGAGGCAGAAAGCATTCTTGGCTTGCCAGAAGCCACAGAAGTTGAGATTAGAAGGTAGGAGTTTCTGGCTCTTTGCCCTGCTTTCAGGCCACTTGATCCCAGCTCTCTCCAAAGGCTAAAAAATGCACTCATCAGCAGCAAGTAGGACACTTTATCTAGGGAGTAGATCAGAACTGATAGAAATGGTCAAACTGACAATGATTTGGTGAGTTTCACTACTGAGTTCTGAGAAGCAATGAAATTCACCAGGTGTTTGAAAGTTTACCTTAAATTTGAGCAGTGGAGTAATGAGAGAGGGGCAGATCTTTAGCTGATATAAATTGTCACAGTCTCATTGAAGAAGAGTTCTGTGTAAGCTCAAAAGCTTGTTTCTTTCACCGACAGAAGTTTGGCCAATAAAAGATACTACCTTACTCACCTTGTCTCTCTAATATTGTGGGGCCAACATGGCTACAGTAACACTATATGCATCATAGCCCCACTGAAGTCAGTAGAGCTATGGCAATTGACATTAGCTGAGGATCTGCCTCAAAAGACTTGCTTCTTGCTCCTGCCAGGATGAGGGAGTGCTACAGATTTATCAAATGTGTAGGAATCTGGATGTTAAGCACTCTGGTAGGAAATACCTGGTATGATTCCTACTGGCGTCAAAGAACATGGGAGTTGGCATGCTAGTCCTGATGAAAATGTCCTTTGGAACTTTATAGCAATTAAACCAATAGGGCTCTTGAAAAATTACTTTGAAAACTTATAGAATTTAATAGAGAAAGAGAGATTTTTCTAGAGGATCCAGAATGTTTTTGAACCATTCTCTAGAATTCTGTCACAGGGGCATAATTATAAATTCAGTAAGATTGCTTTAAAATTCTGTTTTAAAAAATTGTCATTTTCCATTAAATCACTCAGGCAGACTTCTCATCTGAGCACTTCCCTTGGGACCTGCAACGAGGGTATTACTTTTCTATCATCTTTTAATCTCCGGTACTAGACACAGTCCCCTGGCTAGTAGGCATCTGGTAAACGTTTTCAAGCTTTGTCTCTGTCTCTTAAATCTTTCAATAAACAATAGGGGAAGGAGGGAAAACCCACTATTATTGCAGTAGTTTCTTTTGTGTTCTCTTCGGAAGCAGCCTTTTTACCCTGTAAAAGTGTATTTAATACATAACTGAGAGTTAACTCTTGGCCCTCGTTGAAGGCAGTGGCAAAAGTCTCATTGATTTCAAAGGGGCCAGGATTTCATGCTGACTCTTTTGAAGTACTGTTAGCAAAATTATCTCTATTGTCTTGACCTATTAGGACATCTAATTACGTTTTTATTACATTTGTAAGCTTAAAATCTAGAGGAAAGTGATAAAACATTCATGCAGATTCTTGGTCCGTAATCCTAAGTGATTTTTGCTTAACTTGCACCTTATATCGATTCTAGTAAAATATAGACTTAAAGGATATGTTTACAGTGCAACATAAGGCCAGAGATGATAGAACTCAAGTTAGCAAGCCCTTGGTTTGTTAACCTAGGCTTGAGCATTTACACTCATTTGTAACTCCGGGTTAGGAATTGTTGAACCCTGGGTCCCAGCCTGGGGCTTCAGTGTCTACACTGTATTATGCAGGCCTGAGTCTAGCCACCTATACTCCAGATATCCTAGCACCCTCCCAAAATGTGGCTGGTCTAGCCCTTTGTTCATGGTGCAATGTATGAAAATTTGGACAGAGGACAAAGAAAGTTGGCCCATGGTATTGTGGTATATTTTGGCAGATTCTAAGAGCACAAGTCCAGTGGGGACGGTGTCTATACTTCAAAGCAATAGGGCTTAAACCTTGAGTCCCGGCTTGACTCAGGCTTGAACACTCTATCTCAGGCTTGAGCCTGAGTTTGAGCCCTGGATTTACATTTCGCTGTATACATACCCAAAGATACCATAGTTATTAAAACAGAAAAACACTCAATGTTACTCAAAGGTTTTATAAAATATTAAACTACTTAGAGGATGAATCTTTGTGGCATGAATCTTTATGGCATGTTGGTTAATTAATTTTACATAACAGGGATCAAAGCAAAGGGACTTAAACATTATAAAGAAAACAGACAAAAGACATTAATAACTTACTGTGACAAAGCTCCAAGTTTGTACTTGTGAGTCCTGCGCTTCCTGGCAGATTTAGGGGCCTCAGAAACTCATCTAGGCCCCAGAGTGACCTCCCTTTCTCAGTATAATTGGCAAGAGTCACCGCCTAGTGAGTTACCTTCATCACAGGCCAGTATGGAAGATGGAAAAAGTGGGGAGCCCAGGCCCACCTTCTACTCCGGGCTCCAGCCCAGGGACCCTAATAGTATCAGCTAAGATGGCTGACCTTTTATCCACAAAACACAATACATTTACCTTGGCTACTTCCCCACAGCAGTCCCTGCTTCTTCAAACTCCATTTCACCCTTACCTCAGGGCCTCCTTCCTTCAGTATGATATGTTGTCCACCACTCAGTCTCACCAACAGCACAACTTCCTCTCACAGCTCCTTACAGCCACTTGACTAACTGGGAGGTTTTTATCTGGTTTCAGCCAGTCCCTGATTGGCTTCAGGTGTCCCAATCAGGCTAGCTGTTTCTACTCCTTTCTAGAAGGTTCTTGATTGGCCTGGAATAGCCTTTGTTTGGCTATCCAGGGAACAGGGACCTGCACATCCTGAGACTAATATACTGCCTTCCAGCACTCTCTTATATCCTTCTGGTCTGACTCCGTCACATTACACAAACAATGATGATCAAGCCGTGAATTATTGTTGTCACCCAATGTTTGGAATAACTTATAGATGAGGGCAATTTATTGTACTACTTTTCTAAGAGGCCAGTTATCTTGTTACCAGTACAACATGGGATGAAATGAATCGCTTTTTAACTACAGTGAGAATATTCAAATTACTTGGGTTTCATGAGCTAAGTATATTAGCAGACAAATCACAGGAAAAGTGCAGCCAGTGAGAGGCAAGAGAAGGCCTGCCCCAGAGACAGCAAGTCAGTGTGTTCATTATGAAACACTGGTTGCTGCTAAAATATGGTTTCCATATGGAATATCCTTTATTTAATTTATGTAAACCACATTGGTAATAGTTTTTTTTATCCAGTGGTACTAAATACAAGCTAACTCCAGCATAACTGTTTATACAGAGTGCATGTAAGTAAATTGTGGATATTACTGGGCTAGTGAAACTTTTTGAGAAAATATTTCTATTGTTGTCACCATTATACACCTTATGTCAGGCTGAGATGTTGTTGGAGCTCATAGAGGTATCAGAAGAAATTAAGCTGCAATAAATCAGCAGGATTAGATGGTACTCACCTGAGAATTTTGAATGAATTACAATCCCATAGTGTTGAGCTACTAACCAGAATACCAGTGTTGAGGATCTCAATAAAAATCAGCCAGTTTTACAGGATTGCCAAACACTTTACCCTTACATTTAAAAGTGAATCCTAAAGATAATGACTGATAAATATTATTTTTGGTATCAAGAGAACTCAGTGAGAAAATGATTAAAAGTAGAATGTTAAAGCTTTGAAAAGTAGTGTTATGAATGTGATAGGCACAAACTAGTGTGACTTTTTATATCCTGTTAGAATTTCATTGAAAGAGTGAACAAAATGATGGACTAAGGAGAACTGTTATGTAAACTTTATTTTTGGAATCCACAAGGCTTTTGACGAAATCCTTCCTAAGGGACTATTAAAGAAGCTTGGTAACCCTGGATCAGGTAAAGTCCTGTCATAGATTAAAACCTGGTTAAGAAATAAGCATGGGATAAATGACCAATTCTCAGCTTTGGCTATCTGTGATAGGGCTTGTAGTGTTTAATATATTCATTAACAAACTCGAAGAGGGAATGAATAGCAATGTAATAAAATTTGCTAATTAAGCACAGAGATTATGGAGGATAGAGTTTCAGAAGGGCCCAACAATACTATTTATACAGTTCCTTAAGCAGCAAGGACCATGAACAAAAAACTCTGGATTTCTAATCCTGGCTTTGTTATTGCTGTGTGAGCAAGTCATTTAACTTTTGTGTCTGTTTTCCTAACTGTAATGTTGGGATTATAATGCTTACTAGAATTGGTTGGGAATTTTCCTTTAGAATGATTTTTCAACAGAAAATGCGTTTTCTGGAAAGTTTTGATTGTCTTATAAGAAAAATCAAAAGTGAAAGGACAGTTCATCCTGAACTAGAGTATATCATTTTTGAATTGACCCGAAATGTTTCATTTAGTATCAATTTAAAAAAAAACACCCACATTACATTGCATTTACTTATGGCACATTGATTTAAGGAAGTTGTAGTTCCAGCCCCCATTCTCTCCTATGGTTTGAGGTTCATATCTCTTAATGAATTTCTTATGGGTGAGGCATCATGGTAGTCAGATTATTGTGGGACTGTTATGAAAGGTGTAGTCCAGACAGGGAACCTGGCCCACCGGGGAGAATGAGGCTGGAATGACTAGTCCCATAAAGCAATAGGGAAAGTAAGTTTAAAGTTACAGTGTGGTCCCACAAATCAAAATGAAACGTTTGCATTTCAGGAATGTTGAAATGTTTCATTTTGATCAAAAATGTCAACACAAAAGATAATTACATTTCCTATTTAAAATTGTATGGAATTTCCATTCCACAGAAAATTTTGATGTTGCAACTTTTTGATGCATTTCAGAAAGAAGTCAAAGGTTGAATTTGTTTGAATTTCACAGGATGGAAATTCCAAATTTTGCACAGCTCTAATCCTTTATGTAACCTACTTCCTGGGGCTTTGTTTATTAGTTCAAAGAGTTTTGTTGACCACTCTATGTGACAGAATACTAGATTAGGCTGGCCATTGGTCTGTTTAAAGTATGATTGTTCTCATGTTTTTACAAGCTAAGCAAGGCTGGGAGAGTATTTGACGAAACCTTCAAGGAAATCCACAGGTACTGTGAAAAGTGGTGTATCAGTGATTGCCAGTCAAACATGAACATCAATACTGAAGGCCCAAGATTTTACTACGGGGTATAGTGTGTTGTAGGAGTTATATTTTGGATAAGATCAGAACATATGATTTCAGATTTTAAACAATAAAACACATTGGTACAGAAAAAAGAGAGAAAAGAAATCTGTGTTTATCAAATACACATCAGAAAAGCACCAGAAAGGGTTATTTATGTCTAAGGGCTTCTCTTTGCTAAGGTATTGTGGACTAAGGGGATGTGATTCCCAGAGCATACTAATATGCGGCACGTTAATTGGTCCGAGTAGACTCTACTAATAGAGAAACCCTTTATTTTTGGACAGGTATATAAAACTCAAAAATTGCTAAAAATACATTCTGAAGAGTGAAATCAATAAACCACCAAAACCAGAAGCCCGAAATAAGATGCATTTCTTTTGACCATTTGTTGTTAATAGAAGTAACTTTTAAGATTTATTTAAGAGAATTACTGTAATTAAAACGTGGCATCGTTTGGTAAGAACAAAGTTATTAGCTGCTCCTAGACTTACTTCAATTTAAGTAATTACACTCTGACTCCCTATAGTTTCCTGTAATTTCAGTTATATATGCTGCTGTTCTTCACCCTCCCTCTTAAGATTTTGTGTAGTATTGTCATGTACTGTTGAAATACCTGCTGCACTCTACTCCAGAAGTGACTGCAGTTCAGTAGGATGTGTGTGGGAGTATCTGGTCAGAGGGATTAATGAGTCTAAGCTTAATAAAATGCTACATCTGTGTAGTTTGGTTCTTGTACAGTCAGATGTAGTATCTCCTGCTGCTTCTGGAGGACTGAATAGAGTACACTTGGCTGTCCCCAGGAGATTTCTGGCCATACAACACATGAACTCTTAACAGCAGAGGAAAGGATGCACAGTGTAGGGAATACCAGCTTTGGTGAGATGAGCCCCATGGATATAGCATATAAGACAGTGTACACTTGCTTTCTGTAAATTCCAGCCCTGGGGTCTCTGCAAAACAGGGAAGAACCTTAGAGCAGAGAATATTTTTTTATGAGCTGTTCCAGCTCACATCCACATGTTGCCTTCTGCTTCTGATGTTTCAAGAGCCACCAGTTAAGTTAGAAGATTTTTGAACTAAGAGAGCTGCTGAGTTCAGTGTGTATCAGGAGTGGTAAAGTTGTGTATGTGTTGGGGAGTGAGGAGATGCTTTCTGAGCCTGTGAGTGCTGAGGCTTGTGTGGAAACTATTACTTGTAGGACCGCTTCTCATTGTGGGCACCAGCTGCCACT
Organism: Dermatemys mawii; assembly: GCA_007922305.1. Lineage (NCBI taxonomy): Eukaryota > Metazoa > Chordata > Testudines > Dermatemydidae > Dermatemys > Dermatemys mawii. The sequence goes on along the minus strand of ML677339.1, from coordinate 27,408,314 downwards.
CACGGCGAGTGATGGACGAAACAACTTCTTCCTGCATGTATGTTTAGGGCTAATTTGTATGCACAAATAAATTCACAAAAGTCCCATTGAAGTATGTGGAACTTGTACACATCTATTTGAGAGCAAAATCTGTTCCCATTGGGATTCTTTTACATGAAAGGTATGATATAAATATAAAATATTTATGCAAATGTGAAGCTAATTTTTTGTTATCATCATGGTTCCATTGTGACAGCTACTTTATATGGTCCCATAAGGGTTAATAAAGATGTCCTCTTTCTGTTCTTTCTCTTCCTTGGTCCCAAACTCAAAGCACCAGGCCTCTATGAAGCTCTTATGGCCTGGGAGATTTGGGGAAGCAACCCCTAGTCTCAAAGCATTTTTTCCTTCCTCAGCTGGTCCTGCTGTTTGGGATGGAGATATCCCTGTTCCCAAAGGAACTTCAGTTGCACCTAAATAATTATCTGGGAAGTTGGGATGGGATGGTGTTTTCAGCCACGTTAGGATCAGAAGAGCTGCTGTTACTTCCATAGGCGTGGGAACTAGTGCTGCAGCACTCCCAGATTTCACGCGATGTTCCACTCCTGACCCCATGTGAGGGGTCCCAGCTGCTTGCCCCATGCCTGGCCTCTGCTCTCAGTCCCACAGGGGACGTTTCACCAACATCAACGTGGGTTGGCTGGGCAGGGTTCATGACGCTTGTGTCTTTAAGAACTGTAGCCTTTTTAAATAGCTGCAGGAAGGGACTTTCTTCCCAGACCAAAAAATTACTGTTGGGTATGTTGATGTGCCAATTGTTATCCTTGGGGACCCAGCCTACCCATTAATGCCCTGGCTCATGAAGCCATACACAGGTGTCCTGTAAGGAGCTGTTCAATTACAGACTGAGCAAATGTAGATTGGTGGTGAAGTGTGCGTTTGGGCATCTCAAGGGACGCTGGTGCAGCTTACTGACCTGTTCAGATCTCAGTGCCAGAGATATTCCCATTGTTATTGGAGCTTGCTGCGTGCTCCACAATCTCTGTGAGAACAAGGAAGAGACATTTATGAAGGGTGGGAGGTTGAGGCAGCCAGACACTAGGGCGGTTAGAAGGGCACCCTCTGACGAGGCGCGCATCAGAGAAGCCTCGATAACTAGTTTCATGGCAGGGCAGGCTACAGTGTGAGACTTCACTTTGTTTCCACTTGTGCTGTTTGTTTATGCATCCTAAAACCCACTCCCTTACTCAGGCTCATGCTTTAAAGTTTCCTTTATTTCTACGTGTTCTTTTCCTTTCTCTTGCTTCCCTGCACTGAACTTTCAGTCAACTGCCCTCCAGATTTCCTCATCGCTTGCTGAGCAATAATAAAGTCATTGTTGTTTGAAAACCATGCATTCTTTATTAAAGGGTCACAGAAATGGGGGGATTACTGCAAATGTAGCACTGGAATGTGGGGGTGAGGGGGTAAGCACCAGGCAGGGTGCCGGGTGCAGGGAGGACAGGAACATGCAACAAGTAACAACTTTGGGAGTGCCACATTTTTGATTCTTGGGAGGTCCTCTGGGGTGGAGTGGCAAGGTGCCCGGACCCTGTCTCACCCCCTCCCTGCAGGGCGATGAGGCTAGGGAACTTGGGGAGGAGGGGGCGCAGTTACAGAGGGGCTGCAGTGGCGGTCTTTGCTCTAGCTGCCTTACCTTCAGCTCCACCAGACGCTGGAGCATGTCGGTTTGCTCTGCCAGAAGATGGAGCAGTGCTTCCTGCTTTCTCTCCTCACTCTCATCTCTCCGTTGTTCCCTTTCGTCCCTTCTCCGCTCCCGCTCGTCCCTTCTTTCCTCACGCTCAGTTACTGCTTTCCGGCAGTCCAGCATTGACTGTGTCCAAGCCTTAAGCTCTGCTCTCTCTTTACAGGAAGAGTGCATGAGCTCTGTGACCATCTCATCCCGCATGCGTTTTTTTCACTGCATTATCTGTGCAAGCCTGAGGGACGTGGATGAGAGGGGGAGGCTGGAAACAGTTTCAGCTGTTGGATGAAAAAAAGGGAGAGCGGTATTTAAAGAAAAAGAAAATAAAGAAGTTCTCTGTGATGAGAGTTGCACCCCGCCACCCAGCGCCTGGCTGGTGTCGGGGAAGATCCCTGCTAGCCAGATGGTTACAGCACGGCGTCTGTGCCCCACTCCCCCATCGCGGTCAAAGAACGCCTGAGCACACAATCCCAGAGTCTGCTGGCTATCCAGATTTAACCCCTCCCCTCCACCCCCCCTGCAAAAAGCAACTCGGGGAACTGCTGGGAGGATTTCTTCTAAGATAACAGACACTCTTGCACCCCAAGTCCTCAGGGCACAGTAATCATTTTAAAAAAAATAACTTGTCAGGCAGGCACTCCATTGACCAAGGGACACTCACCAGGGCTGCCTTGCACACTTTCCCAATCCAGGATACCTTCCTGGGAGGGTTGAGAGGTTACCGGCTCCAGGTTGATGAACAGGTCCTGGCTTTCAGGGAGATAGGTGTCTCCGCTTGCCTGTTCCATAGACTCCTCGCCATCATAGTCCTCCTCTACCTCATCTTCCTCGTCCAGCATATCCTCTGCCATGCTGACAATCACCCCCAGTTGGTGGAGTCCACAGACACAGATGAGATAGTTGTGGTCCACCCACCTAGAATGGCATGCAGATCACTATAGAAGCGGCATCTTGGGCTGTGACCCAGAGCGTCAGTTGGTTTCTTTTGGTTTTCTGATAGCCTTGCCTCAACTCCTTAATTTTAACACGGCACTGTTGTGCGTCCCTGCTGTGGCCCCTGTCCATCAGGCCGTTGGAGACTTTGGCATGTGTATTGGCATTTCTTTTTTTGGATCGCAGTTCTGCCAGCATGGATTTGTCTCCCCACATGGTGATCAAATCCAGCACCTCCCTTGCGGTCCATGCAGGGGACCTTTTTCGATTCTGGGACTGCATGGTCTCCTCTGCTGGTGGGCTCTGCACGGTGAGCTATGCAGGAGATCTCGCCATGCTGGCCAAAGAGGAAGTGAGATTCAGAAGTTCCCAGGGCTTCTCCTGTCTAACTGCCCAGTGCATTCGTGTTCAGAGCGCTGTCCAGAGCGGTCACACTGGAGTGCTCTAGGAGAGTACTGGTGTCCAGTAACATCGAATTGCGTCCTCACTAATGCTAGTTCAACCCAGAAACGTTGATTTCAGCACTACTCCTCTTGTCAGGCAGGAGTTTGGAAATTGATTTAAAGACCCATTTAGGTCAACCTAAATGACATCATAGTGAGGACAGCAAAATGAAAGGATCAATTTAATATGAATAAATTCGACTTTACAGCATAGTGTGGACCAGGCCTTAGAGTAACCTCAGAGCTACTGTATAGGACAGACAATATTCAATGGTGCCCCAGTGACAGCTTTAAGATTTGGCTTCTCATGTCCCTATGGAGGTAAACATGGGAGATTCGTATCTTTTGAAAAGGGGTGCCTTTTCTAGCTTTCTAGTGGGATGCCCAACACTCACTTCTAGGCCAAAAGAGTAAAGAAATAACGGTTCTTAAAATTATGACATTATTAAGTGTGGCAAAGCTATTTTAGGGCACTTCTAGTGGTTTCTAAATGTTGTTAGTTAGAATTTTTCTCTGTGTCAGAGGTCTGTATAATTTGACTCGGGGTGCTAATTCTCCCGTTACTACTGTCAGCTGACTACAGGTGCGATGAAGGAGGGGGAGAACAGAGTATCAATAATCTTAAAAAACAAAACAGCCTTTGAAAATTATTCTTGGAATAATTTTCATTCATACATATGCACATACAGATGTGCATATGCAAATACATGTACAAAATATGCACATACAAGATGGCCCGGTACCACATCAGTGTTGTATTGGCACTGTTTTGGGGGATATGCTGAATCACTATTGGTGAATAATGTGCCCACTGTAAATGAAGGCAAACAGCTTGATATGACTACATATTATCACAGTGTGTATATTTGCATAGATATATATGTGTAACATGATGGGATGCAGTGTAATCAAGAGTTCGGCTTTACTTTGGTTTATGTAATAAATACACACACATGCACACATGAGATGGAGAATCATCTAATAAAAGTGCCATGGCTTATGTCTCATGTCTCTCTAGGGCTAGAAACAGGAGCTTATTGCAGAGTGGGAGCTTTCCAGTGGGACATACAGTTCTTGCCTATAGTCCTGAATGGGTCTGAAATCTGAATGTTGAGACATTTTTACATATAGAAAAACTATTTTAGATCTCTTCTGGAAGTGTTTTACATTTATTAGTTTTATTTTTCACTCCTTCTGAGTCCTGCACTATTCATGGTAACTAAGGCACCTGGCTTTGCAGGTTTAGGAATTCGAGAAGTTGTCCCAAGATGATGTTTCAAATCTCTCTTAACCTTTCCTAAAATAGTTTTTCTGTAACATGTGGCATATACAGAATTAAGCTTTATGTGGAGCAGTATACGTTTTTTATTAGCACTCATTTCGGATGTCTGAAGCCACTTATGAATAGTGTGACTCACTCAAATTGATGCTGCTAAAATCTTTAAACCTCACCACAACATGTATATGCTAAACATTAAACAAATTCAGATGAATATGCTCTCAGCCTGTGTATTCACATACACACGGGTGTATATCTTTTACGTTTGTGTATATATGTATATATAACTTTATGTACACTGTACATTTTGTTGCAAAGGTTGGTACAAACATAAATTACCTGTAGATACATACACTGTGTCTTTACATTTCCTAACATGGACTCTCACTTGACAAAGACTTCCTTATCATTTTCTTGAAACCCAGTTTCCTGAATCAGCAGATTCTTTTCCCCCCTTGAAACTTCCGAAACCCTGAACCCTGTCAAAACAAGATGGCTGGCATGTTCTAGGGACAGAGCAGAGACAGAGACAAAGAAGCCCCTGAGAAGGCAGACGGACTTATATTGCTTGTGGTTTTTCAGTACAGCTGGTTTCAGATGTGTCGGCCTTGTTCCGCAGTGGTTCTGCTGCCAAAGCAAGACTGTCACAGCTGGTAGTACTTACTGCACTTGCGGGAAAGTATGTGATTCATTAGTTGGAACCGTATGTTTTTCACCAGTTCTGGTCATGTTTTTGTTAGGATGTGGTAAAAGCATAAGCAGGGGGTGAAGGGACAATGGAAATATGTGACTTGTTAAAGATTGGCCCCAACCAGTTATTAGCTAAATTATACACCATAAAAAGTGCACCATAGCTCATAATACAAATGGCTTAATTCTTCATTTGAGGTCATTTAGTCATAAGTAGTAAAAATTATCAATATCAAGTCTCCCCCTTCCCTTTCTGTATGTATTATGATCTTTTTAACAAAAAACTGTAATATAGAGAGAAGTCATGCAGGCAAGAAACATTCATTTGGTGAAAAATGGCCAAGACAAGCTAAGAATTTTGAAAGTAGCTAGCTGCTGCTACTTATAAAACATGAGTGTGGCATAATTGCTAATAGGAAACTTTGTTACAGTATTGGGTGTGAGGAGAACAATAAATGGGAGTTCTTTACCCATGGATAATAAAGCAGACTAAAATTATGTGGATAGAATGAACCTCTGTTTAAAATTACTATATTATTAATATGGTTTTATTGGCTTACCTGAGGGGCATTTTCATGTATTGTTTAGCAGTGGAGGCTTGAGTTGCACTGGATACATACTAACAGAGTTAGTTTTAATCTATCTTTAGCTACTTTACAGTTGTCTAGGTCTTATCTTCATTTTAAAAAATGAATTCTAGTATACAATTTATTTTAAACAAAAAATTACTACTAAATTCTTAAGTTGCTAATACAGCTCCCCCAAAACATACCACTTATACAGATGAAATTGTAAGATGACTTCAAAACTTATGATTTGGCCAGTTCTTTGAAAAGAAATCCTTCTCACTGCCAGTGGACTTTGCAGAGCTAGAATTGAGTCTGTCTCCGATAATTAGCTCATCTGGCTGCGGCATAAGTAAAGGAATTCACTTAGGGGCTGTAGTCTATAACATGGCTTAACAGATAGTGTGACCAGATGTCTCAATTTTATAGGGACAGTCCTGATTTTTGGGTCTTTTTCTTATATAGACTCCTGTTACCCCCCACCCCATCCCGATTTTTCACACTTGCTGTCTGGTCACCCTATTAACAGAGCATAAAAAGGTGCATCTGTTACGTGTCTGAATTCAGTCGGTTAGCTGTCACCCACAAAAAAATATCAGTTCTGAAATATGCCAATGATATTTTTGCGAACAAGAGGCAGGTACTGTATTAAATTAACCAGGCTATGAATGTGCAAAGTGCTGCTGCTTAAAGAGTCTACGATCACGGCTTACAGTGGTATTGCAATGAGTCCCTTCAGTACCTATTAGGATGACCTGTGGCACTGAATACTTCAACACTCTTCTGGCTAGTACTGTTGATCTTTGTCAGCTTGATAAAAAAGCAGAGCCTAGAAATGTGCTTGTCATTTTTAGTGAAGCACAAATGGCTGAGAAGCAGAGGGATACCAAGAGCCTGATGATTGTTCAAATTAGGATGCCATACCCGATACAGAATTGCAGTCTGCCTTCCGTCCACTCCCCACCAGCCCCCTGAATCTCCTACCCTTTCCTCATGACTGTTGCTACTTGATTTGAGGTCCAAAATAATAAGGAATGTCTGCGTGATCAAAGTTAGTCCCTGCTTCCTGGTCTCCACAGAAGTCCTGGTGTAAGTGGTGGTAGGTGACAAACAGCTTGTTATAATATATTTGAAGGTAATACTATCACACTTTTGTTATATCCCTTGAACATTTATTTGCTTTTGCATTCAATAATTCTAATGCAAAAATCGTAAAGCCTTTTTTGCTTTTATGTTAGCAACAGAACAATTTTAAAATTCTTTGCAGAATAAGGATTGCTTCAGCAGTGAATGATGCGCTCACATGTGTATTGATGAATTGATAGGTTCAAAGTGTTTCAGTCATATAATCCTTGTGGGTATGCTGTTTAAGGTCTACTTAGATCTGCATATAAACTCAGCAAGATAATAGAGTATGCACCATTATTTTTTCAGTATACATCTCTGTGCTAAACAGACCATTATTTCTACAGTTTTATTTTATTTATTTGTGTTAGATTTTTTTTGAGGACTCAACCTAGCTCCTTATCCATTAGAAGATGATGTAATGCGAGCGGCAGCCAGCTCCACACAGCTTGAACCAAAAATGATTCCAGTTGAAGGTAGCTGAATGTATATGACCAGAAGGTGTGATGCATTTTCTCTGTTGTATGTTGAAGTAGTTACACTGGAAATATCCCACCCAGTTGTCCTGGCCCTTTGATCCTGACATACAGCCACACCTACATTCCTGATGTCCAGACCCATTTTTGTTTTTTCCAACTATTTGTATGCAGAAATAACTTTGAAATAAACAAACAAGCAAGCATTTACCTTTTTGCTTGGAGGAGAGAGAGGCAGGGAGGAAAGAGGTTGCTAGCAAGAAAGAAAATAATGCCTCAAAATCTCTTTATCTGAGTGCTGTGAAGTTATAATAAGCCAGCTGTAAAATTTAACAACAAAAGAGCCACTCAATTCTTTTTAGTTTTCTCCCCCTTCACTCCCCAGCTATGAGCTTCCCCCCTCTCTTTCTGATGTTTATTTTCCCCTCTCTTTCTTAATCTCAAGGGAGTTTCTTGAGAAGCAAGACTGAGAAAGAGCTGAGGTTTATGTTAGAAGAAATTAAGGTTAATGATCATTGGCTCATTTTCATATTCCGTGGGTGTGGATGGAGGAGTAATCAGTGCAGGTGGCCTTGCCAGTTGGGAGTTTCTCTTTGTCATCAAGAAAATAAAGAGAGTACAGTGCAGAGATTGAATTACCACAACTGTTTATGGGCTAAACATATTTTGTTTCCCATTGGATCTGATTTAAGGACAAAAAGCTGACATTAATTTTATCCAAAGGAAATCACAGACATATCTGTTTTGTTATAATTTAACTGAATGCATAGGGGTTGATCTTGTTCAAATTTAATTCTAGTGTAATCTTAAAAATAATGCCCTGAAAAACAAAGGGGGGCTTTGATTCACTTTGACAGTTTGTTTCTGTGCTCAATTACCACATACTTATTGAATGTTAAAGAGCTGCTTATTAAAATGTGCACTCTGCCTGCACCAATTGGCTTCCCAGCTGCCTGCTATTACATGTAAGGGTGCTCCCTCCTACCTTTTAAAGGATGTACACATTTGAAGTAGTTATGTTTAGCTAGCAAAGGAAGTGGAGGATTTGGATGAGGAAGTACATGCTGGCCTCGAAAGAATATCGAGTGTGCATTCTAATTTCAGCCACATAAAGACTTTAAAGAAACCTCCCCACCCGTTTTTTAAAATGGAAAAGAATACTGAAATGACAAACTAATCCAGTCAAATAAACCCTAGTTAGAAAATTTATAACTTTCGCTTGGAACGATCTATGGTAGCTTTCATGATTTTCTAGTGCTGTTGAAGTAACTTGCCATCACTAAGGAATTCTGATTTAAAATATGGAAACGGTAGAAATAAAACTCAACTAGATTACAAAAGCTATTTAGTAAGAGGTAAACAATAGTTGCAGTGTTTTTTGAATGTTATGCACACAGCCTAGGGTTTGGGCGTGGGGAAGGGATTAGTGTTTAACTGATATGTTTTGTTTTTGAGCATAGTATGGCAGGGAACATAAGCATCTATTCTTGTTCGTATTATTTTAACACTAAATTTATTTGGATGGTTGACTACAGGTTATTTATCCAAAGCTGAAATAAATACTTTAACATATATAGCGTGTGTTTTGGGTGTCAATAAAAAAGCTAGCGCCTCTCTAGTTTACTGGAAGAATATATTTCTTTAGTGTTTCAGCAGAATAAATGGTAGCATAAAGAGGTTGAATTACTATTATACAAAATAAATTGTTACATCTATGGAAGCTTTGACTAGTAGAATTTGGCCCGATTTTGGTTCCCTCAGTTCTCTGAGGTAAGAGTTAATATGCAGTTGAATATTCATGAGACGTTCATTAATATGAATATTTAGTTCGTTGCTGCACTTTTCCATGGTTTATTAATACACTTATGGACAGACCACTCCCAAACATACAGAGGGCAAGACTACTTTAATGATTGCTGGGAACTTCACACAACAAAAAAATGAGGTTTATTTCATTTGCAATGCTGTAGTCAAGGTGTCAGCAGTGCATTGTACTTATAGTCATAGAAGTAACAGTTGAAAAATAAATTCCGTTTTTCAAAGTTACAAGCTTTGTTTAAACTTTGCTTCAGGCTCAAATATGACATAAAGAAATATCTGCCTTGAAGCAAGTATTCTTTGGCTCAGTCTTTTAACAGATCCTTTTTATCTTTTTTTTTTTTTTTTTTTAAAAAATTGAGTAAATGAGGGAAAAAATAAAATGAACTTTACCATTTCAAGGTTCTCTTTCCCCACCCCCCACTGATGAAACTCAACACTGTCTTCAGTTAAAAACCAAAAGTGTTGGCAGATTGTCAGTCCGTAGTACGGTCCACCTACTTCTGGTATTTTAAAAAAATGTTACTTATGCAAAATAATACATTTTTGAAACAAAATTAAATTAAGGATTATTGCTGTTGAACAAGGATATGTCGTGGAGTAGCCCATCAGAGAAGAAGTATGATCTTGTGGATAAGACGCTGGACCAGGAATAAAAAAACAAATCTGATTTCTATTTACATCTCTGCCGCTGACGTTCTGTTTTACCTGGGGCATATAACTTAACCTCATTTTTTAATGTTGGCTAGGAGCTCAAAGACTACGATGATGGTGACATAGAAATGTATATCAGTAATAATAATATCCTGTAAATAATACCCAGGCTAAAAATATAAAACATTTATTTATTTATTTATTTATTTATTTATTTATTTATTTATTACCCAATGAAGAGCTATTTCATTTTATCAAGGGAATATTCTGTCTTATTCTCTCCTCTTCACCCTCCACATCCATAGTTATATAACTTTAAACATCTCGGAGAAGCAGGCACGTTCACTTTCTACATGCTGTCTTCTCAACAAATGTAACTCTTCAGCTGCTGAAGTTACGTCATGAGGCATCCAATGAGCTGAGGCACACTGATGTGTGCTCTCGTTATGTTTTTAATGCACATAATTAAATCCCAAGAATGGTGCTGTGCCTAGTCATGCAGTCATTTTTTTCCTGAATAAATATCAAGTAAAACTTTTAATCCTAAAAGCCTACTAATGAAATAAAAAGTCAGTTCATGAGCTGGAACAGAGGGAACTTGGACCATTAAGAGTAATCCAGCAGGAATGGGGGAGGGTGGGAGGGGGACACATCTTTGTGAGTAAATTGTTAGTTGAGAATTGTGCGATTTTTTTATTTTTAACCTTTAGCCCTGAAGTCAGAAGAGGAGTTTGGCCATTTGGGAATGTTTGTTTGAGCATCCAGAACTGTAGAGGAGAATACTATATCTTTTATTTTGTGATTAAAACTGCTGAGAGGGTAGATGGCTCAGGGATTGCTAGTGAGATATTGGGCCTTTCTGCTTTTGTTTGCACTCACTCTAGGTCATCAGTAGAATGTTGTTAACTTCCGATGGTAGCATGTACCAATCCAGATCCCAGAGTACAGATGTGCATCTCAACTCCCGCTCCCCGAAAAACATACAGACAAAATCCCACTACCACAGCTGGGTTGTTTTGAGCTGTCAAGCCCTAAGCAACTTGGCTGAGGTACTTAAATTGTCTAGCATGGATGGGAGGTGTCTGGAAGCAGTGTGATCTTGGGGAGATAACTTTCCTCTGGAGCTCGCTTACCTGCAACAGGCTGCCAGAGTCTGAAATAGATGGCTGCAATCCACGCTGCAAGACTTGCTGTTCTCCCAGATTTTTTTTCTAGAAGAAATGTTAAATGGAGAGTAGGATGTAATGAGGGAATTTATTTTATAAGATTTGTGGGGAGGCAATAGGGATATTTTACTTTGGGCTCCATATATAATCATGAAAGGCCGGGAAGAAATGGTCGAACAGGGAGTGGGAGAGGAGAGGGTTTTGGATGACTTTTAGGTTCTGGATGAGGGTTCAATGTGCGTGGCATTGCTAGTGATGTTAGCTGTACACATGCCAAGAGCTCTGGATGGGGATATGCTAAGGAAACACGCACAAATCAATAAATAAATTGGCTACATTTTCTGTTGTCTCAGCAAGAGGCTAAAGGCTGAATGGGCTACGGATATGAGCTACATTTACACTCAAAGAGCTGATCTCTCTAGGTCAGGGTTGTGGCACATTGCTGAACTGAGCAGCACTGGAAGAATTTGCTGCTACTACCTGGGGAGGTGCTCCTATTCAGTGGGTAAGGAAAGGGCTGTAGTCCAAGACTGTGTATTTAGTGCTTTTTATGAGCATTATATTTTCTTATACGCATACTTTTATTTTAATTTTTTTGTAGAAGCAAGTGCTCATATAGTTCTGAGAGCTTAAAATAACAAGAGAATTATTACTGGAAACATTTTGCATAGGGCTAGAAAGTGTACAGTCAGGACCCATGTACGTTGGCAAGGAATGGACTGAAGGATGGAAAAGGTCTTTTCCTTCTATAACTCCTATGATTCTATAACTGCTGAGTGTACTTTTGACAGGCAAGGATGGCAAATGTGGGTAGCCCAATCTGCAGCAGAGACGGCATGGACTAAGGTCTAAGGTACTTCTACCAAAAAAAAGAAAAATGCTGGAAATGTTACACCCTTTACCATTAAAGTAAACAATTCAGAGGGGTACAGAACTGGGCTTTCAGATCTGTATGGCAATCTCAGCTCCAATACTCTGCGCTTCCTGCATATGTGCTTGAGATTGATTAAAATTGATTTAAATTTAAATTTTAAATTTAAATCAATTAAATTTTAATCAATTTAAATTTTAAATTTAAATTTGATTTAAATTTTAAAAACATTATTTTTTTAAATCATCATTTTTTTAATCCACCCTGCCCATGGGCAAAAAATATACAGTCTATATTGTGTCAAAATATCTCTCCTCCATGGTCATTGTTTAGATCTACATATTGTGACGGAGTCAGACCAGAAGGGTATAGGAGAGTGCTGGAAGGCAGGTATATCAGCCTTAGGATGTGCAGGTCCTTGTTCCCTGGATAGCCAAACAAAGGCTACTCCAGACCAATCAAGACACCTGGGGCCAATTAAGAACCTTCTAGAAAGGAGTAGAAACAGCTAGCCTAATTGGGACACCCGAGGCCAATCAGGAACTGGCTGAATCCAGATAAAAACCTCCCAGGTAGTCAGGTGGGCTGTGGGTGTCAGGAGCTGTGGAAGGAAGTTATGCTGTTGGTGAGACTGAGTGTTGGACAACATATCATACTGAAGGAAGGAGGCCCTGAGGTAAGGGTGAAGTGGAGTTTGAAGAAGCAGGGACTGCTGTGGGGAAGTAGCCCAGGGAATTGTGTTGTGTTTTGTGCCTAAAAGGTCAGCCATCTTAGCTGATACTATTAGGGTCCCTGGGCTGGAGTCCGGAGTAGAGGGCGGGCCCGGGCTCCCCCCTTTTCCATCTTCCATACTGGCCTGTGATGAAGGTAACTCACTAGATGGTGACTCTTGCCAATTATACTGAGAAAGGGAGGTCACTCTGGGGCCTAGATGAGTTTCTGAGGCCCCTAAATCTGCCAGGGAGCGCAGGACCCACAAGGACAGACTTGGAGCTTTGTCACAATATTTTAAGTCTAAAATATTTATGTCATAATGTACATTTTAAAAAACTTGCTAAATAAATGCATATGAGATTTTTCTCTGTTTGAAAATACTGAGTTGAAGGTTGTTCACAAAATATTTGTATCTTTATATACACTTATGTCATGTTTGTCATTAGTTTTCATAATTGATTTCATGATTAACCACTTGTAAAATAAATATATTTTCCCATGCATTGTTATTATGGGGAACAGAATGACACACACAAGTTCACAAATCTCCCTGTAAAATTTACTTTGGCTTGTGCCTAAAGTATTGTACATGTGTGTTGGTACATACCCTATATGCTTCAATATATATATTCGCAATTTTAGATGTTAAATTAAGAGTGTTTGGCCTCTACTTTTAAATATCCAGTTGTCAAAACTGGGCTCTTATATTGCACCAAGTCCTCCCTCTGCCAAACTCCCTCCTCCCCTCCCCCCAAAAAATTGCAAATAGGCATTTGCACAATGAACCTGAGTAACTTAAGAACTATTTGCATATGCCATTGTGCATTTCTACATGCAAATATTGACTTTTGACCATGTCTCTCATGGTGCCCAACTTAGAAATAGTAGCCATGAATGACCATTTTTGATGAGTGAGTGAGAGTGTGAGTAACTAGGTATTTGAACACTTCAGACATATTTTACACACACTGTAAAACCATGTTAAGACAAGATCATCTTATTAGACAAACCTCTTGGATTGCTCAGCAATGCTTAGTTTAATAATTAAAAAAAACAAAGCCTCAGCTTGTTTTTCATGGTATTCCTCCTGATCTTGTGAAAAAAAAAAAAGTCTTTTTTTCCTGGAGAAAAGCCGCCCTGTCCTCATTCCGTAACCACAGACACATTACAGACAGTGTTTTGGGAGAAGATAATGTTGCTCTCATTCTCTCCTTCAGAGGGTGAAGGCAATTGAGCCTGGTGTTGGCCAGCCTGTGGCTGTCCACCATCTGTGTAAGGAATTCGCAATCCCAGACAAAAGAAATTGGCAAAGTCTTCTTTCTGTCTGTTCTCCAGAGCCTCAAGATAACCATAAAACACCTGGACAAAATCAGCAGGTGATGGCAAGGGAAAAAGAATGATCAGTCACAGGCATTGTTGAATCCTTTGAACATTACTTATAACTTGGACACTGCTGTCACCAGACACAGTTTGATCTTGGGTGAGTTTTCTGGAAGTGCTTTATTCCCTGGCTATATGACAACAGGGGGAACCAGATAATGCATAGGCGGCAAGAGCAAAGCAGAGTTTTCCCATCTTGTAATTTTTATCTCACCTTGTAATTCTAGCTTTTATTACCAGAATTTGTACTTAAATAATCCTGCAGAAATCATGAAATCTTATCAAACTCCAGGGGGAAAAGGCCCCATGAGTTTTGTCTTTGTTGCCTGCCTGACCAGCAGTAATTAGCAGAAGATGAAAAACTGTGGTCTGCCTCTCGAAATCAACAAATGTTTTCAAAGCCCAGATGTTTCATCTGTTGTTGCCTTTCCTCCCCCGCCCCCCCCCCCACCCCCATACTTCCAGGCCCCTGAATTCAGAGCTGACTAAAAGATCATGATCAGCTTTGTGTTTGACCTTTCATTTAAACACATTCATATAAAATTTGTTCCCTCCCTCGCTACACCCCAACTTGTGAGAAACTGCTGACTTTTGATTATGATTTTTATATAACAGCTTAATAAATGCAGTATGACTCAAAAAAGAACTCAACCCCTAGTTTGCTTCATGGTTTCACTCTTCTTTTCCTAGTCCGTACATATCTTTCAGTCTATAAGGACAGGTAGAATTTAACAAAATGAAAATTCAATTTTGAATTAAGAGAATAGAGCCAGGCTGTGACACATAGATGAGTACATTTTTGGAAGTGCATATTTGCATGAAACAACCTCAAGAACATTGCCTTGACAAGAGAGGGCTGAGGTAAAAGTTCCCTGCCTATTAACTTATTTGTAGTGAGAGTTATGATTTCGGTGCATCACTGTTTAACTTTGAGGCTGACAGACCTGCCCCTGTCAAGGGACTAAGTTTGTAGTTGTTGTTTTGTTGCGTTCCCAAAGCTAAGTCTGAACCATAGCAAAAAGCTACTGGATCACTTCACACTTCAGCTGTCCCCTGAATCCTGCTTCTCTCCCTCCCCTCTCCCCCATAATCCTAGCAAATGTAATCCTTCTTCATAGAAATGGTGTCAAGCTTAACTGAATTTAGCTCTGTCTTCTAAGTACATTAACGCTGTATTCTGTTATTCCTTACGTGAAAACTAGTTTCTCATTATAGAGTGGAAGTTTTTCTTAGTGAACCTGATGTTATAGGCAAGGTTAGCTTGCATGGTTCTTTAAGCACAGTTCTATTTATGGTTCATATTTATGACAGATTCTGTAACTTTGACCATTAATCAGTTTGTGCAGTTCACCGAAATTGTCATGCAAAATACAGACACAACAAGTGGAAGAAGTTCTTGTTACTTCAGTATAGGATAGCCTGAGGGTAACTAAATGCTTATATTTTCAGCCTCGTCTATCAATAATGTATACAGCATCATTAATATGGGTTACCAAAAGTATTAATATCTTAGAACAGCAGTAATAATGATCCTTTTAGTCTAGCTAATCATGCGCTAATCTGTTGGTAAATCAGAAGTCAGCTGCTGATAAATTGGGAAGTTAGATCATTTAAAATTCAGGGTCAGTTGAAGCAACTGGTGTGGTGCTATAAACATTTGAAGAAAGAAAATCTTTGAATTAAAATAATAATGTCAAAGAGTTTTGGTTTTACATGCACAAATTTAAGGATTTCATAGGTTTTAATCCCTAGTTAAAAGCATTTGAGTTTACATCACCATAGATTATCATTGCTGAGGTGGTTTTTTTTAAAGGTAGGGGAAGTATTTCCTGCAGTATTCCTGAACTGGATTTTGATGGTTCTGTTTTATCACTAGGCAGTTAGGGAGAGCTCACTATTAGAGAGCTTCTCCACCCCCCATCAAACCCCCAACCTCCTGTTTGTAACTTTTTTTCTTTTTTGTGGCAAATATTTGACAGATGTTCTCAGACCTTTGCTTGTTAGTGTTGCGTTTGCTTGTAGCAGAAGGGAGATTTTTTGGTGTGGGGTATTTTTTACCTGCTTTGCGTTTTAGTTCTGATTTTATTACCTGAAGATAACATTAAGGCATTTGTGCATCCTGTCATTCTTGAGTTGACCAGTCTTGCAGTTTGTTTTTTTGCTCTATTTTTCCGTCATTAGTCAACCACCTGAACACTACCCTCTAGAAGAGTGACACACACATTTTCCACAATCAGAATATTCTGTCAGTACTTAGTGATTAGTTGGCAAGTGTTGGAGGCTGCTGAGCAGAATCATTTTTCCTCCCTCTTTCTGTTGCATTGAGATGAACTGCATACATTCAACTGACATGTTTCTCTCACTTAACGGAGAAAGATTCTTGATTGTGCACAAACCTAGTCAGAATTCTTAGCCACCCAGGTCAGTGCATATGTAAAAAAGTCATCATTATATATACCAAAAGATTTCAAAGAGGGTACATTATCAATTTAACACAAAGGGAATTACATATACTGTAGGTATTTATGAGTCTAATTAACCCATAATTTATTATGCAGATATGTTAGTCCCATGGTCATATTTTCAAAACCACCTCTAAATTTGCACATGCAATTTTCCATGTTTAAATTTTTACATCTGCATAAATTCATAATTTTCTGTTTTTCAAGCATGCATAAATGCAGTTTATACACCTAAATGTGAATATTTATGCCTGTAGAAAAACACACAGGCAAAATGTAAGTTTAGAATTACAGCCATAATTTCAGAGGCTCATCTGAAGATTTAGTTCTGAAAGTTTATAATTGTTTTTTCATCGTTTGATTTCAGGTGTCCATGCATACTCATTTAAAGAACCTATTTTTTGTTGTTTAATTTTTTTATATTACTGAAGAATGTTAATAGAAACCCAGGCCAGTGCTTATTAGGCTTTGTAATTTTTTGTTGTTACATTCCCTCTTCGGAAGTGGCACTTGACGCTATCTTTTCAAGAGTGCAGTGCTTGAGTCTGCTAACACCGCTTGCTGTGCATGTTTCCTTTAGCAAATCATCTCGGTTAAGGAATGAAGTTTTGTTAATGAAAAGACTGTCTTAAAGTAGAGACTGTTGTGTTTGCACATTTGTTGTGGTCTTTGAGGGGAAATTGAAATATGATTTCAAAACAGAAATGCAGAGTCCGTGAAAGAGTCGTTTCAAACCTGAAAAATGGAACTACTTTGGCATTCTCTGCTGAAGTTTTAAAGTATGTGTTGGCATTTCCCCCCAGAAATGCTTTACAATCTGCTACAGTCACTTAGGTGCTGTGTTTTTCAGATCCATGTGTAATTTACAGCCTAGAAAGTCACTGTTTAATGTTGCAAAATCATGATACTGGCATTTAAGGAATCATGTCCTTTTAATTTCTATCTTACACATTTGTGGACCTTACTAAATCAAGCAGTATTTTCTGTCCATGAACAAAAAGGACCACAAGTTCAAGCTGACAACGGACAATGTATTCCAACATGGAAACCTGTTCATTCCTACTTAGATACATTATTTAATCTCACAACCCCATGTTCACTGACTTCGTTACATGTAGACAATTCCAGGAATTAGAAGATATTAAAATGCTTAATTTTACACTCCAATTATGTGATTGCTGGAGTGTTTAATATTATAGACATGGTCAAAGGAAAACTGTCAACCATCTCAGGCCACAGAATTTACCCTCTTTAAAAGAATGTAAATCTCACACAAAAACCCTACAAGGATTGGTTTATAGGGCATTGATCCTCAGAAAAACAGAAACAGAGACCTGTCTGCAGTCCCATGCCTAAACAGCTAGCCACATAATTGCCTATACCCTTCTAGACATCTAGCTGCCCATTTGCTAAATACCCATTTTGTTCACACAGTATATAGTATTTCTGTGTGCAAATTGTGCATATACTCATAATTAGGGGTGAAGGTTTCTGGGCTTTCCTGGTACTAAGTGCCTTTTTCTCCCTTAAAAGAACAGTTAAAACTTTTATTTTTATTTAGAAAACTTGACAAATTTGAAATAATTAATTCTTGTCTTAGTTCTCAACAATAATATTTAGATCTTTAGGATTTAAATTGATTTTTTTCCTTTTAAAAAAGGCCATACACTCACAGCTTTTAATTACAGAACAAACATGCCCATAAGGCCATTACATGAGATTTACCCTTTCTTTAAAGATAGTTTGTTTTTATTACTGCATGGGTTTATAGTGTTCCTTTAAATATAATAATACCAGATATTACATAGTGCTTTTCATTGGTAGATCACTAAGTGCTTTAGAAAGAAGGTCAATATAATTATCCCATTTACTGATGTGGAAACTGAGGCACGACAAGGGGAAGTGGCTTGCCCAAAGGCTCTCAGAAAACTTTAAGGACATTAAGTTAAATTATACTTTAGCTTTTAACTATCATTACAATGCTGATAATACCTACACAGTTACATATCCTAGAGTGGCTTATTCTGTAGTAACTATGCTAGTTAATTTCTCCACGTAGGCAAGGCCTTACTATGTTTTGTTTAAAATTATTTTTCCAGTTTTTTTTCAAGAGTCTCCTTTTATGGAGTCCCTCTCTTATTCAACCCTGACTTCCATCTTCAGAGTTCTCCAGAGTTGCAGCGACCTTCCCATTAGCCATAAAACAGAGTGGACTCAATGAATTCTCTTCACTTTTCTGTCACCCAGCCAGAACAGGTCCCTTCTCCTTAGCATGCGCACAACTGAAGTGGCCAAATCAACTCCCTCTTCCTGTAAGCTTTTTCAGAATCCCAACCTCTATCAGCTTAGATCCCCCTCATCATTTGAATGTATTAATTGTCCAGATCAGGCTTCCAAATTTCTTTTTAAAATACTGTATATTTATAGGGAGCAGAATAATGCACTGAAATAGGGCATGTTAATTTGCACTTTCATTCTCCTTGTCAGGTGAAAAATATATGGTGCTTTCTGGCTTGGTTTGATATTTAAGGTGACTTGTCCAAAGACAGCCTGGATCTTGAACATGTAAGTCCAATATGAGGGTGGGTGAGGTTCCAGAGGACTGGAGGAGGGATAACATAGTACCTCTCTTTTGAAAAGGGAACAAAGAGGACCTGGGGATTTATAGGCCAATGAGCTTAACTTCAATGCATGGAAAGATCTTGGAACAAGTTAATAAACAATCAGTTTGCAAGCACCTAGATAATAAGAAACAAGCTAATTTCCTTGTGTGATAGGGTCACTGGCTTAGTTCATGAGGAGAAGCAGTAAATGTGATATATCTTGATTGTAGTGTAAGCCTTTAGACACAGTCCCACATGACAATCTCATAAGCAAACTAGGGAGATATGATCTAGATGAAATTACTATATGGTGAGTGCATAACTGGCTGAAAGCCTTATTATTGATAGATGACTGATAAACTGGGAGGACGTATGTAGTGGGGTCCCCACATGGGATGTCCCACTGTCCTGTGTCCTGTACTGGTTTAATTAGTGACTTAGATAATGGAGTACATAGTATGCTTATCAGATTTGCAGATGACACCAACCTGGGTGGGGTTATAGGCACTTTGGAGGTAAAGATTAGAATTCAGAATGACCATGACAAATTGGAGAATTGGTATAAAATCAAGAAACTGAAATTCAAGTAAGGCCAGTACAAAGTTCTGCACATAGGAAGGAAAAATCAAATGAACAAATACAAAATGGAGAATAACTCGCTTGACAGTAAAAGAGCTGAAAAAGATCTAGGGGATACAGTGGATCACAAATTGACAAAGAGCTCACAGTGTGATGCAGTTTAAAAAACACCACCTTCATTCTGGGATGTATTAACGGGAATGTCATATGTAAGACATGGAAGGCAATTGTCCTGCGCTGGCGAGGC
Organism: Dermatemys mawii; assembly: GCA_007922305.1. Classification (NCBI taxonomy): domain Eukaryota; kingdom Metazoa; phylum Chordata; order Testudines; family Dermatemydidae; genus Dermatemys; species Dermatemys mawii. The sequence continues at coordinate 27,388,585 of ML677339.1, read as the reverse complement.
CACAGCTGAAGTCTGTTTCTGGTTGTCACGCTTTAGGAAAGACATGGAGAAATAGAGAGAGCATAAGGCTACAAAAAGAGAGAAGGTTTGGAAAACCTGGGCTTATGAGAAAGAGTTTAAAAAAAAAAAAACTTGGCAAAAGATCTTAAGGAAAGAAGACTAAGGGAGGACCTGATAAGTCTTCAACTATGTCAATGACTGTCATAAAGAATAGGGTTGTTCTCCATATTCACTCCATGTAAGACAAAAAGTAATGACCTTAATCTGCAGCAAGGGAAATTTAGGCTGGATATCTGGAAAAACTTTCCAACTATAAGGATAGTGAAGCATTGGAATTTGGATTTAAAAGGGAGGGTGTGGAATCCCTGTCAGTGGAGTCTTTTAAGAACAGGTTAGACAAAGACCTGTCATGATTTGTCTATGTAAATACTTTGTCCTGCGTCAGTGCAGGGAATTGAACTAGATGACCTCTCAGGATTCCTTTCAGCCCTATATTTTTAGGATTCTGTAAATAATAATTAATTGTAAATAAGTCTATTTGTAATAGCAAGCACTATGCCAGGTAGTGTGTGTTTGCAAGATAGGGGATTCAGTTTGTAAAGCACTGTATGAATTTACTGCACTGTATAAACGTATGTCAGTAATGGTCATTGTCACTGCTCTCTTGTTACTCCTCAAGTTTTCTTAGAAACAGCACTGAATGTGGCCTGTTCTTGGAGAGAGTGCATGTTTGTAGTTAACCATGTGCACTGCTAAGTATGGGACACAATGGAATGATCGGATCCAGAGGAGGAATTTTTCAAGCTAGTAGACCAGGTGGGCAAATCATCCATTTTTTTTTTCTGCCATTGGGTAGCATTTACAAGGAATCTGAGGTGTGAGAGCAGTTACCAGTATGAGCTTCAGGTCAGATATGCTAGTCAGAAAACTCACCCAGGATATTTAATTGCAGAGAAGTAGCTGGTCCAGCAGACACCTAAATTTTCAGGCTAATTGTCCAGATTGTCCGTGCTAGCTATTTGTTTTATTTCAGGTTGCCATACAGTAGGATTTTTCCTAGCTTTCCATGTGCTGAGAAAAAAACCCCCCAAAAACCCAAACGAAACAAAACAAAAAAAATCAGTAGTGCAACTGAAATACCGTGCTATATAACTTTAAAGGTAGAAAATCCCTAATTCAAGGTATACATGCATTGATTCAAAAGAGCACAATCTGGATTTTTCTGCCTTGATGAGAACATTAAAGATGATTTTTAGTATGTGACTAATTGAATATTCATTACCTTTTTCATCCTTTTTCTATCTTTTTAATATGTGTATTTATATTTTTCAGATTACAATCATTTCATGTCTTTAAAATGTAGAGGAAAATCATTAAATGTGAACAGATAATTCATAAAAATATAGGAAGCATAAGAGTGTCATTTTGTGTATGCATTCAGTATTGTGTCATGAAACAGCTACTCAATTTCAGGAAATAGCTAATGAATATGAACACTTTGAAAATTAGTTGCCCATTCCATTAATTGTTTATTTGCAAATGAAAAGAGCTAGTAAGAGAGATGGTTTGGTTTCTGGAAATTGCTCCACCAAACTATCTCCAGATGTGGGGGGAGGTGGAGAAGAAGAAACCGTGTCCGTTTTTTAATACATATGAAGTATTTTGTTGCACTTTCACAATTCATGATCTGTGTTTGGATTTTTTTTTTTTTGTTTTGTCTCCTATTCCTGTGCACTTGCACTTCATTTCCCCACTTTTGTCTGACAAACTGAAGATTAAAATACAAACAGCAGCTTTCAACAATCTTGTCTGCTGAAGTTCGAGGGCTCTGACGGAAGAATAGAAATTGGTTGTAGCGTTGTCAGTGGAGGGAGAACAAAATTACTACAGTTTACTGTTTAGAAGTCGCTGGGAAACACTTTACATCTGATTTTATAAATATTATGCTTAAGAATAAATAATAAACATTTTTTAAGAAAGAACAATTATCTGTTTTTGACCTTAAGAAGTTAAGAATTATGAAAAGAGGTGCATTTCAATGACAGTTACTCCACAGTCTGTTGTAAATGTGTTTCTGGAGCGCTAGCTTGTTTTAAGATGCTCTCATTCCAACTTGTTATACAAATGACTGCACTCTAATAAGCAACAGATTTCTTCCTGAATCTGTATCAAGCAAGTCTGTGTTTTGTTTTTTGGTTTTTTTTTAAACTTGAAACTTTTCTGGACTCTGTATATATGGATCTTGGCACTACTTGACTGCTTTATTAGCTAAGCCATACCTAAAACAAGCAATGCCCCCATTCCCCACACCCCTCAAAAACCCAAACAAACCTGTGTTAGGAACTGTTAGGGAAACTGGTCTCCGTGTGAGAACCAGCCAAAAATAACATTGGATTTGTGTTCAGGGTTGAATTGTACACGTCTGTTAAAAATGGCAACTATGCCGCAGTTCACTTGACAGTTTTTTTCCAGATTATTCAAAATACTTGAGCATTAGAAAAATCTGTCTAGTCCCACAGGAAAAAACTGTCCAATAAGCCTCTCCCTTCATCTGAGGGTCATAGAGGAAACCCTGGCTAGACGTTTTGGTGACTAATTTAAAATATCTGGCAAGACGATTGATAGCGCCTTTCCTTTGTGTTGTGACAAATATATTTCGACTGGAGTTTATTAACATAATCCAACACAACCACAGACATATTGTACATATTATAGCATAGAATTGGAAACATTTTTTGCACATCACAATCTTTACTCTCTTTTTTGACAAGGATCTGGATAATTGCCTCATCAAATGAACTGCTGTGTTCAGTCTGTTTCAATGATTTCATAAATTGTTTTCTGTGCTAAAACTAAGCAAGCTTTTACTGAATAAGTATAAAGGACCACAGTGTAATTACAGAAGCAGTATTATTAAAAAGTGTGACATAGATGGCAGTTTAATTGACAGCTACTTTCTCTTTGCTTTATTACAACAAATTAAATATCTCATTGAGTGCCAGTTAGTGAGCAACAGTGTCTTGTCTTCTCTCTCTCTCTCTCTCTCTCTCTCTCTCTCTCTCTCTCTCTAAATTGGAGTCGAGATTTATAATAGGAAATTGTCCTACTGGTTGGAATACAAACCACTAGCTGTGGTTCTTACTGCCTCTGTAAACTATTTCAAGTCAAAAGGAAAATGAAATTCCGTAAGATAAATAACATTTAGCTCTTATACAACTTCTTTCATCCAAAGATCTCCTGGTGCTTTACCAAAGAAAGGAAGTATCATTATCCTCATCTTACAGATGGGGAAACTAAGACAAAGACAGCTAAGTAACTTGGCCAAGGTAACACAGAAGTGGGTACCAGAGCTAGAGTGGAATCCAAATCTACCATCCTATTTATTGGACCACACTGCCTTCAGTCAATATGGCCCTGATTGAAAGCCCATTGAAATCAACTGAAGGACCACCATAGATTAGTGGACTTTGTATCGGGCCCTTTTGTACAGTGGAATCTCAGAGTTACCAACACCAGTGTTATGAACTGTTCTCATTTGGAGCCGGAAGTATGAATCAAGCAGCAAGGGGGTGGGAAAAAGTAAATACTGTACAATATAGTACTGTGTTAAATGTAAACTACCACAAAATATAAAACAAAAGTTTAAAAGAAGAGATTTGACAATGTAAGGAAACTTGATGTGCTTGTTTCATTTAAATTAAGATGATTAAAAGCAGCATTTTTCTTCTCCACAGTGAAGTTCAAAGCTGTATCAAGTCAATGTTCAGTTGTTCTTTCAAAAGTTTACCATAACGTTTTGTTCAGTTATGAACAGCCTCCATTGCTGAAGTGTTCATAACTCTGAAGTTCTACTCTGTGTGTGTGTGTGTGTGTGATATATGTGCTTATGTGTGTATTATATAACATTCTCTCTCTCTATCTCAGGGTTGAACATATAAAATAATTCACACTTCCAGATAGATCATTTTTTAGCCCCTGACTATGTGGAAACTTCAATAAGGCTTTTCTGTTTTTAATTTTATGATTCTTTGATACTTTTGCTGACTACAAAATAAATTCATCAATAATAATGGCATATATATTGGAAGAATATAAGTGAACAATTTCCCTAGTTTTAAGACTTCTTTCTCTTGTCTTTTTTTAAATTAAACACTAATTTTTGTGTTTATATCTTTTCCTTTCCTGAAGGAGGTGCGGTTTATGTATGTGTGATACTTGTTATTTCAGACAATCCCTAGACTTTAGAGGGGCCTCCATCTACTCAGTCACAGCATGAGCTTAGGTTACAGACTCTGCAAGTACTCATAGCCTGTGTAGTCAACAGTCCTTCTGTCTCAGACAGGACTTGCCTATCCTTCCTTGTCCACATGGTCCCATGCACATATGTCACCACCTTTGCTAACCTCTGTCTTCGCAGCCTCCTGATGTGGCTCCAGAGAGTTTACACACCCACATGCCGTGCCATGGACCTTATGCTGGCAATTCCCTCTATGGTACTCTCTTCCCTACAGTGGAGGACAGACCCATGGCAGGTATGTGGGGGGGTCCCTTTTCTGTTTTACTCCCTGGACAAGATGATGATCACTGACATGTCCTTCGTAGGATTTGGAGTGCACATGGGAGATCATATGCCACAGGAAACGTGGATACCTCAGGAATCCAGATTCACATCAACATTCTAGAATGTTGAGCCATAAGGAAAACATGCCAAACCTTTCTTGCAGCCATCTGTTCCCATCATATTCTTATCATACCTGACCACACCATTGCTGTTTACTACAGTAAGAAACATGGGGGCATGAGATCAATCAGTCTGCATATGGAAGTGATCAACCTCTGGAACTGGTGCATTGGTAGAATTGGATCATTGGTGATTCTGTTATTGGCAGCCAATCTCAGAGGGACTCAAAATGAAATTGCAGACCCACCCAGGAGAACGTTTCTTATCGATAACGAGTAGAAATTCTACAACACCATAGTATGGAACACCTTTGATCAATGGGGAACTCCAGCCAGGGACCTCTTTGTCTACCCTGCCAACAACAAAGGCAGCCCATACTGCACCAGGGAAGGTATTGATCCCGACTCTCAAAGCAATGTTCTTATACCTCAAAGTCTTCCGTCTTGTTCTCCTGCTGCAAGTACTCCACGTACTCAGGACGGAGTGGTGGTCATCCTGATTGCCCCATGCTGGCCCAGATAATTCAGGTTTCCCAAACTCCTTTGCATGTCATCCCATCCTCCAATTCCCATCCCCATTTTCCCCGAGGTACTGACATGGCACAACCTCAGGATCAGACATGCTGATCCAGAGGCACTTCACCTCAGAGCATGGTATTTGGATGGGCATCTTTTCTAAAATGGGGTTGCTCATCGGAAGTGCAAATAATGTTCTTGAGCAGCAGGAAGAAGTCCACTAGATGTTCCTACCAGGCCAAGTGAAAACGTTTTACCTCCTGGGCTCAACAGAAGGGGCTCTCCCCAGAAGAAGTGGGCATTTTTGAGATGGGGCACCCAGAACAGTACACAGTATTCAAGGGATACTGGGCATACCATGGATATATATAGTGACATTATGATATTTTCTGTGCTATTATCTCTCCCTTTCCTAATGGTTCCTAACATTTTGCTTGCTTTTTTGACTGCTGATGCATATTGAACAGATGTTTTCAGAGAAGTATCCACAACACCACTGAGATCTCTTCCCTGAGCTGTAAAAACTTATTTAGACCCCATCATTTTGTAGTTATAGTTTGGATTAAGTTTTCCAATATGCATTTATCAGCATTGAGTTTCATCTACCATTTTGTTGCCCAGTCATCCAGTTTTGTGAGATCCTTCTGTAACTCTTTGCAGTCAGCTTTGGATTTAACTGTCTTGAGTGATTTTGTATCATCTTCAAACTTTGCCACCTCACTTTATGCTCCTTTTTCCATATCATTTGTGATTTCAACATTTTTGACCCATGTTGACAAACAGTTGTATTTCAAATTAATCTTAATCAAGAGCATCTTTTTGTAGTATACTTGGACGTACAACAATGCTTCTCAAATTTCTGACAAGAAGCTCATGTACAATTTCTTAAATTTGGAGCATTGTTTTCTTCTGGATTCTTAGCTGAAGTTAATTCTGTTTGTTTATGGTCTGAATCACTGAACAATTGCATCTCTAGTCACAAGTGTGGGATGGATTGTTGTAGAAGGAGAGATCTTTCCACAATTGTATAATGTTTTTCACAATATTAATTAAAATTTGAGATATATAGACCAAAATTAATCTTAGGATTGTAATCACTGATTAGCAAATTTTGTGTTTTTAATTGAATGTATGAATTTGATAAAAGGCTTGTTTTAATGGCCCAGATACTTTGATGGCCCAGATACTTTGCTGCACTCATTTTATGCTGGGTGTAGCAGAGAGTGAGTCTCCCAGAGAGCTAGATTATGGCTCTGATTATCTGCCTGGCTTCAGGTGCAAATTTGAGTAATCTAGAGGCTCTTGTAACTTACTCCAATTGGCAGTGGAATTCTGGAGTGCACTGCTGTTCCCTCTTCCCACTCTGACAAGCTATTGCCTGTGGAGTTGTGGGGATTGCTCCTGAAGAAGAGGCAGGTGTGTCTTCACTGAGGAGTCAGGACTTTGCTATGGAAGGAGAATCCCCAATGAGAGAGTTACACTTGTGTCTACTCCATTTTTGATACTCAAGATGGACAAATGGAGAAGAGTTGAAAATCAACACTTAAATATTTGTGGAAGTTTCAGAAGAATTTAAATGGTTTACAAAAATCAATAGTATTTTAGCAGTTTCAAATTGAAAAATCAAACAAACCAAAATCCCACTGTCAATCCATGTCTCGTTTTCCTAATATGTGTTTTATAAACTTTGAGGCATTGGAATTGCCTTTAGCTATTTTTCAAGAGGAACTTGGAATAATCCTAGTGCGTGGTAGTGATGATGATATAGGTCTTTGGGACAGGCAATGTTTCTGTTTTTATGCATGGAATATAGCCTCAGCATGTTGTTGGTGCTATACAAATTAATTCAAATTAAGTTGAAACAATCAGCATTTTAATACAACCCATTTATCCACCTTGGGGAACAGCTCTCACACACTCACACTCTCACACACAATGAGGCTGATGGGAAACATCATGAAAAGGTTGGTGAAAATTTTCCACAGAAGTCAATAAAGATCCCTAAGTGAATTTTATGTCAATGCTTTTCATGGTGTGTGTCTGTCTGTATTTAGTGTAGGTGCCTGGATGGTTTTAACAAGCGACTCCTAATAAAGACAAAATAAAGAGTCAGAGTGGTTGGAGCAGTGTATAGGTGATATGTTTTACTTCTTCACTTTTGAGCTTTAATTTGCCAGGATTTAGCAAGTTAGCAAGAGTTTTGCCAGTCCTTACTAGAGTCACAGAGGTAGAGGTTAACCACATGAGTGTTCTTTTCAGTTGTCTGAGAACAATGTGATGTAGTTGATTGATATAAATTTGAGAGAGCAGTTGTTTTGTGTCCTCCTAACTGTCACTTTCATTCTTTTTCTGACCTTATTTATTTTTCTTGTTTACATTCTTACCCAAGCCCTTTATTCTCACTGTTTCTCTCCCTCTTTCTGTTTTCTTCACCTTCTGATTCTCCTTTTTTCTTTTCCTTCTCTCTGTTGTTCTCTCATCTCCTCCTTCTGACCCTTTGCCTTCACTCCTGTAACCTTTCTGCCTCATCACCACCTGTCATTCTGCTCCTTTCCCTGTATATTTACTACTTTTAAACTGTACTGGACCAGTGTGGTGTATTGCTGTGACTTCTCAAAGCTGATTTATCGTTCTTTTGATAGACATTCTTCCTAAAGCACCAAAAGTTTTTAATAGTGAGGAGAAAAGGTGGCCTAGCATTGACCTAAATGCTCATTTAATTAAACCATTGGACCTGGTTAAGCCAGAAAACTATGGAGCAACAAGAAAATGTTAGTATCAAAAATAATATTGTGTGTGGGATTTTCTAGACCACCTACTCTTTAATGGTCTGCTCGGTTTTTTTTTAATTGGGTGATGATGTTAAAGGAGAAATTACTGAGCTACTGGAATTGTCCGAGTAATATTTAATTTTGGGTAATAACTTTTGAATATTGTCTCCTTAAGAATTAGGTGAGTGATTGCAATGTTTAACCAAATTATCTGTTTTGTTAATCTTTATGATAACACCTGCTTTTCATCTCTGTGGTCCTCTTCAGATTTAGTGAATTGAATAATTGTTTCAAAAATTGAAGAAAATTCAATTATGTGGAGGAAAAAATGTCCACTCAAAAACTTAGTAATTTACAATGCACCTTTCACCTAACCTAACATGTTTTAAAAAGAATGAAGTCACATAATATACTATGGTACTTTCCATCTGATGACCTTAAAGTGCTTTATAGAACAAATTCTCACAGAATCAGTATTAATAGCTCCAGGTGAAAAATGGAGGAACTGAGACACGAAGATATTAAGTTACACAGGAAGGCTGTGTGGCAGACCTAGAAATAGAACCTATATCTTCTGACTCACAGAGGTAAAGTCTTAGCTGATGTGAATAGTGTGCTTTGTGTTTCTTCTCTTACTAGTAGCTATAACTCTTAGTTTAAATTCTTGGCTCCCCTGCAAAGCTCAAGTAAACTGAGGGGGCCATTATGGCATAGGGAGGGCAGAATCTTGCCTTCCATTTTAAATGCGGCGTATGCATGCTACTGATGCAACCGTTAGCAATAGCCACTAGCTCATTATAGCCCATGCATGAGGTTTTTGAGTGATAGATTGGGACACTCTAAGTCCCACTGGCCCCTTTCCTGCCACTAACCAGGCCAGCACATGAATCTGTCCACCCTTTACTCCTGTAGAATGTGCTGCCCCTGTACAGAAAGCTGCAGTCTCCTTGTTTAGCCAGTCCCTTGTGCCACAGAACAAAGGCAGTTCCTCTGTATTGGCTTTTTCACAGGCTCTCCAGTGGAGAGGATTTTTTTTTAACAATTTGGGGGAACACCTAGCACCCCCATGTTCATCCTTGTAAAATGATTGTGTGGTATCCAGTGCAAAATCTGATATGTTTCTGGGGATGGGGGTGATGATATGATGGGATAGCCTAATTTTGGCAACTAATTGATCTTTGACTATTATCAGTAAATATGCTCAATGGCATGTGATGGGATGATAGATGGGGTGGGATCTGAATTATTACACAGAATTCTTTCCTGGGTATCTGGCTGGTGAATCTTGCCCACATGCTCAGGGTTCAGCTAATTGCCGTATTTGGGGTTGGGAAGAAATTTTCATCCAGGGCAGATTGGCAGAGGCCCTAGGGATTTTTCGCCTTCCTCTGCAACATGGGGCATGGGTCACTTGCTGGAGGATTCTCTGCACCTTTAAGTCTTTTCAAACCATGATTTGAGGACTTCAATAGATCAGACATAGGTTAAGCATTTATTACAGGAGTGGGTGGGTGAGATTCTGGGGCCTGAGGAGGTCAGAGTAGATTATCATAATGGTCCCTTCTGACCTTAAAGTCTATGACTCTATGGCTTTATATTGTGTGTCTTCGGGAGGCTCATGATGCACTGAGCATGGTTGTTCTAGTGATATTGAAGTAATGTTACAGTAATGTTATAGGTTATAATTTCATGTTTATACTTACGAGGCTGAAAATGCATTCTCATGGCTTAAAGCAAGCCCAGGCAAAAACTCCCCAAGAACAGAGAGGCAGTTCACACCTCATCAGGGCAGGTATGGGACAAACAGTGCCCAGCCCCACAGGAACAAAGGATTCTGGGCTAGCAGCAAGAAAAGAATCTGTTAGACTCTCAAGGAGTCACTCCCCACTTCTTTTGGTCAGTTTGGAACTGCGATGAGAACACTCACCTGACTCTGAAGGCAAAGCCAAGGGGGAAGAACGGACGTGATAAAAGGGAGAGACATTAGCAATGCTCTCTTTCTTCCACCTACATGTACAGACATCACCACCAAGCGACTGAAGCGCTATCAGAGGAGAGAGCCTGGCTGAAGAGCAACCAGCCAGCCTGTGGTGAGAAGCATCTAAGTTTGTAAGAGCATTGAAAGTGTTAAGATCAGCTTAGAATGTGTTTTGCTTTTATTTCATTTGATTAAATCTGACTTGTTATGCGTTGACTTATAATCACGTAAAATCTATCGTTATAATTAATAAAGCTGTTTGTCATGCTTCAAACCAAACACACTGTTTCAAGTAGAATAAACAGAGACTCCCCTTGGGATAACAAGCCTGGTACATATCAATTTCCTTGTTAAACTGACAAACCCATATAAGCTTGTGGCGTCCAGTGTGCATAACTGGACACTACAAGATGGAGATTCCTAAGGTTGTGTCTGAGACCAGAGATATTGGCCAGTGTCATTCAGTTGCACAATCCAAGGAGCAACTTACATGCCAGAGGCTGTGCGTGAACAGCCCGAGTGTGGGAGTTCTCACAGCAGAGCAGGGTAAGGCTGGCTCCCAGAGTCAAGAATTGGAGTGACCTAGCAGATCACCTGTCCAGACAACACCAGAGGAGAATGTCACAGCACTATAATATAACTGTACATTATTTTTATTATTGAGTCTTCAAAAGATCTACATAAATAAATTACAATGATTTGGACTTGTGAAGTTAATTAAGTATTTAGGAAAATTTGTCAGTGCTGCCACCAGCAAGAGGCAGTGGCCATACTGAGGCCACAAAAAATTTTGGTGTGTGAGAATCCCTGAATTTTAGACTCAGTAGTCAGGATACCCTCTCATATGCTCGCCTCTTTATATTGATGGAGAAGTCCAGCATATGTAAGTGTTGGTGTTTGATTTGCCTGCTTGCAAGCAATGCTCATACTAATGACAGATGCATGTACCTTGGGCTGGGGCTGAGTCCATCTGGGTTCTCTTTAGATCCAGGGGACTATGGTCTGCAGAGGACTTAGCTTTATGCCTCAGTATCATAGAACTGAAAACTCTCAGGTTGGTGTGCCAAGTATTTCTGCCAAGGGAAACAGCTTGTTAGTCAATTTGGCAGACCACCTGAACAGATTGTTTTTGTCACCTTGAGTGATCTCTTTGTCCAGATGTGGCCAGATACATCATCCATCAATGAGGGTTTCCTCGAGTTCCCTGACAGACATGATCTTATCATCATGGTCAGGTAGGCTCTTCTTTGTTTTCCCACCAATCCTACTCATTCACAGAGTATTACTGACAATAAAATGGGACTAGGCCAGAGTCATACTCTTAGCCCCTGGATGGGCCTCTCAGCCCTGGTTCTTTACTTTTCTGGCATTATCAGTGAAACCTCCAATTTCACTTTCACTAGACTTGGACCTAATCTCTCAAGATTGTGGTCACATACTCCACCTGAGCCTGCAAACTCTTCATTTAACTGCATGATGCTCCATAGCTGTTAGAGAGTAACCTTTCAAGGAAAAGGTTCAAAAGGTCTTGCTATGTAGTAGAAAGCCATCTACTGGAGCTACTTATCTTTCTAAGTGGAGACATTTCTCCAGCTGGTTGCATCTTTCTAGACTATTGCCATCTGATTCTTTGATTAAATACATACTAAATTACTTATTATACCTGAAATATCAAAGATTGAATGTTAGCTTCTAAGATGTACCTTAATAGAACTATTTCAGCTTTCCATTCTAAAGTGGATAATTGGGTTCATTTTTTCTAATGACATATCAAAAACTTATTGACAGGTCTAGTCAAATTGTATCCTTAGGTACACGATCCTGTCCCCCTTTGGGACTTGCTCTCTACTCCATCTGTCAATGAAGGTGGCATTTTTGGTTGCCAGCACCTCTACCAGAATGGTAGAGAACTGCATATGTTAGTGTCTGATATTCCCTATACTGTCTTTTTTAAGATGGTTTATCTGCACTCGCATCTGAGGTTTGGTCCCACAGGTTGTATCCTTTCTCCATGTCAACCAGCAAACTTACTTACCTGCATTCTTCCCAAAAACAGATATGAATAGGGAAGAGGAATGTTTGCACATGCTGGATGTCAGAAGAGCTCTTATATTCTACTTTGACAAAACCAAACAGCTCTGAAGTCCTCTGAACAATCTATGACAGTTGCAGACAGAATGAAAGAACAATCCACCTCCATTCAGAGAATTTCTTCTTGGGTACCCTCTTGTATATGCATGTGCTACAACCTGGCTAATGTCACCCTGCTGAGCAGAGTCCCATCTCATTCAATGAGGCTGCAGTCTGCCTCTGCTGCTTTTCTAGTACATGCTCCAATTCTGGACATTTAGTGGCAACCTGGTCCTTAGTCCAAGTGCTTGCTTCCCATTATGCTGTAGCTCAGGACTCGAGAGATGATACGAGAGATGGAAAAAAATAGTAACTAACCTGTTCAGTAATGGTTGTGCTTCGAGATGTGTTGTACGTGTCCATTCCATGACTTGACCTCCTACTCCTCTATATCAAGAGTTCCTGTAAGAAGGTGCTGGGGGAAGTTCTTCTCTTTATATCTGCTCAAAGTGATATGTGGCAGCAGAGGATACTTGAGTTGCCCAGCAGGTACTGCTGAGGGAAAATGTTCTTGATGGCTATGTTCTGGGCACATGGACACCAAGAATGGAATGGACATGTGCAACGCATCTTGAAGAACAATCGTTAGTGAATGAGTTAGGACAACTATAACCATTTTTACAAATGTTTGCTTTTCATGAAAAGAAAGTGAAAAGTCTAGTTTAAACTGAAACTTCTGTTGTGACAGTCTATTCCGTCCAATCACTGTTTATTAGAAGAGGAAATGTGCACAGTGCAGCAGTAAAAAAAAAAAAAAAAAAAAAAAATCCCACAGAAGCTAGGCTAACACCCAGAAGTACTTCCCCTGTTTTACAAGCTCTTTTTTTAATTGAAAAGGATTTACATTTATTTAAAGACATTTTTATAAATTTTGCTTTGAATACAAATCATGTCATGCAGCTCTGCCAAAATAAACTTGGCAGCTCTCATTTTTTTTCTTTCTTTTTTTTTTTCAGTGTTGGCATGTAGTGAATATTAATGGAGCATCGCTTCCCCATGTTTGGTGTGATACTTTCTCCAAGAAAATACTAGTTTTGAAATATCAAATTTAATGCCTTTAAGTTATTCAATTCGGTTTGCATTAATTGATAAAGAAATCTCCATTTCTGTTTTGTAACAACTTGAATGTGTTTGTCATGTAGTGAAAATTGCTAGCATTTTTTAAATAAATAAGAAAACTCAGTTCCATAACTTAACCCTCTTATCAGCTTCTCGGTGTGTCTTGTCCCTTCTGTATCTGTGTTTTACACTGTAAACTCCTGGAGTTAAGGGCTCTCTATTTTTTGTATGTTTTATAACCCCAAGCACACTGTCATTAATTACATAAAAATAAGACGATAAAAGGAAGCAATTAATCAGTTTGGATAAAGTAGAACCGACCTGAACTTGATCTCCAAACTCAGACCAACCCCAAACTAGTCTGGGGCTGGAAAAAAATCTGGTTCTAAAAATGATTATCATCATACACCTCTGCACCCACTGGCTTTGTTGGAAATGGAAACACAATTATTAATATTTTGTAACAGAGTCTGTTTTTTGTGGTATATCTGGCACAATTGTTTCCAGAAAGTTATAGAAATCTCACCAGAGAAGTTAATGTTTTGCAATTTGCAGCCCAATTTCCACTTGCCTCAGTTTTTAATAAGGGTAATGAGGAGCTCGGGGACAGTGGCAGGGTGGTTACTGGGATCAAGGTTATGGAAGTAGAAATTACCACATCCAGGGTGGAAGCCAAACTCAAAAAGTTTAACGGGACCAAATCAGGGGGCCCAGATTATCTCCATCCAAGAACATTAAAGGAACTGGCTCATGAAATTGCAAACAGCAAAATGAATCTGTAAACTCAGAGGGTCGTACCCTATGTATGGAGAATTGCAAATATAAAACCTATATTTAAGAAAGATAAAAAAGTGATCCAGGAAACTAGAGGCCCATTAGTTTAACCTTGATTGTATGCAAAGTTTTAGAACAAATTTTGAAAGAGAGAGTAGTTAAGGATATAGATATATAAGGTAATTGGGTTAAAATACAACATGATTTTACCAAAAGTAGATTATACCAGACCAACCTGTTCTCTTTCTATGAGAAGATTACCAATTTTCTAGACAATAGAAATTCACTATATCTAATCTACTGGGATTTCAGTAAGGCATTTGATACAGTTCCACATAGGAAATTATTAGCTGAATTGGAAAATATGGGGTTTAATACAAGAAGCGAAAGGTGAGTAGGGAAATGATTAAAAAGGGAGACCACATAGGTCATGCTGTAAGGTGTACTGTCAGAAGGGAGGAAGGTTACTAGTGGAGTTTCTCAAAAATAGGTCTTGGGACCAATCTTATTTAACATTTGCATTAATGACTTGGGCACAAAAAGTGGGAGTGTGTTAATAAAATTTGTGGATGATATAAAGTTGGGGGTATTGGTAATATGGAGGAGAACCAGAATATCATACAAGAAGATTTGAATAATCTTGAAAACTGGACTAATAGAAATGGGGTGAAGTGTAATAGTGCAAAATGCAAGGTCATGAACGTAAGGAGTAACAACAAGAATTTCTCTATAAGCTTGGGATGAATCAATTGGAAGTTACAGAGGAGAAGAACCTGGGCATATTGGTCAATAACAGGATGACTGTGAGCTGCCAATGTGATGCAGCCATGAAAAAGTCTAATTCAGTCCTAGGATGCATCAGGCGAGGTGTTTCCAGTAGAGATAGGGAAGTGTTAGTATCATTATACAAGGCATTGATGACACCTCATCTGGGATACAGTATGCAGTTCTGATCTCAGTAGTTTAAGAAAGATGAGTTCAAATTGGAACAGTGCAGAGAAGAGCTACTATGACACAGAAGACTGGATAATCTACCTTATGAAATGAGACTTCAGGAATTTGACTTGTTTACCCTAACAAAACGAAGCCTGAGGGGAGATATGATTGCTCTCTATAAATACACCAGAGGGATAAATACCAGGGAGGGATAGGAGTTATTTAAGTTAAGGGCCAGTGCTGGCACAAGAACAAATGGATATAAACTGGCCATCTGTAAGTTTAGTATGAAATTAAATGAAGGTTTCTAACCATCAGAGGAGTGAAGTTTTGAATCAGCCTTCAAGCGGAGTCATGGGGGCAAAAAACATAACTTGTTTCAAGACTGAGCTTGACAGGTTTATGGAGGGGATAGTATGATGAGAGTGTCTACAATGGCAAGTGGCCTATCCATGACTGCTATTAGGAATTATCTCCACAGCTGGAGAAAGGGGAAGGCCTCTGAGTTACTACAAAGAATTCTTTGTCTCTTCAGCTGTCTCACAGGTGGGTCTTGCCCACATATTAGGGGTCTAAGTGATTGCCATATTGGGGATCAGGAAGGAATTCTTCCAGATCAGATTGGCAGTGACCCTGGTGGTTTTTTGCCTTTTTCTGCAGTAGGGACACAGGTCACTTAATGGTTTGAACTAGAATAAATCATTGATTCTCAGTAATTTGAAATCTCTAAATCAAGATTTGAGGACTTAAGGAATTCAGCCAGAGGTTATGGATCTATCACAGGAGTGGGTGGGTGAGGTTCCATGGCTTCCATTGTGCAGAAGGTCAGACTGGATGATCATGGTAGTCTCTTTTGGCCTTAGTGTCTATAAGTCTGCGAGGATCAGTTTAATATTCAGAGAACCTGATTTAAGATTTTAACTTGCTGGCTGGGGAGCCCTTTTCCTCTGAGTATGCTAAAAAAAAGTGACCACATTTCTGAATACGTGTCCTCTTTTTGACACTTCTCTTGTGTCCATACTTAGTATGAAAGCTTTTTCCAAATTACTAGGGCAGTCCGTATTTTAGTATACCACAGTTCAATTAGAGAAGTCATTTCCACCCCAGTAATATGCATTGTAAAGTCTTGCTAGTAAAAATAAAAAAGAAATTAATTTGTCCTTCTATTTAAAATATAGATCCTTTATTGAAACATTACATAAGCAGGTTAGAGGAACCGTAGGAAGCCAATATTTTGTCTTTAGATGGTTTGGGAGGAGGAAATTATTAATGTTTGGATACATGAACACTACATGTGCAAGTATGTTCTCCTTATCTCACAACTGTACAACTGAGTGCCTCTCTAATAGCAAAAATATGATGAATCGTAACAGGAGTCAAGAGCCATCTATATAGTATTTTATAAAAATTTTCCTTGAGCAACATACATTGAAGATGTATCGCTTTCCCACATAGAGACCCACTCATCCAGATCAGTTTGTTCATTTGTTTTGGCTAAATGTTGACCAACCATTTTTGGACCAAATTGTCACTTTATATGTTTCTTTTAAAAGTTTCTATCCACTGGGCTTGCTACTCCCTCAGTGAAGTCAGACAAAACTTCCTTTGATTTGAACAACAGCAAGCTATGATCCATTGTTAAATTTTGCACATTTTCTACTGGTCCAATCTATTTCTGTAAATTTGTTTATTATATTTTTTTGAAGTATTCAAATATTAAACTGCATCTAAAGCAAGTTCTGTTCTTTAACTAAACTGCTGTGTATTAAGGCAGAAATAATTGCAGGGCTTAGCACTAACACGTGCACAAATGTACGATGCTGGATTAGAGCCTACAGACAGAGTGGAAGCATTCCTGGTTGCATAGCCCGTTAGTACTTTATGTACTAAGCAGCAATGGGATTACTTTAGCTGACTGCTAGATTTAATCTGATCTAATGCCAGTGTGGCAAAAGGGACAATGAGGAAATTCTAAATATCCTCTACAGCAATTAATATTATCACTGAGTGATATTTCTTAGGAGAAAATAGTCCTTACAGAACCATGGAATGTACTGAATTCATTCAGCATACTTATTTCCTTCTTAAAGTATTTGTGGCGTGATGTTAGAGGTGCTGAGCAACACCAGCTCCCATTGAAATAACGTAGTACACATATAAAATACACACCTCTAAATTAGGGCATATCGGTCTTCTAAAATCTGTTTGGGAGCCATTTGGCCCAATTCAGCTGTATCTACTATGAATTATGCAGAAGATCCATTTTGTATTCTTGGGGGTCAGAAGTGAGGGATTTAGCAGCTCTTGACCTATGTGTACTAAATAGTTCCTACTGAGAGGTTACTATGACAAAAATGAGAGAATTGTTTGACAATATTCCACTACAAACTAAATAGGCAACTGTTTGATTACATGAAAGTTTTGAACTCAGGCTACCATCCAAGTGTATCTATAGAAATTTCAGCTTCAGTGAATGACTCCTTCCTAAAGTAGTAGTAAATGAATAGGTATAGCACATGTGGTGATGATATCCATGTGCCGCATGTGATAAACTGTGGAGCCATATCATAAACTGTTTATTTTAGGCCTTTGGTCCTCTCACCTGCCTTCACTTTGATCACTTATCTCCACTGGGAATGCTCCTTACATTCCGAACTGATGAGCTGCTTTCAAGCATCCAGCATTTAGACAAAAAAAGACCTTGTCTCAGAAAAGTAGCTGCCCTTCCTTCGCCTCCACCCCCACTCCTGCCCAAGCAGGTAATGGAAAAGTAGGTATTTAAAATCATCCTGATACTGTACCAAGTCCAAGGCAGGCAATGTTCAGTCATGATGCAGTGGTTCAGACAAGAGTAAAGTTCAACATCTCATACTTGGCGTTGGCATATGTACTATAATCCATTGGATTCCTGTAGTTCCTATAGGTTTTCTATTAGCATGAATCATTCGTGTCTAGCATTGGTTCGATGCTAGTACTCTAAAACTGTGACAAGCTGATATTTAGTTCTGGTAGCATCAAAAACTGCTCTAGATTTGCTGTCCTTACAAGTCCCTGAGCTCTGTGTGTGTGTGTTGTACCCAAGTAGTTCAGAATTAAGTAATATTCATGCCGTTCCCTGTTTCTGTAATGCTGTATATGATGCCTGGTGCTGTAGAGTTAGGTTAATGAAAATGACAAATCACTGCCATGGAGTTTACTGCCGAAGCCCCATCCTGCAAAATGCTGGGTGCCCTCAACTGACTTTAAAATAACTCTCCAAGTTATGATGGCTAGAAAGGGGGCAGGTGGATTAGAAAAGATGGAGAGGTACCATGGACATTCTGAGATGCTCCTTGAGGTTTGACTCACTAGTTACTTCCACTGGTTTTACACCAGTCCAACTCTATTGACTTTGGTGGATTTACTTTTGTTTCACCCCAATGGAGTGACAGGCAGATCTGTTCCTTTGGTTTGTTCCTTTGTTTTCTGTTAAAGGAATGAGGGAACAGAGTTGGACAGGAAGGAAGGAGTGGTGGAATGGAGGACAATGTTGGAAGGTAAACTGAAAAAAGCGAGTTTTGGGGAGAAATTGAAGGTAGTCAATGATTCTGTGTGTCGAGCTAAACTCTTCTATCCTTGCAAAAACAATGTACTATTATATACAATAGTATATGAGCATATAAAAACTGGATCAGTAGCTTTCTCATGAGGGTTAGTCTGTTCTTTACTTTCCTTACAAGGGTCTCTAAGAATAAAAGTGGAACTAGCCCTACATTTTATTCTTAGTACGTCAGTAAATCCAGTTGGAAAGTGGTAAGTCAGCTGTTTGGTATGTCTGCATTGCAAAAAGTTGTCCCAATTATCCAGAAATGCACCAGATCCAACACCCTGTACTCTGAGAAAATGATGCTGGTTTGCCTCTTCTCATTCTTCCCCTCTTCAATTCTGACATCTAGAAATTCCGCAGGATAACACCACATCATCTGACATCCAGCAATCCAAACTATGCATGTCACACTAGGATTCTGCCCACCCTGTTAATGTTCAAAACACCTCATAAGAGAACTGTGATTTTTAACTGAAATCTTTGTGGTAAAATAGCTGCCCTAATTATGATGTGCAATAGAGACCGTAAGTTCAGAGGAAGAGCTTAAGTGTAACATCCCATATGCTTCCAATAGAAAATTGTGAACCAAGCACATGCTTCTTGCCTCAGCCAATATAATAAATGGTACAACATGCTATCATCTAGGCTGTGGAACCTAAATATGTTATGGTGAGAAATGTTTTACACTTTTGGGGTGCTGACAAACACACTTCTCTTCCATCTTTGCACTCTGTAGATTTTATTTTCTCAGTAGACACAAGTACAACACCTGACACCAATGCATATATTAAGTGTAATGCATTAAGTTATTTAACTCAGACATAGCACTGCTACTTCTCTTTCTCTCTCCCCCCCCCCCTCCACAGTGGTGACTGCATGTCAGTGAGTGGTTCTGAGGCTGTACAGGCCAACATAGTGCTGATCCAGTCAATAGTGTTAATTTAAACTGTTATTCCTAGCATCAACTTCTCCTATTTGGGAAGTGGACCTCAGAAGCTAGTGCTTTTAGATGTGACTACTTTTGTCGGAACATGAACCAGTTTTTCCATGGCAGAGGGGAAGTTGCAGATCTTGCACTATTGCCTAAGTAGCACAACACGTATGTGTTGCATACAGGAGCAGGGCATTTCTGGTCTCTGTATAAATACATGCTAGTGGTCAGTTAATGGGTAAATTGCAGAACTTGGCTCAGCGAATTAGAAAAAGCTAAGATATATAGACAGATCAGTGGTTAAAATTTGTTGATAAATAAATTTATTAAGGGTCTCTCTTGCAAGTTTTAGTGAAAGATATATTCATAAACACTGCTGTACATGGTAGAAAATGAAAATGCTAACATGATTTGTATGGGATGCATGATCAGTCAGATATGAGCACTTAGTGTTCTTGACATTCTATTTATTTTAAATAGAGTGTGTACAATTTTTCTATCCTGTGGGAGAAGTGTGTGCGTTTATGATTAAGTGTGCAGATAGACTAGATGACCTGTAGAGACCCTACACTGCTATTATTGTATATGTAAAAAGTGCGGTGTGTATGTTTGAAATGTTCCTATTGAACGTGGGGACAATTTAATGGGTGGAATGGTTGGAGATACTACAGCGATGGGCACTGTGTACGATCCTGAATAGATTAGGAAAGATTAGTTCTGAAAACATATTTTTTAATCTTCTGAGCATTTGCCTTTTATTTTGCCCTTCCTTTAATTCTACTGTTGTATGTAAAGTAGGTATTACTCTACCCCTATGCATGACAGCAGAATTGAAGTACACCTTTGAGCGAATCCCCTACTACATGGAATTAGATCTGTCTCTGGATGTACCACAGTACAAGTCAAAAGGATATGATACCTGATATAGCATGTATTACTTGAGCTGCACTGCACGTTATATGCTATATTCCTGCACCCCAAAGATTAAAATAGTGCTCTTAATTATGTGCCGTAAAGATTTAATATGACACAAATCTGAAGGTTACAGCTGTTTAAATTTGAGGTTGCAGAGAAAGGAGGTTTAGAGGAGAAAACTACACTTCTGAGCTAGCACATGATATTGTCTATTGGAACCTCTAGTTTTGTATGAAGAGCGGTAGATTTATTCTGTTACTGAAATTAAAAAGAACATCCTGATAAAGCTTATGCTTTGGCATATAAAAGCAAATATATATGTATGTATATATTTGTGTGTGTATATATTTATGTTCATGAGCATAGCTAAAGGACACCTTCCTGTGAAATAATACGTTGCTTTAGAATTGCTGTAGATGTTCATAATTTTTTAAAAACATTCCCATTGTAACCTACATCAAAAGGGCAGCTATGGTTCTTGTGTCTGACTATACATATGCATTATAAAATAGTGAGTCTACTGTAATTACCAGTTTGCAGAGCGAATTCCTGCAGGGTTTGTACTCTCCCCATTAGTAAAAGAGATAAGTTGAAATGTATTAAAATTTCACTGTACAACTGGGAGTTTTTGTTCACAGTAAATGTGTTAATGTTTCTTCATTGCTTGACTGTTTGTGTTTAAATTTAGGCAGCATGCCCAACAGAGACAAAATTATAGGATAAAGCTATGTATAAAAGAAAATCCTTCAGAGAGAACCAATAAGGTTTTTTCTTTTCTTTTCTGTAAGCAGTTACATATAATGGAGCTCTACACTGGCCATAGATAAAAGATTTATCTACTTCAGAATTGTTGGTATTTTTCTCCCCCTTTTTATTAAAGTTTAGAGGACAGAGCTTATGTTTATGCCTAATACACCTTGATGGAAAAACTTTCCGTTGTTTTGTTTTCTGGAAAAGATAGAAGCATATATTTCAAAATATTTATGATAAAAAGGGGATAGTAAAATTTTTGGAGAATGGTGTTAAACTAATTAATCAAAAGAAGAGAGAGTTTTCTGCTTTTAATCTAGGTGTATGCATTTTGAGTATAAGTTTTTTTGTTTTTTTGCGATGGTCTTTGCTGTCACATGCCTAAGGGATCATCTTTCAATCGGTGAAGTGTTGGCCTGAGTGAAAACTCTAGGTTGTGGATTCTGGTTAATACCAATACTAAGCTATTACAGGTTATATTTTAAACATAGATCTCAGGTGGAGCTAACAGATCACTGGTTTCACGTACAGTTCATGTTCCTTTGTTTTATAAAAGGAAATCATATGGTTTGGGGAAAACATTTATTTTTGCAACAGACTAGAGGGATCACAGGTCTTGAACCCAGGCGGAATCCCCAACTGGTGCCCAGTCTGCGACTCCTGCCTGACAGCTCTCCAAACCTAGCAGGAAATGGGGAGAGCAGAACTCTGACCCATCGGGGGTGCTGACTATGAAGCTCCTGATTGCACCAGTTATCTGGCCCCACCGAATGATCCAAACACACAGCCGAAGTCAGAAGGAGGCACGGAAGTTGTCCAAGCAACTGAGTGAACTCCTGATCTAATGCTGTACTGGACCCAAACTCCTGACTCTGGGTTGACCCTGGTGCTGTTCGCTGACCCCAGTTTGGCCTTTGGTTCTGCTGTCTGACTCTGATCTTGGCTGGAGCCTGGCACTGTTCTCTCGTTCCTGACTGCAGCTTGACCCTTGACACAGGTGTCTGACTCCAATCCTGGCCTTCAGCATGACTCCTGACACTGATTCCAGCTCAGCATTTGGTGTGACTCCTGACCTCTACTCTGATTCTGACTCTGGTTCCTGTCTTCTAACCACAGTTCTCACTACTAGGCCTGAATGCCCACGTGCCAGTCCCTACACAGACATCGACTGAATCTTTTCTCTTCAAAAGATTTAAGTCCTGCAGTATAGATACTAGATGTAACTTCATGCTTTACCTTATTTACCTGAACTGACTGAAATGCAGCACAATGCTGCTAATTTTTTTCTGGCTAAAAGAAAGCCCATCATATAAAACTGCCAAACAGTCTCAGCTGAAATGTTAAACACTTCATATAGGGTTGCCAGGCATTGGTTCTTGACTGGGACGCCCGATCGAAAAGGGATCCTGGGAGCTCTGATCGGTGGTGCTGCGGAGGCCCCGGGGCCAAAGCGGGCTCCTTGCCTGCCCTAGCTCTGCATCTCACCCGAGAAGCGGTAGTCAGGTCCCTGCAGCCCCTAGACACGTGCGTGGCCAGGGAGGCTCCACATGCTGCCCCCGCCCTGAGGGTCAGCTCTACAGCTCCCATTGTCTGGGAACCGAGAGCAATGGGAGCTGCAGGGGAGGTGCCTGCAGGCATGAGGGTAGCGTGCAGAGCCTCCATGGCCACCTAGGCATTGAGAGGCTGCAGGGACCTGGCGGCTGCTTTCCAGGAGCCAAGGTAAGTGCTGCCCGTACCTTCCACCCCAAACTGTCTCCTACATCCAAATCCCCCTGCCCCAACCCGGACTCCCCTCCTGCTCCCAAACTCTCTCCCAGAGTCTGCACCTCAAACCCCTCTTCCCATGCACCCCTGCCCCAGCCGGAGCCCCTTCCTGCACCCCAAATCCTTCCCCCCCTGCACCTCTGCCCCCTCCCACACCCCAAATCCCTCATCCATGGCCACATCCCAGAGTCCATACCACCAGGCAGAGCCCACACCTCCTCCAAACCCCCACGCCCCAGCCCGGAATCCCCTCCTGTACCCATAACCCCATATTTCTGGTCCCACCTAGAGCCCATACCCCAACCCCCTGCTCCAACTCAGAGCCCTCTCCTGCATCCCAAACCTCTCATATCCAGCCCCACCTCAGAGCCTGCACACCCAGCCAGAGCCATCAACCCTCTCTCACACCCCAACTCCCTGCTCCAGTCCAGTGAGAGTGAGTGATGATGGGGGGACAGCGAGCCACAGAGGGAGAGGGGATGGAGGGAGTGGGGGCGGGGCCTCAGAGAAGGGGCGTGGCAGGAGTGTTCCGTTTTGTGCGATTAGAAAGTTGGCAAGTCTAACTTCAAAAATACAGTCTTCTTGAGAAATGACAACAGATTAGGCAATAAACCAACATTTTCAATATAAATCTTATTTCTGAAAGGGAATATTTGCTTGACTGAAATGGACAAAAGGAACAGATATACCAAAAATTAGGCAGAATGGCCCTCCTAAAATTAGAGTTTTGCTTACTTTTCTTTGATCTAGTTACAAAGGAAAGGGCGGGGGGAAGCAGTTTATTATATTTTTTAAGTTCTGTTTTGTCTTGGGTACATTTTGTCCAACATCACTTTGTATGGACACTTTCAAAGGTTTATTGTTTATCTTGTCAAAGGCATGTTTCTGTACATACTTGTGTGTTGGCACTTGTATTATTTACTAAACAGGCTACAGCTTTTTAAAACAAATCAAAACTAATTTTGAGAATGAGGATTATTTACTTTGGATTATTTATTTTAGATCTTCTGAACTTTTACTTTCTTTTAGTTAATTTATATAAAGTCAGTATCTGAAAATTGGGATTTTGAAGTGATAGGAGTAACTCTTAGAGACTATAAATTGTTCATAAGGAGTTATCCAGTAAATCCTCCTTAGTTCACAAATTTTTGACCTAATAGACCATATTATCTGCTTCTGAGCTGCTATAATGTATTATGTTGATTCAGCCTGTATATATGAATTAGTCTGTAGGCTCAATTTCTTTTTCAAAATATTTCAGAAAAAGCATATTTCTTCATAAACTTTACAGCCAATAGTGGTATAAACATTTCTGTAGCTACGAAGAAAGTAATAGTAATAACAACTAATTAAAAAAAACTGGGTCAGGGTTTACCGGCAGAACCTTAAAAGAGAAGAGATTATGCATAAGGTATTATGAATGTACACAGAACCAACCTGTGGTTCTCTTCTCCATATAATAACAATAATTCACCATCCATGAATACCCTAGAAATAACAGACAGTTCAATTATTCTGATTCAGGTATAGAAACAGATTATGGTCAGCTCTTGAATGGGTGAGTGAGAGAGGCAAGATGATATAAACAGCCTTCCCCTTGCCTTCCCGTGCAGGAGCTACTCACAATTACACTTCTTGGGCTCATCTGAACTCAAGACCCGGGTGGGCTTAGTGGTGCTAGCTAGTCACCCAAAAAGCAGAGCAGAGTACATCTGTTCCTCTTTAATGGAAGTAACAGCTCTCAGGCTTCCTATGGTCAGCCCCACCCATGTTATTAAGTATCTAATAGATACTTGCCATTACCTTAAAGTGGTGCATGATTGGGCCCTCATAGCTTACATAGATTAATCAGTCAGTTCAGCGTACGTCTACGCTACCCGCCAGATCGGCTGGTAGTGACCGATCCCCGAGCGCTCTCCTCCGTCGACTCTGGAACTCCACCACCACAAGAGGCGGAAATGGAATCGACGAGGGAGCAGCAGTGGTCGACTTGCTGCAGTGAGGACACCCAGGTAAGTTGACCTAAGATCTTAGATCGACACCCCGCCCCCCGGCCCTACCAGTGTAGATCTCGCCTCAGTCTTTTTAACCTCTGAGAAAGCATCTACATTTTCTAACATTCTTTCAGGCACAGAGAGTCTCATTCTTAAACTTAAATCACCCATGCTCTTATTTTTAAATATTGAGCAAAGGAACATTTGTCAGTCTTAATTTTTGCCATGCAAATAATGCTGCCTTTGACGTGTACAAATCTGGGGCAAGATAATATAATATTATATCCTCGATCTTTGTACAAAATCCCACTGACATGAACAAGAGTTATGTGTACAGAATCAGGGCAGAGTACGGCCTACAGAAAGTTCCACGAAAATAACGTGAGCTTTTGTACAAAAGCCTACACAACTTTCCTTGTTACAGGTCTCTGTGCCTGAGCATCCAAAGTAACAATTAACAGTGGTTCCTAGAACTGAAACAACATTCCAAATGCTATTGTATGTTTTTATTTTTTTCTTCCTTATTCCCCTTTCGTTCGCCAGCCTTCCCTCAAGAACAATTGAGTGCTTTTGTAAAATGCTTAAAGGATACATATTTCTTATTCCTGGAAAGCCTATTTTATCCCATTAACAACTTTCTATTTTGTTAGCATCCTTCCTATCATATTGTATTAGTAACTCTTTTAATGAATGCCACAGAGAAATATAATGATATTAGCACCTTTCAAATTGTATTAGTGAAAATAAATACAAATAAGAAACAATACTAATATAATGTGATATAAAATAGCTAATATAACATTGTTGTGTAGTGAATGACCCAGAACACATTTAGGTATCTGAGTGATAAGAGAGTGGGAAGGATGTGAGATGACTTATGGGGCAGCACACGTACTTAAGAACAATGAAATGCAAAGTGAATTGACACTTTGTTTTTCCTATATGTGGCACAATATTGGGATGGCACTTCATGTTAAAAATGACTGTCTGCTAACTTAAGTGATTTTACTCTGGAGTAATGGAGTAATCCCATTGTTTAAAATTATCCCCTTACTGGGTGAAAGTTTGTGTATTATTAAATAATTTTGTTTGATTTTTTAGTGACAGATGAAGTGATAATGCTTTGTGCTTGTGTAGTATTTTTCATCAGTGGGCTTAACAAGCCGTTATCTGATCCTCTCTGTGGAAGTGATAGGTCCAGATATTATTGTCCCTTTTTAAAGATAGGGAAATGTGGGATACAGAGAGGTTAAGTAATTTTCCCAAGGCCATGCAGTGAGTCTGTGGCAGTGGCAGACCCATGATCAGAACCCTGTTATATCCTGACTCTCAGTTCAGTGTTTCAGCCATAAAGTTATCCATCTTTCTTCACTGCCCATCAGTACTAGTTCAGTAAATATTATTGTATTAAGTTATGATCCACATCTAAAGGTGATACATGGCTTCCAGTTGCTTTCATGAACCAGGAATAAGTGGTGGAAGGCACCATGTTTTTGTTGAGATACAGAAATACTTCTGCATGTGTAAATTTCTTTCTTTAGAAAACATTCATAGCCAAAATGAACAAGCTCATTGCTTTTTTTTCTTAACTCCAAAGAATACATTGGAAACTCACTTAGATGGTAGGAAATGTCTAGTAATTTCTAGTGATCCAGCACTTGTTTTGAATGGAATGTTTTTTACTTAAATAAAGTATAATTGTGATTTTCTTGAGCCTGGACCAGTGCATGTTCAGCAGATTAGACCAGTGGTTCTCAAACTTTTTTTTCACGGACCACTTGGAAATTGCTGAGGGTCTCAGCAGACCATGTAATGATTTTTCCACACTTTGGATAAAAGCACTATATAAAAAAAGTAATGATAATTAATGGGTTTTGTTCTACAAATAGAAGCACGCAGCTCATATTCTAATATCAGTAGTCTTACCTTTCTAATGCGATGAACGTGCCCTTTCTTCCCTGCCATGGGCAGCCCCCAAGCTGGGGCTGGGAAGAAGGGGGTTTCTCCCTCTCTCTCCCCACTGCAGCAGCCCTGGGGCTGGGAAAGAGGGCGGTCTATCTCCCGCCACGGCAGCCACAGAGCTGAGGCTGGTCACCTCTTTCTCTGGCTGCCACAGCCCTTCATGTCCCAAATTCCCACCACCCCCTCTTCTGACCCCACTGGTCTTTCCCATCTACTCCCTATTTCTCCCAAGGCCACTACCTCACCTTCTCCAGGGTTCAGGCACATAATTTGTGAAGTTACCTCTGCATGGCTCCACTGATTAGGTGGGTGGCCCATAATTCTCTTGTGTGCAGCTGCCCAGACATGCACCTTAGAGGGAACTATCTGCAGCCCACCTGAATGGAGCTTGTGGATTACTGTTGGTCCACAGACCACAGTTTAAGAACCTCTGGATTAGACATTCTGAGGTGCTGCAATGCTACATGCAAGCAGGGATGAGGGGAGAACTGAACCTTCCTCCTTGTTCAATAAAAATGCAAACCAAAAGCCCTCATATTTTCCTTTTTATGATAACCATGGACTTAAATTATCCCATTTCTTGATGCAGAGAGACACATAAGGCCTGTTTTTAGTAACTGCCTCTTTACAGGTGCAGTTATGCACCAAGAATGAACTCTGGACACATTTGCTAGTCCATAGCCATCTAGCTCCAGGGTCCACAAACTGGGTGTCGAAACATTGGGTATTATTAAAGCTAGTCAGAATATTTAGTTGCAGTGATTTTCTGAACAACAACATCCTTTTTGCAAAACTGAAATTCTCCACAGGAAAACTTCAGTTTTGTTGAAAAATTTTGATTTTATGTTTGGAAAATCAAGCTATGTTGGGAAAATCTAAATGAGGGCTCCCTAACTGCCTGCCTGGCGAGCTATTTTCAATTTCACTGTCTGCCTATATCAGAAAGTGAAATTTACAGAAACTTTTTGGGGAAGGTACTGAGGCTGAGTTCTAGGTCTCCCTAGTTCTCAGCCCATTCCAACCCACTTCAGCCCAAGAGATTTGGTAGCTCTCTGCCTTTGTGATTCCTGAACCTGAGGGAGAGGTAGAGAAGTTGGGAATCTGGGCTCTCTACCTCTTGGCCCTGGAGCCAAGGAGAAGACTGAGCACTACAGCTCTCTGCCTTTCCAGCAGGGGGATTGGAAGGCTTTTATCAATTTTACTTCCTGCCTGCCATAAAATTGACAAAAGCCATCAAGGTGAGCAGCTTAGAAGCCAAAAACTTCTGTTTCTGTTCTCCCTAATTAGAATTTTCTTGAAATCCCGTCCCATGAAAAATTGCAAATTTTTGATTGGTTCAAGACAAGTAAGTTTCTCAGCAACAGGAAATTTTTGGTGGGAAGTGATTTCTGCTTTCCAGCCAAATCTATTGATTATCCTAGTACGTGCTTGTGTCTTCAGACCAATTGCTTTACATTTTTAAAAGGAAAGACGCAACACTGTGAAATGGATTACACAATGGCCAAGTTATTTTTTTATGAAACATTTGTTTAAAATAAGGTATTGAAGATCATTTCAAAAAGCAAAGGGAGGGAACCTATTACATATTGGAGAGAAGAGACTATTTTTTATTGTGCTCTTTAAAAAATTATTATTAAGGCTAAGATTTTGTCATGGTTATTTTTAGTAAAAGTCATGGACAAGTCATGTGCAATAAACAAAAATTCATGGAAGTCGTGAGCTGTCTGTGACTTTTGCTGCTGCAACTCCATGGCTTCCCCCACCACCATGGTGGCTGGTAGCTGTTAGGTTCCCCCTCCGCCCATGGCGGCTTGGAGCTGCAAGGTGACCATGTTTCCTAAAGAGAAATGCTGCTTGCCGGAGGCTTCTTCCTTCTCCTTTGTGGGGCTGTGGCCCATTGCTGGAACCCTGAGGAGGGCCCACCCAGGAGTCTGTCACCTGTTGCTGGAACTTTTCTGGGGGCTTCCAGTCACTTGTTGCTGCTGTTGCTTTCACCTGTCGCTGGAACCCTGCCAGGGCCTCACTAGCTGTCGGCTCCTGACTCCTGCAGCCTTTGGGGCTGAAGCAGAGAATGTCACAGAGGTCTCTGAAAGTGACTTCTATGACCTCCGTGACATAAATGTAGCCTTAATTATAATTGTTAAAGACAAATTGGTGGAAATGCATCATATTTATCTCATATTTTGACATCACCTCCTAAATTAATCTGGTTTTATTCAACCTTTCCCCACCCAGCCTCATCCTTACACTCCATAATTTCTTTTCAGCCCCATCAAAAGCTCACTCATCCTGCCAGGGAAGTTACACAGGTCTTTCTTGTTTTACTAAGAAACATGGAACTCATGAGTTATCATCACACTAAAACAGAAGTCTTAGTAATAATAATAGGCCTCAGTCTTGCTAACTGAAGTGCCAGTGCAGGCTTGAGACCAGTGTAGAGTCTCACTGATTTTAATTTAGCCTTATTCAAAGCATTTTACAAAACATTGACCCAACTCATTATCATTTCATTCACATGAATAAGCCTACAAATTTCAGTACTTAGCTAGCAGGTGATAGAAGCTTTATAGATACGTTAGACAGATATATTGAGCTACTCACCATCAATAAGGCAAGCAGAATTTGACAGAGTTGTATATTCAGTTCCACCATACTCCTACATGGTGGCAATGGTGGTCCCTATTTTGCAAATGAAAAAGCTGAGGCAGAAATGTTCTATTACCTTTATGCATACTGAGTGGTATTTTACTCTGAAGCTACAAAGAGGCTACTCAGGAAGTAAGTTCTGCTTGGCATGAGTAAGGGTATTGAATTCAGTCCCTAAATGTTTTGCTCAAGGTTGCAAAGGGAGTAATTGTCGAATCTGGAACTAGAATTCAGGACACACAGGGTCAACATCCATTGCATAAGCTTTTTCTCAAAAGTTTTGAAAACATTGCAGATGATGTCTAATTTTGATGTCCATCCCATTTATCCCAAGGAGAAAATAAAGAGAAGTCAGTGTTCATCTGCATCCCTCCTTTTGCCCATCGCTTCTGCACCCAAACTAGTTTTCCCTTTCGTTATTGGCCATGATCTGTTATGGAAACTGCAAAAGAGCCAGACAGATTGATTTCCCATTACTGTTATGGGCTGTTCCTATTAATATGTGAATGATATATTCTTGTTAAATATAATTAAACACTCCAAAACTATAGTATACCAGTGTCTGGTGCCTAAGTGAAACCCACACAAGTCTAGGAGTTCAGGTTTAAGGCTTTTCATTAAATCTGTAACATTGTGCCTAGAGCTATGTACTGTATTGAACACCAGGCAATGTTCCCGTATTCTTGCATAAGCCCTATAGGCATAACTAAAGGAAATAGCAAGAAGGTATTTTTGAGGCACTGGGAGGATAAATGAAAACTTGAATTATATTTTAGCATATTCATTTTTTTTAAAAAAATAGGTTTTTGAGATGAAACCACGTGAATTATGGTGGGATGGATTTTGATTGAATCATTATGTTTCTTTCATTGCTGTTGTAAAAGTTCCTTGGAGACCATTAGAATCTCAGTGGAAATGCAAGAAGCACTATGATAGGACGTCTATGGAAAAGATGTATAAAAATGTATGACACTCCCATTATCCGTGGATCATCAACATGGAAGAACATAACATCTCCTTTCGAGCTGCTGAACAATATGTATCCATTTCAATGGATACTTAAGGAGTCTTTTAACCTGAGTACTATAGGCTAAGTACCCTTCTTTGGAGGAGTTGTGTTATTTCGTATCAGTCCATACATAGAGATCCTGTATGTCTCTGTTTTTCTTCAAGTCTGCTGTGTCTTTGATTCTTTTCTTTTCATTTCCTTGTTGAAGGTATTACTGTGGGAAAGCTAAGTCAGAGAAATAGGTTTTGCATTTCACTTTGAAATAATGTAGTAACATATTACATACTTGTAAAAGCTATTTAGCAATCCTTTGCATTGGAAGTTAAAATGAAATTATATGTTAACTTTTGAAATGTCTGACAGTATGGTTGTATACTTGCATTTTTGTGTCTGCTTTGCAACTCTCATGTCTCAACAGTGAATACAGCATTCACATGCTACACAATCACATCAGGCCCCTTTCACTATCTCCCTCCCCCCCCAGTATGCAAATAAAGTACTAACACATGTCCTACTATGGTTTTGCCCAATCTGCCCCATCACTTACAAACACACTATTGGCTGAACACACACCCTTCTTCCCCTCGCTCCTTCTAAGTTCGTCCCCTCCGTTGACTGACTGTGTGCACCTCAAGCAGAGTTTCCAAATGCAGCTCTCTAGGTCATTTCCCAAATCTGTAGTTATACTCACGGTAACTGATAGGGATTCATTTAAAGCAAATACTATTTTAAAGAAAGCACAGGAATTTAATCTTAAGATGTTAAAAGGCATTTTTAGACAAGAATGAGTATGTGTGTCAATTTCCATTTGAAAGAAGTTACAGGCATATCTCCTCTCACATTGGCCTAAGGAGGCAAGGGATTGGGGCACAGTAGAGGGTCAGGTGTGCAGGCTGCAGGTGGTGCTTACCTCAAGCAGCTCCAAAAAGCTGCAGCATGTCCCCCATCTGGCTCCTATGCAGAGGCGTGGCCAGGAGGTTCTGCGGGCTGCCCCGTCCGCAGGTGCCACCCCCACAGCTCCTATTGGCTGTTGTTCCTGGCCAATGGAAGCTGCAGAATAGGCACGTGAGGCAGGGGCAGTGTGTGAAGCCCCCTGGCTGCCCTAAGTGTAGGAGCCAGAGTGGGGACATGCTACCGCTTCTGGGAGCCTTCCTTAGCCCTGCTGCATTGCCAACCAGACTCCCAGGCCCCAAAACTAACATCCTAACCGCTAGGCTATCATCTTCATCTTTCAGAAATGCCACATGGTTCACATTAAAATTTATAGTCATGTACCTGCATCTCTGAAACCAGAATATGGACTAAAGTATCAAGATTCCTGGGGAGCATAAAGAGAGGCCCAGTTAAGGCTGGGCTAAATATCTGGGCCTGATTACATACCTCAATAAAAAATACTTACCACTTATGTGAGGTTTTCTGATTTAGCTATTTTAAAAAGAGACATTTTTATGTTTGTGGAAAGTTTACATAAATTTTCAAATATTATATCATTTTGCTGTTATAAGTTCTTAATGTAGGAAACACACAATCAGCTAAGTAGAGTAATACCCTCAAGATGATTGGAGCTATTTTTTTTTAGTCACAGAAGAGGAAAAGAAACTTTGAACTGGTAAACATTTTTTCAGCTCATCATTTTAAAGTGGCTAAGTGGATCATTTTCAGAGGGGTGAGAGAAAACTCATTCTTGGACTGAAACATTGTACTGTATTTCAAGATTCAGCCTGATTCCAGTTTTTACGGGCAACCTACAACTCTTGGGAGGAGGGGGGACAACATAAGTAGGTTTATAATGGAAATTCTAGTCAACTTTTAATAAAGCAGCCCTAGCAGATGACATTATTTCAGATAGTGTGTGTGTGCATGCGTGTAGCAGTAACAAGAAATGCAACAAATGTACAACAGATTGGTGCAAAAAAAATAAAATAAAAAATTAAAAAATAAGTGAAATAAGGCATTTGTTTATAAGGGAAAAAATCCCTTACAGTATAACAGGAATGCCATTCCATTTTGTAATGCCTTCCTTCTCTTCGCAGTACAATTAATTACTGAGTTCACTAATTAATGAACATATTAGAGAAAGACACCATTACTGACCAAGAGAGACCTGATATATTACTGAGTCAATAAACTATTGAACATGAAACAGGACCTTTCAGTAGAATTTTTTTCCTTGTAACCCACAAACACACACATTATTCTGCAGTGTCAACAATTATTTTGTATCCTTATTTCATATTACTAATGATTTTAATCAATGATACCTACAGCAATGTTTTACAATCTAGCTAATGAATAAGGGCAGTTGGCTTTGGGAATAAGTCCCTGAAATATCTGGATATTTTTTCCCATTGGGGCTTTTGAGAGTCAAAGGTAGTAAAGGAGCAGACTGGATGGGAGGGAAGAAGGACTCCTGCATTAGAAATCAAGCAGAGAAATACAAAATGAGTGAGTCAGTAAACCACAAATGGCTTGAAGTTGCTGAGTCTTGTTGTGAAATTGCAAATAAATTAAAATGTTTAAAATAGCTTGAACTCTTTTCATTGTCAGCAAACAAAGCGCTTAGCTTGCCCATGCTAATGTTTAATGTTGTTTTCCTTACAAATCTGATGCTTGCGGTATAGAGAAGATCATTCCTGTTACTTACAGGTATTTCAGATTTTTAGGTGGAAGAGTCGAGGAGAGGTTTGTAAGGCAACAGCATTCATAAAGCTCCCATGTATCTGCAGTGATAGGTACCAAACTCCCTTCCCCTACTGAACCCCCCAGGTAATCATTGATTGCAGCTAAATTAGTAGAGATATCTTTTCCTGGAAGCACTTATAGTTACAGTAGATTGTTAATCTGTGAATGATCAGACTAAGTCCCCTC
Organism: Dermatemys mawii; assembly: GCA_007922305.1. NCBI lineage: Eukaryota > Metazoa > Chordata > Testudines > Dermatemydidae > Dermatemys > Dermatemys mawii. The sequence goes on along the minus strand of ML677339.1, from coordinate 27,355,316 downwards.
TGTCTCACAAACCTCCATGCAAATTACACCTAAATGCTAGCGATAAATTTTATGGTAGCAGTTTGAAGAACACAGGTCATCTTTAGCACTGTATAGAAACACAGGTCTCACCACGTTTATGCTGATTTTCTGTGGAATCTCCCTCCCCCCCCCCCCAAAGTAAACTTGTTTAACTTTTTAAAGTCGTTTTAAGAATGGGTTTAGTTAGATGTATTCATTGTCCAGATTTTAAATCTCAATATTCAGTCTGTGTTTTTATTAATTTCTTTTTAAGAAAAAGTGGAAAACATTTATATATTAATAAATATGTGAGACTAAATGGTAAAGGGTTATGGGTGGAGATCAGAGAGAAATTATGGATGCAAAGGAAAGTTGTGGTGTATTTCATGAGCCAGTCCTATCTGAACCTTTCTTGTTTTATTGCTGCCTTGCGAACACCAGTGGCTTTCTTCTGATACTTAATTCAATTAGATTTTGTGTGAATCCAAACAGGGAAACACGAGAACAACACTTGGACAGTATAGAAAAAAAAAGAGATCTTTGCTCTGCCTTTATGTATATTTTTTGTGCATGTTTCATTCTTGATTATAACCAGTGTAACACAGTGCTATGTGAAGATGTAACTATAACAACATTTTTCTTCAGACAGTTGATTGGAAAAAAAATGGAGTCCTTGGTCTCTATTTTTTTAAAGAATTTAAGAATTTATTCAGCATATGGAATAATAGACTACATTATTATTGAATGGATTTTTTATAATTGCTCAGGGATATTGATATATGCATTTTAAAGGAAAAATAAACCCTACATGAAAGAATTAACAATGCTTTGCATTTTAGAATTTCTTTTCTTTTTCTTTTTTTTATGTTCAAAAACCACAGCCACCATATGGGTAGATATTTAAAGAACAAAAAAAAAAATAGATCTGGTAAGATATTTATCTACATTTGTTTCTTTTTCCAGGCCATCCGCTGTACACTGGTAAATTGCACATGTGAATGTTTCCAGCCAGGGAAGATTAACCTGAGAACCTGTGATCATTGTAAACATGGCTGGGTGGCACATGGTAAGAAATATCTGTTCTTTTATCCTCTCTGTTTTGTCCATCTCTCTCTATCTCATTAGATATAGTGATGATAGCTACATCTGTCCATGCACACATGGGTGTGTGCTTTTTTTAAAGCAGTCTCTGCATTTGAGAAGAGAAGGTCAATTATGCCAGTAGTGGCTTCAAGTGTCAGTGGAGGCAGTGAGTTTGTTAACATTATGTGTATAGCTAGTACTTCATTTGTAATGAAGGAAGTGCCAGATCTCAAGCAATTTTTTTACATTCATATCTCGTGCAGGCAAGTCTAGAGGTACCGGGGCTATGAACTGCTGAGCCTACAGGTGCCGGGGCTCAGCCCTGGTGCAAATTAAGCACTGTGTATAGCTCGGAGAACATGGTCTAGTTTCCAAGCAGTAATGCTATGCTCACAGCTCTTAGCAGGAAGGCAAGATGTTTATGGTATGGTTGCATTGTGGAGTTCACATTGCACATATGCAGCTGCCAAAGAGTCACTGAATTCCCATGGAAACTCAAACATACCAGTTTCAGCTTTTTGAAGCTGGGATGTCAGAATGAAGCTGGTATATCCTCCTTGGTTGAATGAAAGCCTTGATGGTAGTTCACCCTTATAATATGGCGTAGCAACTGAACTTATCTTCCCTGTGTTAAAGTGGGTAAAGGAGGGCTGGAAGGAGTTAAGTATTTGGCTTGCATCTAAATAAATTTTATAAATATACACTTAACTGCTTGGGGTTGGATCCTATTTTTTTATTAGAAGTCCGTCACAAACCTACCACAAACCATGTGTATCTTGATCATGCCCAATATAGTTTCAGTAAACATAATTAGAAGACAAATAAGAAAGAGACATTTTCTTCTGAAATGATTTCACGTACATGAGGAGAAAAGAGAGAGATGGCTATCTTTGCAGAAGAATTTTACATCTGAGTTTCCTTTTTACAGTTCAGACTATTGGCCCCAAAGCAAGCATAGTCTTCATTCTCACTTTTGCCAAGCATCCAGTGGATTGTGTTGTATAAATTCTGTTTTATTTCAGGAAGATCTGAAGGAGAAGATCAGTACTTTCCTCCTAAAAGGTCCTTGGTTTCTGTGTATTTTGTGCATCTATGTGTAATGCATAAATGTGTGTGTACTGAAACTAAGCATGTCTGAATGCTTAACAAAACTGAAAAGCAAACAGTTCTAGGGGACTTTTAACGTGTGCCCATTCCTAGAAGGGAAAAGAGTATGTATGACATTCTCCCCTGATCCTCTCCAGACTGGTGATCTTGCTAGATCATTCCAGTCATTGATTCTGGGAGCCAGCCTTACACTGCTGAATCTGCTGTGAGAACCCCTCATTCCTGGGCTGTTCACGCACAGCCTCTGGCGTGTAATGTGCTCCTTGGATTGTGCAACCGAATGACACTAGCCAATACCTCTGATCCCAGACACAACCCTAGGAACCTCCATCTTGCAGTGTCCAGTTATGTCCCTCCCCCTTCAGAGTCAGGTGAGCGTTACCTCATTGCATTCCCAAACTGACCAAAGGAAGGGGAGTGACTCACTTGAGAGTCCAACAGATCCTTCCTTGTTGCCTAGGCCAGTGTCTTTTGTTCCTGTGGGACTGGGCTGGGTTTGTCCCGTACATGCCCTGATGATGTGTGAACTGCTCCTCTGCTCCTGGGGAGATTTTGCCTGGGCCTGCTTTAAACCACGAGAACACATTTTCAGCCTCTTAACTATATACATGAAATTATAGCCTACAACATTACCGTAACAACAATTACTATAACATCACTATAGCCGCAATGCTCAGTGCATCATGAGCCTTCCAAAGACACCCAACATTGCAAACTTTGCATTGGATACCACACTGTCATATTATAACAATGAATATGGAAGTGCCAGGTGTTCCCTCGATGTACAGAACGTCACAGTTTGCAGGTACAGATCCATTCCTGTGTTGCTTTGTAATTAATGGATAAAGTGCATTGATAATACTGAAGGTAAAATAGACAAGTAGGTAGCTGGTTTGCAGATGAATTATGAACTAGATTCCTAACTGGGCACAGCTTCTTTCTGTTACCCAAAATTTCAGACAAGATACATGCTCTTGCAATATAACCAGACCCATTCCCATTCTTAGGGTCTTTCATCCATCACAGTGTCTTTGTAGTCCAGGTAGACATCCGCCTTTGTGCAGGATCAGCACACAATGGTCTGCTGTTCAAAGGGGAGGGAAGATGACTTATCTGGCTTATTTCCAATGGTCAGACAAATTACTTCTCCATGTTGAATATTTGTAATTATATGGCCTGCTGCAGGGACTTTATTTTGAACTATAGTAGCCCAGGGTTTGGTTTTTTGTTTTTTGTTTTTCTTTTAACCAGAACTCCACTTAACACTGTGGCTTGCTTTCTCTGGTTGGCAGCTTTCTGTGAAGTAAATTGGTTGAAAATTGGAATATTAGAAATTTGAGATGGGTGTTCAAAAGGAGACTGATAAATTCATTGTACTGTTGCACCTGGATTTTAAAATCAGTGAAAATCTATCTTACTGTTCAAAAATTACTTCCTTTAATCCCTAAACACTGTACTTTAATGTTCAGTGAATGCAAGTGGTAGTTCCTACTGCATTAATTAGGGGGTTTTCTTGTGGTTTTCCTTAATGAATTTCCACTCGTATCTTGATAGATGAGGTAATGTTTTATTAAATGCAATTATCAAAGAATAGGCGTTTCCAATAAGAAGTACCAAGCATATCCAAGCTTGATAAGGCAGAAACTGAAGAGGTCAAAAATAGGCCTCAGTTGCAACTGTCTGATGTTTTCCCTGACTCTTCGACACAGAGTTAATGCATGCTAATAAGTGTCCATTGGAAATGTTGGAATTCTGGGGCCAAGAAGGAAAGGGCACACAGCTATAGTAGTATTATTTCACATAGCAACTGCTGGCCTGTTTCTTTTTCCTGTTTCCATTGTCTTTCTCATGTTTTTCTTTCCTCACCTAAAACGAGTTGTGCGCTTCTTGAAAGGAAAGGTTTTCTACAAGTTCAATTCTTTTCTATTCAGAAGTGCCAAAGAAGGATGTCAATATAAGAGCAGATTCATCAAAGCGGTTCTTTTGTGGCAAGATAAATGTTTCTGTTGGCAAAAGTTCAGTTTATCGAGTTTTGACCCTGCACCCTTTCGCTATAGTGGTAATCCTACCATCAGCGTTTTTAAGGTTCAAGCCAAAAACTGCATTGAGTATAACCTCCTTCTCTAGTACTGGTATGCTTAAGAGGGAATTGGTTGTATCTAGTATGAATTGCGGGGTTTTTTTTAAGGGGATGTAGAGAACTGGGCTGTTTTAATTCCCTTCCAGCTGAAACTTGGCATTTGTATTGTCATCTTGGATGGAGATTTATTTTCTAAAACAAAACAAAAAAATTGTTTTAATTGGATAAGCCATTTCCTAGGCCTAAAGCAGTAAAACAGACAATGGTTAAAAAAAAAGTTAAGTTCCTCTATGTGACCCGTAAGAAACAAAATAAATAAATACAATCTTAATAGTGAAATTATGTGGGCAGTTTGATTTAGTGTAGTCCAAGGCCATTTGGTATTTTTTAAAGAAAAATATCAGATACTTTGAGTAGACAGTGTAGCTGCTTGTAATATTTTGGTTGAGTGACAAGTAATAAACGCTAATAACATAGCCTTGAAACTATCCCAGATTTGGTACAAAAATCCTCTTGTTCAACCTTAACCATGATGATAATGGTATTTTACATGCACATCTTCCCACCCCCCCTCCCAGCCCCTCAAAAAATCTTACTTTAGGCCAGTGAGAGAGGAAAATTATGCTAGGCAGTAATAAAATCCCCATGATTACATTGACTCAGCATTTTGTACACTTGATCTGTCAATGATAAAAGAATATGAACTGTCATGTCACCAGATGTACCACAGTTGTGGTATCTAGTCCGACTGAATTACTGACCTGATACAGAATCAATGGAAGTACAGTGTTACTCTCTTGAAATGATTTTTTTTATTTTCTCACTGAATAGTTTCACAATAAGAAGAAACATGTTTTGCATGTCACAATGTGCTGAAACTAGTCAGGATTTTCACTACAAATGGAGTTCCACTATATCAGACTTCACTATTGTCAGTTCTACTGTATGTTTATTAAACCTGTGAATTCACTGTCACACTGACTGAAAAATGGTCATATAATTAACAATAGTTTATTGAGTTACCTATAAATTGGTCACCAGTCTAAACTTGGTGAGATGTCAGATATATTTTGCAACTATTAATATTCTTGAGCTAGTTGAATTTCACACTATTCTTGGAATCAAGCTGTTGAGGGCAATTAAATATCCTCTGAATATTTTTTGTTTCCCTGTGCAAAAGTGGACCTTTTCTCAGAGCAATAAGTTTGCCCTTAGCTCTCTAATAAACTGTGCCAAGTCTTTTTCTTGGTATATGCTGAGCAGGGCAGCTCTGGGCAAGGCTTTTATTCTAGACACTGTGCTCTGAGGTCTCTCTGAGCTATACCTGCCCTCTGAACTTCACATAACCTCTTCTCTGAGCTGGGGTGCTGGCCAGGCCTTTTCTCTAATAAATCTGAGCTCGAATTCCTTGGTGGATTTAATGAAATAGAAATTGACTGGAGTTTTGCAGCACATAGTGCAAAGGCATTGCTCCTTTGGGTTGAAAAGGTGCCATCCAGCAAGTATTAATACCCAGGCTCACTATGTGGTTACACTTTTAATATTGCCGGGGAAATAGTTTTCCGCTGTCAAGTGTTTGTATAATGCTGTAAAGGAGACCAACATTCAAAACAATGACCCCCACCAAGCAATGGAGAGTGTTCTATCATAAGTTCACATGCATGACATGACTATGACTTCTTGTTCATTCCAAATGGCTGAGCAGGCATTTCTGTATGGTAATTTGTAAAGTTGTCAGGTAAAGGAGTGGTGGAGAGAGAGAGAAAGAGAAAAGGAGAGGGAGAGAGATGCTATTGTCCTATCAGCTACTGAAAATGTTAGAAATTTCATCTCTCCCTTACCAGACTATCTCTACAAGTTTCTGTGAGGATGTGGTTTAATGGGGAGATTTAGGACTTTTAACATGAGTTGCATGAAAAAAAAGTGTTAAATTAAAAAGCTTTCTGTGTTGTTACATTTATCTCAATCCAAAGCTGTTGAGTGACAGAAATCTGGAGCATTATATCTGCAAAATCAGAGCTCAGCTCTGACACAAAACCAAAGGAGGTCACAGATATAAGATTCTGGCTAAAAATTGGCATGGATTGCAGAGGGGGAAGAGGGAGATGTGTGTATGCACACTGTAGGTAGATTCGAATAGAAAATTTTTCTATATTTTTAACCATCCTGTAGAATTTAATAGAGAATCATAATCCTGCTGTAGAATACTATAGGATATTCATAAAAAACCCATTTTCAGTTAAAATGTGTAGGTTTCAGAGTGAATTCATATTAAGTGGCTATAGAAACCTATTGGGTTCCTCTTTGATTATATAGCACTTTTCCATAAGCATCTTTGTAAAGGAATTTCTTAAGCTCTTAGTACTGTAGTTACTTCTCCATCTGGTTATGAAGACCAAAAACTAAGTTTTCATGGCTGTTAAAGTGACTTTAAAATAAAAGTAATGTTAATCTAGCTCTAAACTGGATTTAACTGCTGCTGAGATTCCAGACAGACAGACAGGTTCCTGTACATCTCTGGGCGCAATCTCTTGAATCTATCATTTTCTTTTTGTTCTAGTAAGGTAAAACCGGAACTGGTTTTTTGGAGGGTTGTTTTTGCTTAAAATCAGTGATACAAGATCATGTATTTGTTCAGTTTGTTTCCTTGCTCATCCGCTTACAGTTGGTGTGCTTTGAAAAAAAGTATCCACGTAAACAAACCACACAATGTATTAGTTCTTTTCCTGTGGCTTTGTGTATTTGTAAATATTTCATTTGAGTGTAAATACAAATGGAACATACAGAATCCTCACAAATTACGGCAAGAATCACCTGCTTCCAATACTGGAGTATCACTGTGGGATGTTTTGGTGAATGCAAGGGACAAAGATTCAGAAGTTCTGCTCCAGATTCTCTGCTCCTCTCAGCTTCTTCTCTCTCCCCTGCAAACCAAAGTGTAGTATTAGAGCAACATTTGGCCCATAGCTTTCATTTCCAATTCTGCTACTGATGCATTGTGTGATCCCGGCCACGTAATTTTCATGTCCCTGGGCCTCCGAGTCCCTGTTTGTAAAATAGGTATAATACCCACTTTCACAGCTGTGGAGTCTCAACTAACTGAAAAGCATTTTGTGATGTTTAGATGGAAGTTGTTATAGAAGTGCAAGACATTATAATTACTTGCCCATCTGTTAAGTTATATTATTAAAGTGACATTTTACAACTAGCCTGCATCTAGAGATAAAACAAGCCCACGTAGATATTCCTCCAGTGATGAGGGATAGGATAGTCTTCAACAGCTGGTCCTTCCCTTGTAGAGGAGAGAAGCCAGTAAGGGGCGTGGATGCTGTAACTAAGGGTGCTAGCTTGAAGTAGTTTCCATCATATACGGGGTTTACTGTTTGGTTCAATGGCTCTCAGCTCCCCCACTATACTAATTGTTGCAGCACTCCTGGAAGGAGGATTTTTTTTCTATTTGAATTTACCAACTCCGGGGAGTGGGGGAGACTTTAAAAATATATTGGGACAACGCAAAAATATTAGTAATTTAATTTTGTTAATGAAGGAGAATTTTGCTTTCATTTAAAGTCCTCTGTTAAAGGACAGTAACAGTTCCCAGTTCAGTTTCTTCTTTGAATGAAAGCCTGTGTCACCCTTGAGCATGATCAGTGAGGTGGGCAGACATAGGGGTTAACTATATGACTGTTGAGGAAGATGTGGCTTGAGCCTTTGAATGAACAGGAGCAGCAGATTGGTTGGAACTGTCTGCCGCACTTTGAGTTTCATAGGACCATTTACTGTGAACTTCAGAGCAGGAGTCTCAGCTGAGCTGTGGATGTCAATTTGGGCACTTTCGCAGCAAGCGGACACTGTTACCTGAATTTTAAATAATGAAACCCGTAACACCGATCCTACTGCACATGAAGGGCTGTGATGTGCTAACCCCTTTACCAGTTTATTATGTTTTATTACATCATTAATTTTATATCTTGCTAACGATCCTACAGGCAGCTTAATTGTTTATAGTCACATCTTAATTACTAGAGTTCACCATGTTAAGCAGAACACAAACAAACTCAACCACTCCATTCAATCTTACAGTGCAAGGTTAAAACAGGGAGAAGGATTTGATGGCGAGAATAAAAATTGCATATGGCTTTCAGTTGTTATAATGTAATGGTAAGGCCTTGGGTAACTTTTCCTCTGCTTTCTATATTGTGAATGTGACAATCACTGGATGGGAAAAACATAGTGCTACCTTTACTTAGTAGGAAGAACTTTGATTCAAGCTATAGCATTATGAGGAAATTTGCTCAATTAATTTAGTAGACCCCCAGTTTTTTATCCCATTCCCACCCGGATTTCAGAAACAGAAAATGTATTCTGGAAAGCATACACTTAAACCCCTGAAAGACTTCTCTAATTACATTCTAATTGATTGCAGTCAAATTTGCTGAAGTGTATTTAAACTGGAGCTGAAGTAGTCACAGTACATGAACTTTATGGCAATCACCCCCAAGTGTCTTCTTTCGTTGCGGGGTTGGGGTGGGAAAGAGTGATGATAAGAAGGGCAATACTAGTCACATGCTCTGATATTACAAGGACTGAACATCTTCAGCTACCACTGATGTCAGGGCAGAAGGGTTTCTGTGAGAATTTGAGAGTGTCCAACCCCTCTCAGGAGGCACTTGTTATAGGTATTGTTACCTAGTTAAGTGTACAATTGCATGGTTCCATGGCATCTTGCTTCTGTTTGTTCCATTCTATGCATCCGATAAAGTGGGCTATAGCCCACGAAAGCTTATGCTGAAATAAACTGGCTAGTCTCTAAGGTGCTACAAGTATTCCTCGCTTTTGTTATGGTTCCATAGGTTAGCTTCAGCTCCTCATTTTGTAATGTTTGAAACAGAACGACACTTTTACCAGTTGGTGATTGCTGGCGGCCGTCTGGCCATCTCAGGCTCATACAGCCAATAGTGATTTGGGGATTATCAGCCTGAAACTCCACTATGGTCTTAATTTTCAGAACAAAGCCCTTCTTGCCGTCTTAAAGCAGCCTTACAAAATGATACTTTTCCACTCCACCCAAGTGAGTGGGTTTTTTTTAATAGATGATATAGATTTCATTACAATTTTAAGGCTAATTTAAAGATGAGCATCTTCCAGATAAATTATGTAACATGGCACAATGAAGCTTGGGAAGCTCCAAATTCAGTCTCTTAATCCAGGATTTCCAGACTTGCTTGCATGCAAGAATCTATAATAAATCATCCAGGAGATGCATTAAGATAACTGTGTCCCTGTTCTCATGGTCTGACCCTATCAGTTTAAAAAAAAACGTTGTTGTCCTGATTTTGTAACCTGCAGACTCTGCCCCTTCGAAGGGCACATCAGCCAACTAGACTGCTGGCTGAATGCATACATTTCACAAAGACCGTCCTTACCAGGCCCGTCACTTATTGATACCTGCTCATCCCTGCCCACGCATGGCAGTCCAAGGAGATCTCCCTCTTTGCTTCGGTCTTCCTCCACATAAAATCTCAAATCTACATGATGGCAGGGAAAGAGCAAGAGGGATTTGCTTTTGAAGAGGAGGAGGAAAGGGAGCACTGGGTTGTCTTATCTCTCTCCCTGCTTTTCTCGTCTCTTTCTAGCACCCCACCCCTATACAAACCTCCCTAACTGTCCCCTGCCCTCAGTGACAGGTGTCCTGGTTTTTCAGTTAGACAGCCTGGCCACCCTGAGTACATTTAATCGTCCGTATTTTATTCTGGGAACAGAGTTTGAAGCTTCCCTGTCTCTCATAGCAGTTAAGTCCCTTTGATCATACCAGACTTCAACAGGGAAAAAAAGAACAGATTTTTTTTTAATTTAAGTTTCTTTTAAGGTTCACTTCTGAGTATAAAAAATATCCCCTCTCATCGAGTATCGCCAAACAATCAAAGTTGCTTCTAACCTTCATATCACAGGCAATAATTTAGGGAAAACTTTTTCTTCCACCACTGGTGAAAAAAACTTATATATATATAAAACATAAAAGAAAACACCTGTTTGGCTTGCAGGAATTGGCCTAGGAGGCCGTTTTCCTGACAGGCGAAAAGCGACCATCATAGGGCCCCTTTAAAAAAAGAAAAAAATCAGGATTGTTTCCCCCTGTTTCATGTGAGCATTGGCAGAAACTCTGACAAGCAGTTTTTCATATTTTATTATGTTCTTGTCTGGCAGAATCTCTGTCAGGCAAAAACCTTGTCAGCGGAAAACCTGTCGTAGGATCAGAGGAGACAAAAACAGGTGTCACACAGGCAGTCAAAACTGAAGGGAAAAAAAGATTAGGCTAAAGAGAGAAAGGCAGACAATTACATTAATGCCATTGCTTTTATCTTATAGATGTGTGTTATTATCTCGGGGTGCTGAGTGCGCAATTGCCTCAAAGAAAAGTAGACAGGAGACAAGGGGAAACTTGATAGTTATTAACTGAAGAGGCAGAGTGTCAAAGCTGGATGGGGTTCAAAGTTTTGCAAAGGGATAAAAAAATAGCAGACGGCAAAGCAACGTCTGGGAACAAACGGTGGTTCTGCTTTCGGCTACATAAACCTAGTAGCAACCTAAATTTTTCAACTTGGAATCAGATCATAGAGAGACAAATTAATGAAAGATTTCATTCAGACTTTTTAAATAAGATTTATTCTGTGTACATGCAACTGAAATGCAGTCTGCTTTTTTTTTTTTTTTTGGTCATTCAAGAGGCATGGTGGGGCATGAAGACAGGCATTTGTCTGCTTAGCTGTATTGTTTGGGTATGTATCAAACACCCATGTTCAACACACTTTTATTTTTAAAAAAAGCTATTAAGAAACCTTTAATTAAGTGTGAACATCTGTACATGCAAGCTGTAAATTAAGAGATCACATGTGTCCCTCTGTCAGAGACCAAATGAATTTGGCAAATGGCTTCCATTGCTAGTTCTTAAATACTGTAAAAATCCAAAGGAAAAGTTGCTTTTGCTTCCAGATCAGAAAATGCTGTCTTCCTTCTTCCTTGACAATGTTTTAAAATCTACAGGGACTGAGTGAATGTCTCCTAAAAGTAGATTAAATTGGGACGGCAATGAGAACAGGGGGCGAGGGAGGGAATGAAGATAGCCAAAGGATGCCATTTCGTGCCTCGTGCTTTGTTTGCACTGTATAGGAAGTCATCTCTTCACCCTAAAAGTTCATGTTCTCTCACTGTTTGAACAGAAGGGTGGATGCAGAGATTTTATGGTCTTTATACCCTTCTCTGGATATTGCTGAATATCTTGCCTATGGGCACGTTCTGTTCTTGGCTAAGGGTGACAATTTTGAAGAGCAAATTTTTCACCTTGGAAATGCACTGTATTGTGCCAAATGGCAGGTATTAAAATTTGTTCCCAGAGGGAGGATACTTCTAGACCACCCCTGGGATTGCTGCAGTTTGCCTGCCCCTTCAGCAAATTACTTATTCATATGCTACATTCCTTCCTGGAAGAGGTGTCTTACTTTTGTATGGTGGTGGATGGGTGATTGGAAAAAATAGATCTAAACTCCAAAAAATTTGCTACCATTCATTTTCACTGTTCCTTCAAGTAAATGTAAACCTAACTGTACTACACACTACTGTATGTGGAAATTGCCACTAATAATGCTCTGTTTGCTCATCCCGTGTTGATTGATCTGCGCACTGTGTTGCAACAGTGTTATGGAGTCTTGCCATATGGGTCTTGTATATTTAACCTGCGTGCCAAGTTTTGTTGCTTCAGAAAGTGGCTCAGCTCATTTTTAAATAATTAAATAAAAATCTCCCATTTGTTGCAAGGCTCCCTGAAGTGTGACCCACTCTGGTGGTCATGGAAACGGCAGTTCAATGTGGGAGTTACACCGAGGGTAAAACCAGCAGCATAAAACAAAAAAAAAAATTTTAAATTTGTGCATGTCTGGTAGGTTGGTTGGGGTTGTGTTGGTGCTTCTGGAAATATAATAAATAGAAAAACTGTTCAATCTAGATTTAAGATGGAAATGGGAACGAGGTCCATTTTGATCAATAATATTTTCTTGTTAAAATGTATAGTATTCTTACAATGCAAAATTTTACCTGTGAGGTATTGTACTAGTCTACTGGAAAGTCTTGATCTTTTTGGAGACATTGACTTTTACTAGACCTGCCTTCCTCACTCCAGAGTTCCTGCATATTCTTCTAGAATCTGGAGATTAGCAAATAGTATATGTATTTAAAAGTAAAATTCTTATTAAAACTAGCAGGTTTGTTATACTTTTATATTGAGCCAAGGCAAATCTCATTTAAACTTTATTCAAATATGGATGAGAGACTTTAAATATATATACTGTGTGTGAGAGGGGGAGAGAGAGAGAGAGAAGAACAGGGCTGGCCAACCTGAGCCTCAGAAGGAGCCAGAATTTACCAATGTACATTGCCGAAGAGCCACAGTAATACGTCAGCAGTCCCCCATCAGCATCCACCCCCGTACCCAGTGCCTCCTGCCCACCAGCAGCCCTGCTGATCAGCGCCTTCCCCCACCCTCTCCATACCTCCTGATCAGCTGTTTCGTGGCATGCAGAAGGCTCTGGGAGAAGGAGGGGGAAGGAGCAAGGGCATGGCAGGCTCAGGGGATGGGGAAAGAAAGGGTGGAGTGGGGGCAGGGCCTGTGGCAGAGCCAGGTATTGACCAGTGAGCACCCCCCCACCCGGCACACTGGAAAGTTGGAGCCTGCATCTCCAGCCCCAGAGTCGGTGCCTGTACAAGGAGCCACAATTTAACTTCTGAAGAGCTGCATGTGTCTTCGGAGCCACAAGTTGGCCACCCCTAATACACTGGGGGTGGGGGCGGGAGGAGGGAGGAGAATATATTCAGAGGTAAGATTTCCACTTCAGCCTGAATTCACCCAGTGTACTTTGAAATGGGAGGGGTCCCAGGTCAGTGAGAGGGCTTGTATAGCTGGCTGAGGTATGGATGAAGTGAAAATCTTACTCTGCATTCTCTGGCTTTTAATAAATCGAACAAGTCATTTAATATTATTTTAATATACCTTTGGTATTTAGTTTCCTTTGAATTGCATAGGGCCCCTCAAATCCAATAAAATGTAAACGGAAAAGTAGATCCCCCCCATACACACACACTTTTACTACAGTTAAAAAAACCTCCCACAAATGGAACATGAAAGTTTGTCCATTGATAAATTATAACTGGGTCCAAAGCTTTTGGCACAGAATTACTTAATACGCATGTACAGGCTAACCCATTGGCTGAAATTTTGCATAGTAAGAACACTACAAATGGCAATGTGAAAAGACTGATATTGTCTCAATTCCAAAAGGCCAATTTACAATTTGAATCATGGTATGCAGTGTCTCATTAAAATCTATAGGAGTTTGTTTGTTGATATTACATAGTAAAGTACATATAAGCCAAATTTTCAAAAGGAGTTCAGACCCAGTCTCCATTTGTATGTGCACAACTTGTCTGCATACTTTTTCATGCAGTTTTTTCACCATCACTTGTGCAGAAAATTGATGACATACATGAACAAAACACATTTGGCCAAGAATTTCAAAAACTAATTCCTAACTTTAGTTCCTTAAGTTTATATTTAGGAACTTAAATATCTGGCCTGATTTTCAAAAGTGCTGAGTATCTTGTAGTTCGTTGCATCTGCCATCTCTGTCCCTATCTTCCCTTGCCCCACCAGAGGGTGTTTGTTTTCAAATTGTGTTGTTCTGGTTCCTGGAATTGCTGGACTTTTTTCTCCCTGGGTTCTGTTAGCACTCATGAAGTTAATCAGGCTCATTGCTTCTAACAGTAGTGACAAACTCTAAAATTTACTAGAATACATGCGACAAATCCCAACTTCTGGAGGTAGCAAACTCCAAATCTCGCAGGTTATTTTCGGCAAAACTGTAAGTGTTGGTAGCTGTGCACAGATCCCAGCATAAGCAGCTGGACTCTACTTCTCCTGCAGCAGGATGGAAGCTGAAAATCAAGCACACATGCTTTTTATATACATGCATCAGTTTCACAAGAGTTACCTCAAAGGATCCTCTTACTAGCTTTCCCACTAATCCTACGTGCTTCCGTGTACACAATGGTGTAGTCACAGGGGATAAGAGTCATGTATATGTGTGAGCAGTGAACCATTGTTTCACCTTCCCACCCAACAAGGCTAAGGCCCTAAAAATAGTATAAACTCTTCAAAACCAGAGTTGATAACAGAAACACTGACAGGCCACAAGCAGGAGCAATAATACTTGAGAAGTCAAAGATCTGAGGGTAGAGAGAAGAGATTCCCTGTTCTTACAAGAATTAACGAGAGAGGCAAGATGGATGAGGTAATATCTTTTATTGGACCAACTTCTGTTGGTGAGAAAGCTACATAGAGCTCTTTTCTGAGTAGCTGAAAAGCTTCTCCCTCTCTCTCTCACCAACAGAAGTTGTTGATCCAATAAAAGGTATTACCTCACCCACCTTGTCTCTCTAATATCCTCAGACCAACATGGCTACAATAACACTGCATACAATTAATTAACAAGTTAATGGTTCTTTGGTGTTTAAGGAAAACTTATTTGGCTCCTTTTTTCACTAATTATAATTCCTGAAATGAGCATTTTTAATTTTGAAATAGTACTCCTCAAAAATATTACTCCACTGTGCATTGTTCTAGTAAATACACAAGGGCCTTTTACAGGCCATTCCACAAAAATGTTGACTTCTTTACTCACAAAGTATGTGGTTTTAAGGTTCATTAGACCTCTTTTCCCTCTGTATATCAGCTTATTCAGAGGTGGGCAGTGCCAGGAGATGGGGCAGCATCAGCCACGAAAAAAGGGTGCCAGAATGGGATGGTGCTTCTTAGTCTGAGCACTTAAACTTAACATACTGAACCCAAAACAAACACTCGTGGGTTTTAAAAGATTGTGAGTGTTCTTTCAAAAGTAACATGAGCACTAAGAGTTTTGGCTTTTCTGGGTGAAATCTTGATCCCACTGAAATCTTTAGGGGAGTGGGTATTAACTTCAGTTGTGCCAGAAGTGACTCAAAGTGTGTATTTTTATGACATCAATCAACAGTGACTTTTTAATAAGGAAACATCTGTTTAAGTCATTTTTCAGATATGATATAATATCTTGTATTTATACATAGTGTCTTTCAACACGAGGATCCCAAAGCACTTAACAAGCTCTCTTATGCATACTACTCACAAGGATAAATTTACCTGCCTTTGAGATGCAGACCCTCTGAGGTGAAATACAGTAGCTATTCATCAGCACATAACATCACTAGAGAACAGTTTAGGACAGGAAGTGAAGAAGAAGGCCATATCCAATTGAAATTGGAGCAGGAATTCAGGGAGGCAGAATATTTTTACCCAAATTGAATTTTTTCCAGGACATGGAAATGAACACTCTCAGCTTCACAAAAAGAGCCATGGGATCTTTATTAATCATAGGACTCAAATGTTTTATTTTATGGCTTATCTGAAAGAAGGTGCCTCAACAACAAAATGCCCCCTTCGCACCAGGCTGGAGCATTGAAATTGGTTCCGTAATGACTTAGAGAATAGTCACTTAGGTGCTCTCTAAAGAACCTTTTCAAATACATCCCAATGTGTGTTGCATGTTTCTCTGTGTATGGGCAGAAGCAGATACAGTTCAATGAAACACGATGTGGTATTTTTCCTTGTTACTGTTCCTTTTTTTTGTTCTTGCTTGATCATTTTTATAGTCTTTTTCTAAACAAATAGGGTATAATTTTGTAGATTATAAATAATGGTGAGAGGTTGCATTCTCTACATTATTTAGTTTCATACTTCAGTGCAGTGAAAAGTAGTTCCACTAATTAATGAACCACAAAAATTCCAGCTGTTGGCTACACAGTTATTCCTTGTACTGGCACAAATGCATTTCCTTCCTCTCCCCATGTCTGTATTTCATTTCAGTCTGTAGTGTGGTGTTTGCTTTTAAAACTCTGTGAACACTCTTGTGACACTTCCAGGGAAAAAATATGCCTTTTTTTTTTAAAATAAATTACCCATTTGAATGCACGTCCTGACTTGTGCTTAAAAAGAATGGAACTCAATGTCTTTATTTGTGGTTATTATAATTTTCAGTATAAGGCCCCAACTCCAAGTTGAAGATGGTATTGGTGAAATGTAGACAAATTCAGAACTAACTCCTCATCCAGTTTTAAGATCCTAACTAGGTCTCCAGTGGTAAACTTGTTACAAAAAAATTAAACCACTGTAAGTGAATTTGGTGCTAGATTGAGAGCCCTGGAGACTGAAGCCCTCTTTTTATCCACAGGGTAAGTACAGTGTAGGTTGTAAAAGCAACAGAGTCTCCTGTGGCACCTTATAGACTAACATACGTATTGGAGCATAAGCTTTCGTGGGTGAATACCCACTTCATCAGATGCACCTGACGAAGTCGGTATTCACCGACGAAAGCTTATGCTCCAATATGTCTGTTAGTCTATAAGGTGCCACAGGACTCTTTTTCGCTTTTGCAGATCCAGACTAACACAGCTACCCCTCTGATACTTGACAGTGTTGGTTGTGAAAGCTATTACCCAGTGTTTTGCCAGTGTGCCTCAGTCCTCTGGAAGGACCACTTGTTACTTTCTCCTCTTCTTGTCTATTCCATTCCTGGCTTCCCTGCAAAGGCTTTTGGTGTCAAATGTGGTGGTGGGTTTGTAAAGTGGGCAATTTCACATTAGGAGCTATACCAAGACCACCACACTTTTTTTGCATAATCCCCAAACAGTCATTAGAAGAAAGCAACTTTCAATCACTACTGACCTGGGTCAATTTGGAAGTAGCACTTTAAACCCCTGAGCCGTTCCATCTAACTTTTTAGAGGCAAAGACTTACTATCCCTGTATGTATTTTTAAATTAAACTATTTTATTTAACAAAAAGCATCATGCTCACACCTAGAAGAAGAGTATGATGCAGCAGTTAAAGCACATGACAGAGACTAAGGAGACAAGTTCTGTTGTTGACACTGGCATGGATTTGTTTGATCTCTGGTCACTTAACTTTTCTGTGTCTGAGTGGTCAAAACTTACTTCAGAAGGTTTGTTGTGAGGCTTAAATCATTGTGTAAATGTTTGGAGATTCTTGGATGGGAGATGCAAAGACAATTATTAATATTTTACGAATGTATTCAAATCGTGCTCTTCCATTCCAAATACCCACTGTTATGTGACTCAAAGTAGAATCCATTATTTTCCTTACCCACTGTGGAGGCACATACATGTCAACACCCCCTCCACCTCAAATACATACACACATTCAATAATTTCAATTTTCTAGGTTCTTTTTTCCCTTAATGGAGTACTTTGATATATCTGTTACAGTACTAACAAAGTAACCATCTGAAAAACAATACCACGAAAAAGAATAAAAACATTTGGGGGTATCTGAGCTCTTCAGTTTTTAATCTAATCTATTTATTAGGTTCTAAATAAGCTTCTCATCATAAGGCCAAATAGTTCAAGAATGTTAAAAGAATAACAGACAGAATCCTGCCCTTCACATTTCTGCAGTATAAATGCCCTGTGGAGAGACATAGGACTTCAATCCCCAAGCTTGCCAATCCCTTATCTTTCATGAACATTAAATTTACATTTAAAACTATTTATTCAATGTAGCTTTAACCACTAGAATAGGGAAGATCAGACAAATCAGTTGTAAGAAATGAAGTATGAGGAAACCAGAACCCTTTGACAAAAATATTCCTTGGAGTAAATGTGTTGAATGAAGCCAGCCGGTAAATGATAAGGGCCTTTACAATCTCGATGTAAGAAAGCAATTTATCAAGAGTACATGAACTCTCCAGTGAATCCAAGAAGAAACCAAAGTACAGGAGGAGGAACCCCATAACATTATTTTAAAAGCTCAAAAAGTTTTGTTTAAAACAAATAGTCTGGAAGTATAGGTGCTGTGATAGACTCCATAAAGTGAAAAAGAAATTCTGAGCAAATCGTGGTATATGCTGAAATATATGATGCCATATGTAATTCCATCACATTAAACATCACATAAGGGGATAAAGAATTACAAGATGCTCCTTCCAGCAAATCAAAAATAAAGGTCAAACCTCGTCTTCCCCCACCTCTTTAAATTATTAATATATTGATCATAAAATTCATACCAAAGAGATAAGTTGAATTGGCTATGTTTGCCAGTGTAATAACTAGCAGTAAAATGATGACTCTAGTTTACGATTATTCACGGCAGCAATTTTTAAAACATTGCAGTGGATTCTATTTTCTGTAGATAAAGGCTCAAATTTTCAGAAATGTTAATTCATTTGAGTGCATCCATTTTTGGTCACCCTAACGTGAGATACTGAGGCTCCAAGTCTTCAGAGATTGTGTGTGCTCAGAACTTTGTGTTTATGGAATATTCACATTGACAGACTATTAGATATGTTTTAAGAATCTTACTTTTATTTTTATTTTCCTCTCTCCTCATTTCTGTGTCTACTCTTACCCCAACCTGTATCTGTCAGCTTTGGACAAGCTTAGCACTCAGCATCTGTACCACCCTACCCAAGTGGAGATTGTGCAGTCCAACGTAGTGTTTGACATCAGCAGCCTGATGCTCTATGGTACCCAGGCTGTGCCTGTGAGACTGAAGATACTGCTGGACCGACTCTTCAGCGTATTGAAGCAGGAAGAGGTGCTACACATCCTGCATGGCTTAGGTTGGACACTTCGGGACTATGTGCGGGGCTACATCCTTCAGGTAAGAAGAGGTTTAAAGCATGGAGTAAAAATTGTTTGGCTGGCCATTATTTTGTATGTTGAAGTTACTAACAGTTGTGCACCCAATGTGCTTTCTACTAAAAGTCTGTCCCTTTAACTGTGGATCTTTAGGTAAATAACTGAGAGATGTATTTGACATACTACCTTGACTGTGGTACAGTATGTAAAACTTGCTGCTTTTAACTAAGGTGCAGGTTCCTATCCACCGTATTCCCTTTTACTTCCCTACACTTAGTGTAGGAAATACCTTTAATACTGCAAATACTGAGGTTATTTAGCTGCACACCTTGTTTAGTCATCTAAGGCAACTGGCATATTTTCAAGGGCTACCAGTCAACTTCTATAATCCTGAAGTCCAGTGCAGCTGCTCCTTCACCTTTTCCTTCCTTCCTTCACTCATTTGTTTTTGAGGGAGGCCAACTATGCTATTATATATTAAAAAGCCATATTCCTGATCTAAGTTCTTGGTTAAAAGCTAACCTTTGAGCTTTTACATGTGGTTTATAAACCCATTCCCTTTGTAAAATTATAACAGCCTGATTATTCACAAAAAATGGCATTTTCATGTTTAATCTTCACCCAGTCACTTGCATTAAAACATGTAATCAGTTAGCTTCCAAGATGATTTATTATGCTACCTGTTCAAAAGGGCATTTCAGATCTCGTGTCCTATACCGCATGGTGCTGAGTGCCCTAAATTGCTACAGGTTTCCCTGGGAGTTGAGGGCGCGCAGTACCTTACAGATTCAAGCCCATACTTTGGACAGACTCAAATGAGCCAACCTTGATTTGGAAGATTACTATTACTGCATTTTTGTATTTATTTTATTAATTTATGTAGGCACAAATAATGTATTTGGCATGGTACAGAACACAGAGGAGTCTTTGTTCCTGCCCAAAGGAACTTTCAATGCTTATTTCTTTTATTGCTTGTTTCGTGCAGCATCCTTTCTGTAGAGGAAGCACATTAGCCTGCACGTAATTACACAGTCCTTGATATATCATGTTTTCAAAGAAATTATCTTAAAACTCCTTCTAAAAATTGTCATCGTAAACAGTTCTGCACTGTAGATAGTCCTAGAGGAAAGAATAAAGAAAAAAAAGGCTAACTATTGCATTTAGGCCCTGCTATTTTTATTAAGGTATATACAAATGTTAAAGTTTTTAGATTATTTTACCATTCTTTATGGGTTTTTTAAAGCTAAGTGTTATAGATGCCCACCTGTAAAATATAATCTGCTATGATTTTAACCCAGAAATTAGAATTAATCTTTTCAGAAAACACGAATGCCGTGTGTCTTGGTACATTCTGTAGGTGCTAATATGTGGCTTGTATTATTGACAGAATATGGATATTTTTTAGTGATGCCATGTATGCTTTGCATTACTTTTAAATTCCTGGATTCTGAACGTTGACGTTTAAAAAGGGTGAAAAAATCCTAGTATCCAGATGGTTCCAGGTGACAAGCTTGCTGCCTATTTAGAGACAAACTGTTCATTATCAACCATATCATAAAAGACAAAATAAATATAGGGTCAGAAACAACATTACAAGCCTCGAACCTGATTCAGTAATCCTTGCAGACAAGAAGCAGCTCACTGAAATCAGTGGCTCCGATCATTTAAGTGTTGCAGAATCAGGCAATTATCTGTTGGAATGATCTGAAAATATGCAAGAATGGAATGTAATATCATTATAGACAGAATTATAAACAGTCACACTGTGCATCTGAATGGTGTAAGGCCCCCTAATACACCATTAGGCTAGAGGTCAGTTTATCTGGCTAAAACTCAATCGTATTGTAGCCCTCAAGGCATCAATTTTACCATTATTGCACTCAACAACACTATATTGAATATTATGTCACTTAAAGAGAATAATTATTGAGGCGAGTTAAGGGCGGCTGTTAAAATCTTACCACATATTGACTTGGTTTGCAATTGGCTGTAGATTGTGTTACTGGGCAGATGAAGACGTACTGCAAGAGCCTTAGTCAAGTCTGTCTATTAGTTTAGCTCTTCAATTTTGCTTGTATTAAAGCAAGGAAACAAGGAATATGGCGGGGAAAGAGAATTCATAAAACATGTTAAGTGAAACCTGAAGGAATGTGATCAAAATCTTTGGTACCTAACATTAGCCTTTAGGGTTTGGTTTTTAAATAAATACATTGCAAATAACTTTAGTGGAAGAGGGTGGTATAAAGTAGATTTTGTATGGGAACATGTGGTACCCTAGCCACTGGCACTTCGAGTTCACAATAGTGAACATTATAGTGTGTAGGTTTTTCTGTGAGGATCATCACTGGAGAACTTGAGCACTTCCCAGATATTACTCAGTTTTTCCATACAAAAAGCTAGGTATGAAAGTATTATTAACCTCATGTTACTGATGGAGAGACAGAGGCACAAAATTAATTGTCAGAATTCACACAGGGAGTCGGCAGCAGAATGGGGAACTGAACCCAGATCTCCTGAGCACCAGTCCAGTGCTGTGGTTACAAGGCCTTTCTTCGTTTTTCATGCAAATTCATTTCTCTTATAACCCAGTGTATTCACTTGCTCAGAACTTTCCCGTGTGCGTATACACAGCCAATGTGCTTGGATCTACTTAGCAAAAACTTGTCATGTTTTCAGGAAGTTAGTTGATTTCAGGCACTCCCCTACCACACAGGGAAAAGTAGGATCCAGGTGTTCTGCCCCTCCCCCTGCCTTGTGGACTTGGGGGAAATTTTCAGATGTAACCAGCCAGAGACTTCCGTAGGTAGGAGCAGCTAGAGAAGCTTCCAGGTGCATTCAAATATTCTGAGAACTTACAACAGTTTTGACTTAACTGTCTCTTCCCTGTGATGATTGGCTGTTTGCTTCAACCCTTTCCCTCCCAGTCTCTTCACCTCAGTTTTACTCCAGACCTGCCCCTCTTAAACTCTTCTTTCCTGCCTGCTCCTTCCCCACTTCTCTTCCCATTAGTGTCCCCTCTCCCTTAACTTTTCTTTCCAGGTAGCTGATCCCCTCCTAACTAAATCAAGCAAAAGAAGAAGAAAAACCACAGAACTAACATGACATTGTTTGTAACCATCATCCTGTCCGTAGTCTAGATCTGTAATGAAGGGGAGTATCAGGGCATGATGTAGGTGGAGAATGGCAGTGGCCATTGCAGATCTCCATGCACCTAATCCTGAATACAAATGTCATAGAGCTGGTTTCCATCCAGTGTGGAAATTCTGATATTTCAACATTTGTTTTTGTCCTGAATCAGGATAAAAAGTAAAAATACTGAAAACTTTCATGGAACAGAGAGTTGTGAAAAAACTTTGACTCAGAAATGTCGAAATGCTTTGTTTAGACTTTTCCAATCAATGCCAAACATTTCAACATTCCTGAACTGAAATATTTCAGTTGCAGTTCAACAAATCAAAACAAAATATTTTGTTTGACTTGATTTGACATTAGTCTGCATTCTCCCCGAGCTGCCACAGACTCTGATGGAAGTTGTAGTTCAGGTGGCTCATACCTCCATTTCCTTTTATGGATTGGGTTGCTCGCCTGAACGACGTCCATAATGCACCATAGTGATTCAAAGAGAAGGAAGACCATAGAGCATTGTGCGAGATGTAGTCACAGCTAGGGAGCCCAATTCAAAGAAGAGAATGGAAGCATTAGAACCTGAACTAGAAAAACCTGTAAGGCATCATGGCAGCTCAGGCAAGCACAGACTAATGTCAAACTGACCTGAAACTCAGTGTGTCCATTTGGTTCAAGAAACCAAAATGTTTTGGTTGTGTTGACCTGAGCTGATATGAACAATAATGTTTGATTGTCCCAATGGGAAATTTAAAAAAAGTAGTACAATCAAAACTTGCCCACAGATTGCCATCAATAAAATTTTTAGGGAAAATTCCCAAGCACCCATATTCCAGAACAATTTGAAGAAGAACAGGAGAGGCACACCTAAAGCAACAAGTGGTGCGTAAGTCAGACAGCAGGGCTGTGCTAGTGTATATGTTTGTCTTCCAAACAGGTGTGATTCCCCAGGGTTTTTGGCTGCTCAAGGATTTTGTCTTTAATAGTGAATTTAAGAAGTAACTTGGAAGGGTAACATTTTTTTGTGCTTATAGAATGGCTTGTTGCATTATTCAGCCAAACCCTTAATGGGTCATTACAATGATAGAACACTGAGCACACTAGGTAATTTAGGGGATTGGTAATTTGATACAGACTTTCACCAGAGTTAGAATCTAGGCAAGATTGATAATAGGGGAAAGTCATTAACACCTGTAAGTTGTTCAGTGGCCAGCATGCAGTGAATAAAGGTCTTTATCTAGTTCCTGGTGCACAGGTGTACTCATCATAATTGACACTGATTGACAATCTGGTAAGCAATCTCAGCAGAAGTAAGGTGGGAGACTAAACTAGTCTTTCATTCCTAGAGTGTGATCCCAGAAAACCTATAGGGGTTAGAAACTGTCTGGGCTGTATCCATTCTGTGGACAAATAAAGGGCTTTAATTTTTAGGGCTGTGAACCTATTGTCTACCAAAAGAAATGAATTTGTTTTGTTTATTCTAGTATGGAACTGTAGGTCTTCTCACTGAGAAGGTTCAATGTGAATCCATCTTTGTGTCAGTGAGTTCTTCTGTCAACCAATATAAGTATGCTGGTTCAGATTCTGGCACCCTTACTCACCTTGGGACTACTTTGCTCTGTTTCAACTTCTATTGATATCAGTTGAGCCTTTTGTGTCATAAAGAACTGCTTAATATGAATAAGGGTTTTAGATTCTGATCCTTTATAAATAATATTTTTATGTTGTTTTTAATAACAATTCAGTACTTTTAAAGCATTTCATGAGCAATTAATACTTGCAGCATCACATTATAGATGGGGAAGTTAAGACAGAGATATCAAGTTAGTGGCCTGGATAAGAATCTAGGTATTCTTATGCTTTCCTGCTCATAAACCATCTGCAAAAATCCTACCATAGGTATTTAGTTAACAATTCCACTACTGCTGCATGAACCAGAAAAGATTCCAGCTCAGTCTCCATTGCTGTGATGACTCTGTGAGGCTAACCAGACTATAAAGAGATAAACACTTACTTTAGTCACTGAAGTCATCTGAATACACAGAGGGAGTCAAATAAGATTGTTGTTTCTTCATAGACATTTTCTGATGATAACTGCACACTAACTCAGTCAAGTTGCACATACTCTATATTTGATGGTGTAGTGTGTTTTTAAACTCAGTTTTGAAATATATATATTTTTTAAATCTCTGGAGTGTACCCAAATCCATATCAGAGGTCTGCTCATACATTGAAAAGCTGTATTATCTTTTGAGTGACAATACACTACTAGATCTGTAAATTATAATCACCTAAGGAAAATAGTGGAACAGGTTGTTCTATCTTACTGGCCTGGTTATATCAGAGTCAGAAGGGAAATGGATTGTTCTTTTGACCCATTTTTGCATCGAGAGTAGGTAGAGGTGTTTTGAGGAGAGACCAAGAAACTGTAATGTGTTTTTCTCCTTTTCTTCCCAGTGCCCTGCACAATCATTATTAACCTGATGTGGCTATGGACATTATTTAACTTAATATTAAATATTGCTCACAATTGGATTTGCCTATGGGAGATTACAATAAAGCATTGGTAGTGAAGGTCAGGATAGAAAGCATTGCCCTCCTTGAGCAGAATGCATGTCTGTATTTCAGCTTTCCTGGCTATTCCTATCTGTGGAATAGCCACAGTTTCTGTGGTGGCACAGCTATGATGCTGCAGTTGTTTGGACCAAGCCTAAGATGCTCATGTTTTTGCTATCAAGCATAAATGCAAGACATTCCTGTGTTTCTGTAAGCAGTTTGCTGAAGCATCTCCACTCAACACAGAAGCATCACTAGCAAAAAAAAAAAGAGCACTCAGGAGATATCTGCTGGGCTAAGAATAGGTGAGGTAATGGTAACATACCTTCTTAAACTCAACGCTATCCATTAATAACAATCATAAGTCATGTGAAATTGCAGTCAGCTTCCTTTTCCAAGACAAGCATTTCATCACAACAAGATTCCATCTAATTGGATAATACCTACAACACGTTGTTTATAATGATGAAAATAATTAAATCAAGAGGATTTTCACAATCTAATGGTGACTTGGGTAGTAAGCCAAAAATACATGTATCCATTTCAGTCATAGAAAATTCTTCTGCTTTTCTTTCAGATAGATTCTAAGGCCATGGTTACACTGGCACTTTATAGCGCTATAAAGCCCCTACGAGCGCTATAACCTACTCTCCGTCCACACTTGCAAGGCACTAATAGCGCTATAACCGCGGAGTTATAGCGCTATTATAAATCCACCTCCTCATGGGGAATAAGGGCTGTAGCACACCTGCTGTAGCGCTACAGGAAGAATGTGGACACCCACTGCATATTAATTGGCCTCCAGCCTGTCCCATAATTCCCGTTCGAGCCACTCTGGTCATCACTTGCAAACTCTTTTGTCCTGTCCTCAGGTGACCACACGTCAGACCCGCCCTTTAAAGTTCCAGGGAAATTTGAAAATCCCCTTCCTGTTTGCTCCAGCCAAGCGTGGCGTGCTCTCAGGGAATCCTTGCAAGTGATCATTCTCATTGATCTGATTGATTGCGTGGCGTGGTCTCAGGGAATCGTTGCAGGTGATCATTCTGATTGATCATCATGACTCCTCGTGCCATGGCTCCTCGCAATAGGCGATCCCCAGCATGGAGCAATAGTGAGGTGCTGGACCTCATCAGCTGCTGGGGGGAAGAGGCTGTTCAGTCTCAGCTGCGGTCTAGCCGCAGGAATTTTGACACCTATGGGCAGATATCACGGGCCTTGGCAGAAAGAGGCCATGAGCGGGACACTCTGCAGTGCCGTGTTAAGGTAAAGGAGCTTAGGAATGCGTATCGCAAAGCCCGCGAGGCAAACGGCCGCTCCGGGGCAGCCCCGGTGACTTGCAGATTTTATAAGGAGCTGCACGCGATACTTGGTGGTGATCCCACGGTCACTCCATCGACCACCACGGACACTTCCCAGCCCACCAGTGAAGGGGGGGGTGAGGAGGAGGACGAAGAGCAGGAGGATGAAGAAGAGGAGGAGGATGAGGACGAGGCAGCAGCGATCCAGGGCACGGAGGAGTCCCTGGACGCATGCAGCCAGGAGCTCTTCTCAAGCCAGGAGGGCAGCCAGCCACAGCGTCCGGCGGTTGCAGGGGCCAGCTCAGCAGCGGATTGCGGAGGTAAAGCTGCTTTTCTATGGGGAAGGCTGGCAGCTTGGGGTGGAAAGGGATGAGGGGGGCATTCCACCTGGTGCTCTGTTCAAGCCAGGAGGAGGGCAGGGGGGCATGCAGCCAGGAGCTCTCCTCTAAAGCCAGAAGGAGGGCGGCCAGCCACAGCGTCCGGCGGTTGCAGGGGCCAGCTCAGCAGTGCATTGCGGCGGTAAAGCTGCTTTTCTATGGGGAAGGCAGGCATCTTGGGGTGGAAGGGGATGCTTGCATGCTTGCCTACATGTGGAATAGTGCATTGATGTAGTCTATCACCTCGCGGTAGTCATCATCAGTAATCTCTTCAAAGGTCTCAATAAGAGCACTTGCAATGCGCCTGCGCAGGTTTCCCGGGAGAGCCAGCGTGGTCCCCGTCCCGGTCACGGTCACTAGTCCCTGCCACTGTGCTACAATGGGTGGGGGGAGCATTGCTGCACATAGGCACGCTGCATATGGCCCTGGGCGGAAGCCGCATCTTAATAAAATCCCTTCCCTTTGCTCCTCAGTGACTCGAAGCAACGAGATATCTTCCAGGACAAACACCTACGGAGAATGTTGGAACAGTGTTCAGAGTAGGGCTCCTGCCACTTCCCGGCACTCCACACACACCCCCACCCCCGCCACAGATTTTCAGGGCAGGGAAGAAATCCTTCCCCCTGCCTGCTGCTCACACTGTGGCTCCTGCAACGTACCGGCACTCCCCACCCCCTCCCCCGCCACAGCTTTTCAGGGCAGGGAAAAAATCATTTCCCTTGCCTCTGGAGTCCACTCACCATGGCAGGGGCTCCGTTGCTGTATCTGTGCTGTCTGCGGGACAGGCAAACGGGGAATGCGGGGGAATGATAGGCATGTCTGCTCTTTACAAGGGAACCACTGTGAAATGTATCTTTTTATTTTAGAAGGGTCGTCCTTCACCCCTTCGCCATCGCTCTTATCAACAGCTGAGAGGCTCAGGCGACTGAGGAAGCGGCCACGAAGGAGCAAAGAGGATCTTGTACAGCAAGTAATGCAACAGGCTGTAACGGAGAATCGAGTTGCACAGAGGTGGAGGGAGAATGAGAGCAAGTTGAGGGAGAAGGCGCGGAAGGAGAACGCGATTCACCGCCGGAAAAGCACCGACAAGCTGCTCTCATTACTGCAGCTTCAATTGCAGACTATGCAGCGGCTTGTCACCCTTCAGGAGGAGAAGCTCCGCACCCACCACCCCAATTACCATTTGCCCCAACTCCCTTCCCCTTCTTTGCCTCTGTACCCTCCAGGCCAGTATCATCAGCCAAATGGTTATCACCATCCACAGCTGCCTCCAACCCCTCTGTCTTCACCGGACAACCCCCAGACCCCACACCATTATCCACTGCAGTCTACCCCTAATAACATGCCTTACTGGCCACCGCAAATGGGGTTCGGGGGACATGGCCACTGTGAGGGCACTGGAGACTCAGAGACCCGGACATACTCCGATCTCTGACTGACCCCACGACACCCCCATTGCACCTCCCCTGCCTTCCCCCTCACATGCATCACAATATTTTCTTTCAGCAACCGAAGTACCTGTTCAATAAATGAATTGTCTTCTTAATAAATGGGTTTTTTTTATTAAGTGTACATACATTATTACAGGCTACAGAAAAGCAAATGCCTGTTCCTGTTAAAAGAATGCTCCCTCCCTCCTTCCCTCCCTCCATCTGCACCTCACTTTAGAACGGGCTTTTAGCCTCAAAATGCTCCCTCAAGGCTTCCCTGATCCTAACAGCCTCGCGCTGGTCCCCTCCATGAACCCTGCTCTCTGGCTGGGCATATGTGGCCTCCAGGCGTTGAACCTCAGAGGACCATGCCTGGGTGAAGCCTTCGCCCTTCCGCTCACAAAGATTATGAAGGGCACAGCATGCGGAAATAACCGCGGAGATACTACCCTCGGCCAAATCTAGCCTCCCATAAAGACAGCGCCAGCGCGCCTTGAGACGCCCAAAAGCACACTCCACAGTCATTCTACAACGGCTAAGCCTGTAGTTGAACCTTTCCTGACTGCTGTCCAGGCTCCCTGTGTACGGTTTCATGAGCCAGGGCATTAAAGGGTAAGCAGGGTCACCAAGAATCACTATGGGCATTTCCACTTCCCCCACGGGGATCCTCTGGTCTGGGAAAAAAGTCCCGGCTTGCAGCTTCATGAACAGGCCGGTGTTGCGGAAGATGCGTGCGTCATGCACCTTTCCAGACCAGCCAGCGTTAATGTCAGTAAAACGCCCACGGTGATCCACAAGCGCCTGGAGAACCATGGAGAAGTACCCCTTTCGGTTAACGTACTCCTCAGCTAGGTGGGCGGGCGCGAGAATGGGTATATGGGTCCCATCTATCGCCCCACCACAGTTAGGGAAACCCATTTCTTCAAAGCCAGCCACGATGTCATGCACGTTATCCAGAGTCACGATTTTTCGTAGCAGGATGCGATTGATGGCCCTGCACACTTGCATCAGCACAACTCCAACGGTCGACTTTCCAACCCCAAACTGGTTGGCCACCGATCGGTAGCTGTCTGGGGTAGCCAGCCTCCAGATCGCGATAGCCACCCGCTTCTCCACCGGGAGGGCAGCTCTCAGTCTGGTGTCCTTGCGCCGCAGGGCAGGGGCGAGTTCAGCACACAGTCCCATGAAAGTGGCTTTTCTCATTCGAAAGTTTTGCAGCCACTGCTCGTCGTCCCAGACTTGCATGACGATGCAATCCCACCACTCTGTGCTCGTTTCCCGTGCCCAGAAGCGGCGTTCAACAGCCGTGAGCATGTCCGTTAATGAGACAAGCAGCTTTGTGTCGAATGCATTCACCGCTTCGATCTCGTCTTCAGAATCATCACTGTCATCCTGCATGTCAAGGAATAACTCCACTGCACACAGAGATGTGCTGGCGACAGTCGTCAGCATGTCCCTCAGCAGTTCTGGATTCATTGCAGCACTCGACAATGGAAGACGGAGCGTGCCTTGCTGAAACCCTTGAAAGATGGCGCCGGAGGTGGAAGGAAACACAGGGATTGCTGGGATATGCCAAAAAGCATCATGGGTAGTTCAAACAGGATATAGAATGCCCCGCAAGTGACGCCCCCCCTACCACAAGCCATTGCGCCAGATCAGGAAGAGGTGTACTGTGGGATACCTGCCCTAATGCGCTGCTCTTAA
This sequence comes from Dermatemys mawii, assembly GCA_007922305.1. Lineage (NCBI taxonomy): Eukaryota > Metazoa > Chordata > Testudines > Dermatemydidae > Dermatemys > Dermatemys mawii. The sequence continues at coordinate 27,325,823 of ML677339.1, read as the reverse complement.
TGCCGTATTAAGTGCCGCAAATGTGGCCATGCTATAGCGCTGGAGCAGCTCAGTGTGGACATACAATAGCACTATTATTATTGCTGTATAAGGCGAGCGCTATAAGCAATAGCGCTATAATTTTGTAAGTGTAACCATACCCTAAGAAGATGCAACAAAATGACAGTTGACACTTACCTACCATGAGTAGAATGAAAATGTATTTTTTGTATGTTGGGTCGCTCTGCATTTAACAAAGGTTTCTTTCTCCCATCTAATTCTGTCTCTTTTTCTAAGTGTATTTAACATCAGACTTTATTAATGAATACTTTGCACTTTTTGGCAAATTCCATCTGCGGATCTCAAAACAGCTTACAGGCATTCATGAATTTAGCTTTGCCACATCCCCGTGAGGTAGGTGAGCATTTATCCCCTTGTTACAGATTTAACAGATGAGACAACAAGAAGTTTTAATAGGCAGCAGAATAAATGAAACAAAAGTAAGTATTTCTTCACACAATGCAGAGTCAACCTGTGGAACTCTTTGCCAGAGGATGTTGTGAAGGCCAAGACTATAACAGGTTAAAAAAAGAACTAGATAAATTCATGAAGGATAGGTCCATCAATTGCTGTTAGCGAAGATGGGCAGGGATGGTGTCTAGTCTCTGTCAGAAGCTGGGAATAGACAATAGGGGATGGATCACTTAATGATTACCTGGTCTGTTTATTCCCTCTGAAGCACCTAGCATTGACCACTCTTGGAATACTGGGTACTGAATCAGTATACTGGGCTAGATGACCTTTGGTCTGACCCAGTATGGCTGTTCTTATGTTATGCTTTTTTGCTCTTAAGTTAGGAGGCTTACCCAAGAAAGTCTGGGGCAGAATGTGGAATAGAATCCAGACTTCCAACTCCTATCCCAGTCATCTATTCACCTTTCCATGTTCAGTTAATAATTTCCACGGATATTTACATTATCTGAAGGTGGAGGGAAGTTATCTTTCCTTTATGGCTTTATTAATTCTGCCTTTTTCAGGTTTGTGCAGTATATTCTGCTCTGTATTTTCCCTCTCTTATTTTTTGCTTCATTATATTCACTTTTGCTCCTTTCTCAAGTGTTCTCTCTGTTTAACTTCTCTCTGCTAAGACCCCCAAACTCTGGCAGTTTTCAGAGCATCTGTGTGAATGAAACTTAAATTGACTACTATATATGCTGCTTATTTCTTGCTTTCAGTCCCTCTTTTTTCCCACTCTTGCTTTTCTCTTCCCATTCCCACTTACTCCTTCTGTTATCCTTTTCTCCCCATTCCGTTTCTCCTCCTCCATCCCTCTTTCAGCCTCATCCCTGTTCAACTTCCCTTCCTTTACCACTCCCTTCTCTTTATGACATTATGCCAGGCCCGCAGACAGAAATCATTGGCCTCAGGGCCAGGGCTGTCCCTGGGACCAGGGCTGTCCATCACTTTTAGGACCACCCATGGCGGCCTGCAGGGACCCCCCAAAGTGCAGTGCTGAGACCGGTCTTGCACACCTAGGTGCCCTGCAACCCGCCTGGGCAATGTAAAAGGGCGGTAGCAGCCACGGGCTCCCAGGACCTTTTAAATAGTCTGAGCTCCTGAGCAATTGCCCCTTTTGCCCCCTCCCCTCCCCCTGACCCCAAACGTTGGGCCTGCATTATACCATTCACCTCCTGAGTTTTCCATTCCACTCAAGCACCCTTCCTCTTAAAAGCTATGGTTACGATTAGCTAGAAGAGTTTCTTCTTTTCCACGAGTCAGCTTAAAGTGACTCCCCTCATTTTCATGAAATAAGAGGCCACTACTGTGCTCCTCGCTCTTTTGTATTTATTTAAGCTATTCTAAGCCAGCAGTGAATATCACATACACTCTCAGCTGAAAGGTTCAAATAAACTTTAAAGTCCAAGAAGAGGCAGGAAATCTCAGAGATTCTGAGCCATCCCACAGCTCCTGGGCCATAGGGAAGCAGTGTTGTGTAGGAGGACAGCAGTGTTGCTTTGACTCCAGTGTGCAACACTTTCGAAATTTGTGTGTGTATCTGCATTTACCTCCCTAGAGTCTCTCTACTGCTTTTGGTGGCCTTGACACAGTAGCACCATTCCCAACTGTCCTGATGATGTGACTTTTTAACTGCTTTATCACACCTGTTCACTCTTTTATTTGACCTGAACAGGAAAATAGTGGGAGGGAGGCAAAGAGTTTGTAGGCACTTCTGAATGTGTTACCAAGACAGGTTGCATGACAGCAGAGCCATGGAAAACACGCAAAAACAGTTTGGGTTTTCAGAATCTGTGAAAATACTGGATGCTGGTGCTCTGTGACTTGTCTCTTACAATGTAGCAGAGGGCTATCTAATCCCACCTGGTCAACAGTGGTGTATGTGATGCTCATATATAGTGGTTGCTGGGATAGTCAACCTTTATGCAGTTTCCACCCAGTGGTATCTGAGAACAAGAAATAACTAGATCATCTCAGATACCTCAGGGTGGCAAAGGCAAGCATTGCATGCCTGGCAAAGGCAAAAAGAGACTTTGTACCTGTATGTTTCTTTTACCGGAGAAGCAGTCCTGGTTGTTTACAGTATTGGAGTAAGCGGGAGCGGTGGTACAGAGCACACAGTCATCCAACTGACTGACACATGGTCATGTCACACAGCTGGGCACAGAGTGTGGAAATGCCTGTTGCTGAAGGTCTGTCAGGCACACACCAGAACCATGTGTGCTTCTTTTTAAACTGAGCCGAAAAACTCTTTAGCTGCCAAGAACTAAATTAATGGTTCTGTTTCTTTTGCAACAATTGATGAAATCACAAATACCTAAAATAGAGGGAAGAGAGGGGAGGCACATTTTACCTCAGTCTCTGTGCTGCTTGAGCGTGAGTGATGCCATCAGGTGAACTTGGGTCTTGGCAGGTAAGCAGAGGAGGAAACAATTTTCAGTCTTTCAGAAATTCCATTAACCCTTTATGATCATAAACCTTCTTAAATGATTATATTTTAAATAAATAAAATGGGATAATCTGTGGGCATGTCCAGTGTTACTCTCATCTCCTGCACCAGAGAATCACTCTTCTCACTGAACATGCTCATTTGAATCAGTCATCAGATCAAATCCTCCGTGGAGTTCACTTGGCTACATTGAGAAGCTCTGACTCTTTCTGTATTTGGGGTCAGAAGGCAGGGGTTAATTCCAGTGCCCAAGTTCCATGTGAGCAGTGCGAGGATCTTTTTTTTAAACACCTTATGTTAATGAAAATAGCTGTGCAGTGTCTGCACCCAGAACCATAGAGATCAGCATTTCCCTCTCACCCCCCAGACTGTAGTACTAAAATTAGTGCCTCTGCTCACCAAAGACCAGCATATCCTGTCTCCTGATGACTTCTGGCTGAATTCAAATTGTGCTCTTGGAGGTGAAAGGGTCAGTGCATTACCCAGTCAGCCACATATCAACTGAGATTAGCTCAATTAGAGAGTACTTAGTATTTGGATCCTTCCAAACCATGACAGTTGAATAGTTAGGGTATGGTTACACTTACAAGATTATAGCGCTATTGGTTGTAGCGCTATTGTATGTCCACACTCAGATGCACCAGCGGTATAGCATGGCCACATTTGGGGCACTTAATGCGGCATTAAGAGCAGCGCATTAGGGCAGGTATCCCAGCATTCAGCTGGGTGCAACGTGCTTTTTAAACGAGGGGGGTGAGGGGGGATGTGTTGTATGTATGTGGAGGGAGAGAGACAGTGTTTTTTCCGTTCTTCTGAAAGCCTGTCAGCGAGCCTCCATTCACAGAGGGCTTTGTTTTCACACAGGCTCCCTCCTTAAACATTTGCATTGCTTATCTGCCGAGTTAAGAGAGAAACTCTAAAAAGGTACTTCCGCATTCCTCCAGCCGAGTTCAAAACAAAGAGAAGAGACGTCAATTGCCTTAAATGGCTCTAGGCATCTCGAGAGATCACTTGTAGCGCAGTGGGTGTCCACATTCTTGCTGTAGCGCTACAGCAGCTGCACTACAGCCCTTATTCCCCACGCAGAGGTGGATTACCAGGAGCGCTATAACTCCGTGGTTATAGCGCTCTACGTGCCTTGCCAGTGTGGACGGGGAGGAGGTTATAGCGCTCGTGGGGGCTTTATAGCGCTATAAAGTGCCAGTGTAACCAAGTCCTTAGACACCTACTGTCCTTATCTTGAAATTTGGAGGTAGTTTTGATTGTCTACGTGTCAGAGCTAGCTTCAGGCAGTCATGAAACCTAGGACCACAGAGACTTAGGAGTCAGGAAAGCCCCCAGAGACTCAAACTTGTCATCTATCTAGCATCAGTTGATTTAATGCTTTTCTTGAAGTCTAAGGGATCTCAGGGGGACTTTTTCCCCTTGCAGCACTGATCTTTCAATGAGGTACTAGTGCTTGTCCTAAGCAATAACAAAGAATAACAGTGAAGTGTGAATGACTCTTATTAGAAGGGGTAAATGTCATTAACACTTATTGTTGCCTTCTAGGCAGTAACAGTACAATGCCAAGCATAGAGAGAGAAACAAAAAAAACCCTACCTTAACACTGTACATTCTGAATCTATAAGGTTTAAACCTTTATATTTTAATTAAGGAATTTAATTTCATTTCCATGTAAGAAATCTCTCCTGCATGTTGGTTGACATTTATCTAGAAAGGGGAAGCAGCATGTCCTTGTGTCTTGGACACTTGACTTGGATTCAGGAAAACTGAATTCTTCTGCTGGCTCTGTTTTTTTTTTTTAACTCCTTGCGTGACTTTTCTGTGCGTCAGTTTCCCTCATGTACAAAATGATCCCAACTAATAATTGGATGTTGTAAGATTAAATTAGTTAATGTTTGTAAAGTACTTTTGAGATCCTCGGATGAAAAGGGGTATGTAATTACTAAGGGCGTGTCTACACTAGAAAATTTAATCTATCCAGTTATATCGCTCAAGGGTATGAAAAATCCACAACCTCTATGCAACATAGTTAAGCCAAGCTAAGTCCCAGAATAGACAGCTTAGGTCAATGAAAGAATTTTTCTGTCAACCCAGGTGCCACCTCTTGAGAAGATGAATTTACTACAGTAGTGGGTCCGTCCGTCACTGTGGTACATGTCTGCATTGCAGCACAGCAGTTGTGCCGCTGTAGTGTTTTAAGTATAGATATAGCCTATGTAGTAGTATTGCTAATTTTGAACTTCACCATTATCTGGAATAGGACTTGTCGGTAATTAATTTTTAACATAAACTTTTTAACAAACTTCAGAGAAAAAATTGTCTCATCTTTTAATTTTGGGACATTGTGGATGATTTTTGCCTTATTGTAGTAGACAAAAATTAATGTGTATTTGTGTCTGTGTATATACAGTGTTGTGTTGAAATCCAGACCCCATGAAGTTAATGACAGAATTCCCATTAACTTCAGTGGGGCCAGGATTTCACCCTTGGAGTCTTACAATTCCTCCTACAAGAAGTGTGTGGAAGTCAGTGTTATTCATTGACATTCAGCCTGCAGAGCCAAGAAATCCCTTGCAGGAGTAGTTGGAAGTTTAAGACTGTAGGACTGTATTATGTCTACATAACAGGTATGATGGTGTGGTCTACTAAACAGGAATTTGATATGGCACTATTGAGTATTGCCAACCCCAAACATTCAAAAATCATAAATCAGGCTCTCAAAATTGTGAGATTGTTTAATCATGAGATTAAAAAAAATAGATTTGTGGTTCTATTTGTCTGTTTGTATTTGAGCATTCAGGGTTCACATTTTTAAGCTTTTTTCTTAGGCTTAGGCCTTAGCTTTTCTCTTAGGCCATTAGGCTTTTCTTTCTTTCTGTCTTTCTTCCTGTCTTTCTTTGAAAGAAATTCAGGAGCAATAGTTTAAGAACACCTATTATCACGAGACCCATGAAAAAATCACAAAAGTTTACCACATTGCAGAAGTAGTCCTGAATCACTAATAAATTATGCAGGCCATCCCAAACAAGTTTTTATATCTCGTAAGTACTCCTATGTATGTCACATTTTTTATAGAAAAGCTTTTTAAAACTTTAGGGAGTGTTAAATAATTTTACTGGTACTATTTTTCATTCCTTGCAGCTGTACAGCCAGCTTCTTCCTTATCATGAGTCTACCCAGAAGGGGAGAGAAATTATTGCTAATAACATTTTAGAAAACTCTAAAAATAGCTTTTCTGGGTACATCATCACATTTTTAAGGGCCAGTATCTTGGGACATTCAGAACGAGAAGAAGCAAGTGCTGCATGTCCTCCTGGAAAACTTGAACTCTCTTCCTCTTTCATTGGTATAAAGCTCTCATTTTGTAGTCGCAAAGGGTCATGAGATAATGGATGTTAGACCCGTCAGTGGTCCAGACCTAGCTATCAGTCATCCTATGCCTCAGACCCAGATAAGTTTTGCTTTTGTTTTTGAGGTGTGGAGCAGAGGTGGAGGGGGGAGGAGCAGGAAGTAAAAATGTCTGTGGCAGACTGTTTTGAAAATAAATATTTTGACTGTTTGAGATTCTTGGAGGTATGGAATGTTCAAAGCTGGAAAATGGATTAGCACAGGTGAGGTTGTCGTGATTGTCATTTAGATATCATCAGCACATTGTGATCCCCCGAGGTTCCACCTGGAACTGGGGTACCGCTGACCCCCACCCTCCAGGACCCACCAGCCTGGGCTCCCACTCACCCTGTAATGCTGTGACAAGCCACAGACACGATCCCAGTCTCACTTTCACCAGCACACAGGTAGGGGGACACAGCTGTGATAACAAGCAGACAGGCTTTCTGACCAGTTCCTGCATGGGAAAGCTATACAGCTAGGGTACTTACCAGCTTCTCAGGCACACGTCTCCTCTGGAGGGTAAACCCAAAATTATACCAACTTGTATTGCACAGAGAACCATACAGCTTAAGCTTATAAAATTTGCCCTCTCCCTCAGTGTGGAGAGAGAGAGATGCAACAGCTTTCTGCCCCAAGTTATAATTTCCATGCACTGGTTTTAGATAAAACAAAAACAAGTTTATTAACTACAAAAGATTGATTTTAAATGATTAAAAGGGATAGCAAACAGATCAAAGCAGGTGACCTAGGAAATAAACAGACATGCAATCTAAGCTTAGTATACTAAGGAGATTGGACACAAGTAGCAAATTCTCACCCTAATTGTTGATTTGGGCAGTTTGCAGAGATCCTTGAGGGGCCAGCTGTGCTTGATTGCAGCTTAAAAACCACAAGTATTCTTTTTGCAGGCTAGGAATCCCTCTAGCCTCCATCCAGTCCCACCCCCACAAGTTCAATCCTTATTCCTCGGGTGTTTTCAAGAGTCGTCTTTGAGCAGGGAGTCAGTGAAGAACCACTGTGAAGTCCTCCTTTGCCTTAACTAGCTTTTGCATATGGTGGGAACCTTTTGTTTCCAAGCTTGTTTCCTCCACCCAGTCAGTGGAAAAACACTGGTATACCAAGATTAAATCCAGTACTAGGTGACTTGGTCACATGCCCCTGAAGGGTCATAGCAGCCATGACTTGGAGGCTGTTTGTAGCATCCTTGGGAAGGCTCCCTGGAAGATTAGCTTCTTCTAAGTCCTATTGTTCTCCCTAATGGCCAGGCCCACCCCCAAGCAAAAAAAAAAAAAGAAAGCTGCCTGAACTGCTGAAGCAGGTTGGCCAAATGCCACCCCTTACAATGTGCTGCCCCAGGCATGTGTTTCCCTGGCTGGTGCCTGAAGCCATTTCTGCTAATGGCCCTTCCCAGCCAGCCATTTAGACTAATTGCATTCTACCTAGTGGGTGTTCCCCAGGTGTAATATTCAGTGAATCATAACCTCTTCAATGATATCTTACATAACCTATCTTGCATAAAATACATCATAATTATGCCATAATCTTTTCATATAATATTAGTATAAAATATGGGGTGTAATGCCACACACATACTTGGTCTTGTGTACAATATTAAAATGGAGAAAGTAATTTTCACCCTTAAAGTGGAGGGGGTCTAGCTGGGACACACTGGCCTTATTTCAGCAAGGGGCTTAAGAACTTCCCTAATTTTAACTTTAAATCAGTGGGAATTGTGGTCATAGCCTCTCTGAAACCAGGAGAAATTCTGCCTCCGAGTGTTTCCTCTGCGACGGAAGAGCTCTACACCCCTTACATGATGAATGTCATCATGACCTGAATGTCACCACCGCCTATTTGGTCTTGTATGCAATGCTAGCATGGGAGCATGTACTCATGAAAAGTGCCAGCTTAACAATTCTGGAGACCGGTGTTCTTCTATCTGTGTACAGAACGGGTATTGTATTGGCAGTGTCAGTTCAAGTTTCCTTATGCCACCTCCCAGCCATCCCTCTAGAGGAACTATTTCTATAGGACAGTATATTTATGTATTTAACATATATTACAGAAGTCTTGTGTCAGACGCTAGTTAAATTTCGTACGTTTTGGATTGATCTGCTGACTGTGGCCTCTTAATTGATTTTTATTTATTGATTTTATTACTACTCTCATATTAATGTGTAAACAGTGAGAGGAGAATGTTTTGGGGTTGTCTGTAAGTTTGAAGGGTATTTAGATAGCTCGGAGAAAGTGAGCATACCTGTGGAAGGGTTAGTTCTAATTGAAGAGGTACACAAAAAACAATGTAGGGCTCATATGGCCATTCTTCCCAGATGTGCAACTGTGTAATGTAAATCATCTGGGTTCCATGGTTTAATTTAGACACTGGTTTTAAAAAGTTTAACTTATAGTTTCCTTGTTCCGTTGACACATGACAGTCTGCAGTATCAAAAAAGTCAATGGAAATGAAGTACGTTAACAGGCAACCACTAACTTTACCAGTTTAAAGATGTGTTGGCTGAAGTAGAGTGAAAATGTCAACACAATAGAAAACTTCAGCCTTCTGGGTTTTAAAGTATTTCTGATCATTTTAATGTCAAGCTAGTTTGAGGTTCTTTAGATGTCTGGGAGATTTGAAATGAATAGACATCTCTCACACTTGCAGATTTATTTATTTTCCCCAGCAAATAACTGTTAGCGTAGTGTTAATAGTTCAAGTGTATTTTCCTCACAATAGTGAAAATGCTAAAAAAGAAAGAAAGTCATAAATGAAGATATCGTTCACACCCAGCACCATAGTCGGATCCAAGTATTAGCCCACCATTGGCGGCGACACAACTACACTAATATCTCACTGACATGATCACTTTCACTTCAACAGTGCTGTTATCCACAGTGCACACAAAAAATGAAAATCACACTGTCATGCAAAACCTTAGTTCCTGTTGTACTGTCCACATTTCTTATTGACTCGGTTCTATTTCTCATTGTCAGAACCTAGGCCCCAATTCAGCAAGATACGTAAGCACATGAGTTTTCCTATTGCCTTTTGGACGTTGTTACTCATACCTTTAAAGTTAGGCACATGCCTAAGCACTCTTCCATACTGGGGCCACCATGAAGGTCTGTTTCCTCAGTCACTTCCCTTTGAAGCTGGGATCACTAAACACAGTCACTTTCCTGAAAAGACTGCCATTTATTTAAAATGTAAAGCTTTGAATGGGAACAAATGACAGATCTTTACAAAATAGTGTGTGAGGAGTTTTTTGATGAAAAATGACAAGGTTCCTGGCAACTTTCATTTGTTTTTAACTCTTTCTTCTCCTGTAGATTCCCCTGTGCCACTGTCCTGATGTTTAGTTGCTTTAGAGAAGCCGAGCAAAAAAAAAACCGGGTGTGGGTGTGGGTGTGGGTGTATGTGTGAAATTCTGCATTTAGAGCATCTTGAATGAGCAAATCCTATCCTACATCTCCGATCAGTGGTGGAGAGCCCATTGTGCGTGGCGGCAGGAAAGCCCAAATTAGGGTCCCCACAGCCCCTGCGTGCCAAGTTGCTGCACGCCTTCTGTGTTTACCACAAACAGGGAATAAGTGGAAGGAAAAGCAAGGCCAAAGTCATTTCACAAGTCCTCTGCCTGTTCCTCTCCACATTCCCTTGGGGCAGTTGTATAGGAGCCACTGCACCTCTGAGGAGACAGTGGCCATGGAGTAAACTTTGCAAGATGATTCCCTTCCTTCCTGGACCTTACAAGCCTCCCTAATCTAGAGCAGTGGTCTTCAAACTGGGGTTCACCTACCCCAGGGGGTGCACAAGACCCCGCTGCCGAGCCCGCCTGGGAGACCGCCGAACTCCCAGGTGGGCTATTTTGGTCCCGCAGAAAGTGGAAGCTTCCGCTATCTGCGGCGGCATTTCAGCAGACATACCCTATGGGGGCCGCCAGACTTTTTCCTCCACGGAAAGGGGCCGCGGGGGGAAAAGTTTGAAGACCCCTGATCTAGAGCATAAACGTATTGCTCAGGCTATTCAGGGAGCTAAGAAATTGCCTAAAGTGCTGAGCTGATTTAAAAGTATGAACAAGCTATTAACATGAGTTTCTGTTTTTCTCAAAATGTGCCTGGACATAATTTACTTAATACACTTTGTGGAAAAAAAGGAAAGGGGTTTTAGAAGAGCAGTTTAAGAGCTGCATTGATACATGAGAGATTGAGCTAATGTGAACACAGTACAGCTTAAGAATCAGATGCAAGGAATGGAAGAGTTTTAAAATGTTATGTTTCCATGAAACTTTGGCATGTTTAAAAACCAGCCCTTCGTTACTAGTATCCCGGCCTTTTATTTCTATTGGCAGCTTGTAGTTTGTGTCACTCAAAAAATTATAATGAATCCATAAAAAATAAATAGTATCGCATTTTGTTTGGGGAAAACAGGAGATCTGCACTTTGACAGATTCACTTAGATGGGCTGACAACTATGTTTGGTGTGCATGGCTTTAAAAAAATGCTGGACATATTTTGCGTATAGCCCTTTGAGAATTAATTCTGACCAGATTACACTGTAAATAATGTTAACAGTCATAAAATAAACACAGCCGTGGTTTGTGCCATATGTTTTCTAATTATTTTGTGGCTTCTTTTTTTGTTTGTTTGTTTTTACTACTAGGAAGCCTACTGATAGCTCTGTGAAGCTGTGTTTATGTATTGGGGGTGGGGGGAGGTAAATTAAACTTGTAATTTTTAAAAACGTCACACATGAGGGTGTCTGGACTAGTTTGGATGTTTAAAACAAACAAACAAAAAAGGCTCCAAATATGTAGTCACTAACATTACAAACATAATATAATAATGTTGGTATGGGGCAGATTTTGGTATCTAATTTAATACTCCTTAGTCCATGAGCAGTCCCATTTGAAGTCCGTCCATTCCCCATTTGCCCCTGCCCCCGCCCCCAACTCTTTTACTTGGGCTACTTAAATGCACCCAAATGTATTTAACAGAGAGAGCGCGAGAGAGAGAAAGAAAACAAGCATTTGGTCAAGAATATTTTTGGAATGCAAATGTGTAAATGTTCAAGGTTATTGTTGCGCCTTTATTTCAAGGGAGGCAAGGGAAAAATGGCAGTTATTTTGCTATAGAATAGATCTGATAGCATAAATAAGAGGTGAACTATTGGTCTCATCATGTTACTTTTCTTTCCTTTCCTTATCATGAAGGGCAAGTTGTCCATCCTACCAGAAGCCGCCACTATTAATGTTTGATAAGATTTTCTCTACTTGTTCTGTACTATTGCCCATTTGCACATACATGTTATGCAGATCCCTTTTCTATTGCCTTTTCTTCACTCTATCTCATCCCCTAGTAAAGTCTTTTCCCGGTTGACTTGTGGACTACAATATGTCTTCAGCTATCAGTGAAACTGGGTTTCTCCATTCATTCTCTTTCTCTCTGATTTAGCAGAAAGCTTGGATTTTTCTGGCTGATGCAGCCAAATGAAGAAGGCATGCAGTGCATTTTTGTGGCTTCTAGTTTTGTGTTCTAAAATGGCAACAAAATGCATAAATTTCTTCTGCATGGTGGAATTACTCCACACAATAATGATACCAACCAACAACACAAGGGAAAAAGCATATAGCAGAGGGAAAAGAAGAGTGGGAGAAACCATTGAGTGGCCACCAAACTCAAGGAGAAATTAGCGAAAGAGCAATGCAAATGTTAGTTTTTTTTTTTTTTAACTTAAATTTAAACTGGGATTTTTCAAAGGAGTCTGTGTGTGTTTGCTGGGGAGTTAAGTGCCTAATTATCTTAGGTATTTTTGGAAGCTTAGGTTGTGCGAATGAAAAAGGTTTCACAAAATATAATATTTAATAGAACCATTTTAATGCAAAGTTTAAAACAAAGAATGGAAACAGATTGGTTTAAATTGAAGCATTCTCTTGAAGTGTTTGCAGTCCAGATATTGAAGAATTGTTCTACTGTGTGATAGCCAGCATGAAATTGACAAGGAAATATCATTTGCGTTACTGAAGCACAAAAAGTAAGTCAAGAGCATATATATGGTGAATAGTACAATAAGTACAGATTTTTAAAATTCTCTCTGTTTCAGTAATCTCAGGTTGCTTGTCAAACCTAAGTTACCAAAATTGGGCCCAATCTTGCAAACACTGAAGGAGGGGACAAGAATCAGAAAGGTAGCTGTGTCAGTCTGGATTCGCAAAAGCAACAGAGTGTCCAATGGCACCTTAAAGACTGACAAAACTACTGAAGCAAAAGCTTTCAGGCCGATAAAGTAGGTATTAGCCCATGAAAGTTTTTGTTCAATACTTTTGTTAGTCTTTAAGGTGCCACAGGACTCTGTCGCTTCTTAAGGAGGTGAGTAACTTTACTCATCTCTTTATGTGTTTAGAGGATTGAGCTTTTCGTTTTCTAGTCTTGGTTAGTTTTGCCTGCCAGGATCATGGAAGTTAGAGATGGAAAATACTCTTGTACTGGTAGGTTGTCCAGTCCAGAGGTTCCCAGCATGTGTTTTTTGGACCACTGCTGATCTATGAAGCACTTGCTGTCGGTGGAGAGTGTGTTGATCTCATGGTGCTTGGTCCTCTTCCCTGTTCCTAAATGCTGAATTGCATTAAAAGATAGCTAAGAATATATTGAATATTTTCCTGCTATTATTTTTTTACATATAAGCAATTACTCTAAATTGCCACAGGGATGCTGTGTGACTGGAAATGGGAGGGAAGGTAGTTCAAAAACAGTCTTTCTATCAACATAATGAGCTCCACGTTATCAAAAAGTTTCAGAAACCCTGGTGTAGTCTATCTTTCTGTCAGTGTAGAATTGTTCTCTGGGATGTGTGTGCTGAAATCATGGTGGAGAGGGCAGTTCATGGACCTGGAGAAATAGATTTGATAACGTTTTTCCAAGCTGCTTTTAAATACATCTAGTAGAAGAGTGTCTGTAATTCTCTTGGGAGACTATTTAGGTAACTAATATATTGCAGGAATTTTTAGAATATTATATAATTGGGTTAATAATGTAGCTCTCAAATTTGGGAGAGGGAGAAAAGAAGGGCAGAAATTATCTCAACAATACAAATTAATTATTCCTCCTATCAAAAGAAAACTTCTCTGAAAACATCTCCCCCCTCCATTATTCTTGTCAGTGAAGGACAGATTCAGCATCTGTTCTCCTGCAAAAGCCCTCAGGAAAAATTAAAAATCTGTTCTTGCAAATTCATCATTATTACTAAGAACCATAATTCACCTCGTGGTTATCTCAACCCTTCTTCAGCTCTTATCTGAGCTCCATGATGACACTGCCTTCTTGAGCGAGGCATCGTTCCAGCCTCGTCTCATCTCTCCCATCTTAATTTGTAGTGATGCATTGCAGTTTGGTGACAGGCAGTTGTTCGTGCTTGAATAACCCGAGATTTGAATTCTACAGTTTGTGGCATCCATGTAATGCTCAGCAGTAGGTACAGCTGTTAACTATTCGCTTATAAATAATCTTTTTTCCCCTCTCAACCTGTCTCCCAGGTAGTGTTCCTGTCACCATTAATAACTCATTGGCAGCTCCCCTGTGATTTGGGCCATCACTTGTCATTCACAGTGGAGCAGTGCTCTGGCCTGCTATTGAAGCTCACACAAGCTCCTTCAGCTATTCACTCATCCCAGCAGCTGTATTGTTTCAAGTTTCTGACTTACGGGAAATTACGTTGATGGATTTCACAGCCAGACACCTGACTCATCCCTTCACACAACTAATTCCACACAAAGTTTTGCCTTGGCTTTTAAGATATGTCACGTTGTCCACTCAGGGCAGTAAATTTGATATAAATTGTTCAAAGCTCATCCATGTCCAAGCCCCATTGATTTAACTGGCAATGCACCAGGGGCCCATTATATATAATAATTACATGCACATATGTTTAGCTAATAGCATTCTGTATATCACATTGTTGTATGTATTGTGCTAGCACCTAGAAGCCCTAGTCATGGACTCCATTGTGCTAGCTGCTGTACAAACACACACAACAAACAGACATCTGAGGCTCCGTACTGATTGCCCGATAGAGAAGCAAGCAGACATATGCTTTTGTTATCAGCCTTCTATTAAAAAAAACAAAAAACTTTTACCCTGCATGTTTGGATAGTGTCACTTAATTTTTCTGAGGAGCCCAGATGGGGGCATTTATTATTGTTGCCTAATCCTTGGTTTCTATAGAAGTCTACTATAAGCACAACGCAGGAGGTGGACTAAGGTGGAGAAATCAAGACACAAAACTCATGAACAAAGACAATGCTTTGAATATGCACTCCAATGTGAAGTGATGTGTGGGTAGCAGCTAATTTGCTGATTTGTTGGTTTAAGATCGTTCTCATCTTTACATATCCCATTAACAGACATGGGTGCATAGCAGAGCGATGACTTTAAACCACTTTATTCAATTTAGCAGTGCTGATACTCAAGTTGGGTGTGAATCTAGAGCTGATAAAAAATTTTCCAGTGGAATATCTTCTCATTAAAAAATGCTGTGACAAGCAAAAAGTTGTGGCACTCAAAACTTTCTGCAGGAATGTGTCAATTTTTGATGAAATTTCATTTAGGAAAAAATTACAGGGGAGGTGTTTCAAAAAGATCAAAACAATCTTGCTGGGATTTTCTTCCAAAACAATTTTTAATTTTGAAACTTGACATTATGAATTATAGTAAGATATAAAATAAAAATGTCAAAACTTGAACAAAATGTTTCAATTTTATCAAAATGGAAGGTTTCCATTGACCTAAAATGAATTTTTTTCAAATGTGTTTCAGCATTAATATTGAAATTTGTTGGTTTTTTTTCATTCCAATTTGGAATAAAAACAGATATTGAAATGCTGGTATTCCAACTTTGACCAGTTCTGTTTGATTCCCTTGAAAGAGATTTGAAGGCTCTCCTGGCTCTGCAGTGAAAGCCCCATGTTTTGACCTTTCTCAGGTTCTAACTCTATCCCTAGGCTAGCACAGGTTGGTGACAGTGAGATAAAGTACTTGGTTTTTCATAGTAATGTGCACACATTGTGCTGTTCTTTAGCATGTGATAATGCTATCCATCTCAGAGAAGATGTGGGAGGAAAGAGTCTGCACTGACCATCACTTTGAATAATGCTGGTGAATAAAAGACAACCCCTCAAGGAAGAAATTGGCAGTATCTCATCACCGCAAATGTGGGATCACCGCACATTCACAATGTACTCCAGACAACACTGCAACCCATCATTTTCTGAAGGGAATGCTCCCTTGCACAGCAGAATGGCAAGGCTCTCTTGTGAAAATAATATAGCACACTTGTGGAGGGGCTTTTCATCTGGATGTCAAAGAACTTTCCAAAAGTGGGTACTAATTATTCCCTTTTTATGGATTGAGAAGCAGTACCACTAGGAGAAGAAGTAACTTGCCCAAAGTAATGCTTTAACGAGCAGAGCCAGGAATAGAACCTGTGACCCCTAACTCTGGGCTCTGTGTGCAATCCAGTATATGTGAGATGAGCTAAACTCGCTAGGCGAGGCACTCAGCTGATACAAATGGGTGTAATTCAGTTGAAGACATTGAGTAAAATTTATCCCCAGGCAGAGGGCCAGCATAAGCATTATGCACAACTTTAATACCATCTGAGATCTGTTTTGGGGACGTAAGTGGTGCATATTTCTGTTCCTGGCCCTTTGCACAGGGGTGGGCCTCTCTTGGGCATCATTCAACTGGACGGTTCCATTGTTCCTCTAACTGATGGGGTGGATATTTGGAAGCCCTTCTTTTCATTGAAATAAAAGTTTCTTCCTAACAATTAATTATTAAGAGTTCCAGGCTTTATTATATATTTATATGTTCTCAAGCGCTTCTCTCGCTCAGTATTATAATGTCATTTTCACTGCAGTTCACTCGCTTCACTTCTCTCCGTCAGTTCATGGCCTTCTCACCCAAACAAGATGATACACTCATTGCAAGAGGGATCCCAGCAGCCCACCAAGGTTGTAGAAACACAAATAAATAAAATGGTGTTTTGTTTGCTTTTTGTATAAAAGCGAACTCTATGATGATTATAGATGATCAGATTTTTTTTTGTGTCCTTCTGTGAACATGTTTTCATTTGTATGCCCTGGGTCAGTTTAGATACAGAATGCCTCTGTGTTTATGACTCCAGCTGTTTTCCACAGCAAGAATATGATTTGGCCCCAAATTTATTTTCTGTTTATTTTCTTTCATTCCTTCACTCTCTCTCCTCTCCCCCTCCCTCTGCTCCTGCATCTATGCATGTGAATAGCAATCCGCATTAAGGAATGCCCATAACACAGACAGACTCTCTTTCCCTCCTCCCCCTTCCAGTGGTCACTCTCAACAGCCACTTGAGTAGCACAAGTCAGAGGTGAAAAAAGATTCTCAGATACTGCGTGTGCTTTATTGAAGTGCTTTATTTCTCCCTCTGCGGTTCAGCAAACTAACCTTTTGCTGGACACAGTGGGGTTAAAAGAGTTAGCGGTTTGGTCTTTTGGCATTTTCCAGCTGCTCCTCAGGAGAATATAAAGTGCCCGTGGAGCAGATCCAAACCAGTGGATGTTTAAAAGAAGAAAAAAAGTTAGCTGAAGAGCAACATTCTTGTGTGACTTAGTTACCTTCTGTCGTGTTAAAAAAAGATTGTTGTGCTTTACAGTTTGAAACACCAAAAAAAAAGAAGTTAAAAACACCAAATGACCTCCAGGCCTGTTGGCTCTTGAAACTCAGTTTATCAAGTCTCCTCCACCTTTTTCTCTGTAAAAATCCACAGTGAAGTGTGAAAAGCATCAGAAAGTCTCATTTGTGCCAGTGCAGCCTTTTAGTCGTTTGCCAGCACCTTCATCTCTTCATATGCTTCTAGCTAAGGTCTAACATGGAACAAAAACCCGACAGCAATAGAGACCAGATGCCGGTATTTCTTCTCTGTCACTTGGCTGCTGAGCAGATGGAATTTATATCAATCGGGCATGCTAGGAGGAAGAGGCCGTGGCAGCCAACATGTGGAACTGGGGCTGAGTGACATTTTTGCTAATGTTTTGTCCTTGTAGAACATTATGCTTCCTCTTTGCTTATGAGCTGTGGTTTTCCTGACTCAGACAAGGTTCCAAGCCCAGCTGGAATGGCTGTCCCCCCACACTCCCCCCTTTCAAGGGAGTGCTGGGAGCTATGGAGGAGTAGTGGGGCCCTGCACAATGGAGCTCTTTATTAAAATACCTGACATCTGCATGCAATGCACCCAAATCATCTTAGCTGAGCATAGGAATTCACTGGGCAATACCAGTTACTTTTTGTCTGTTTTTGTATGCTTGTTTGATTTGTATAATGAATGAATGCCTTTGGCAAAGGAGTACTTTGAGCATATTATTGGACAGGAGCAATTTTCCAAGAGGTATTGTCATAGATAGTCTCAGAATAGGAGTATTAAAAGCAAAAAAAGAAAACAGGTTTCTTTCTTCTGTCTTCAATCGCCCTTTAAAAAAAAAAATTAGGAAAATCTTGAGAGAACTACAGCAGTCTCCATGTCATGCGGTCGTTCTGTATACAGAGATCTAATACTGCAGAAGCCTTAGATTGCATATAGTCAATGGTGTTTTGAAAGTTGATATCAAGATTGCCTGTGCACAAAAAAAAGTAGAAGATTCAGATTAAATTTGTCAAAATAAGCGCGCACACAAAAAATCCCCACATTCATTAGATTTAGTTCTTCTCAAAGTAAAAGGGTGGGGGAGATGTAGTGATTTCTGCTGAAGCAATATAACACACAGAGAGACACCCTTGAACATTTTGGTGGCCAAAGCTGTGAAAATACTACTGGGTCAACACAATCAGGGCCCAGTCAGCTGCTCCAACGCGAATAGCCGGGTGACTCCTTCAGTGAATAAGGACTCCTCCGCATGAGAAAGGAGCTGCAGAATCAGACCCTCAGCTTCTGCCTGTGCTGCGGCTGAGAGGTGTGATTCCTTGTGTGGGTAGACAGACTTGCACTAGCTCATTAGCTGTGCAGGCAACTTGGGCTCGTCACCTGAGTCCAAACCGCCTGGGCCCAAGCTTGCGCGGTGCGCCTGTGCTGTTATGTCCCCACTGCTATGTGTGGCGTCCTAGGGTGAGTTAGTGAAAGCCTCCCTCCCCACAGTGGAAATCACACCTCCCACTTGTATTGTAGACATATCCTGAGGGCCTGGCTACACTGACATTTTGTAGCACTCTAACTTGCCGGCCGGGGTGGGGGTGGGGGTGGGGGTGGGGGGAATCACCCCCGCTGAGCGCAGCAAGTCTGAGCGCTTTAAAAACGCTAGTGTAGACAGGCTCCGAGCTCATGGAGGTGGATTACCAGGAGCGCTGGGAGAGCTCTTTCCCTGCACTGCCACGGTGTGGTGTTTTACATGCTGCTTGTAATTATTAGAACTGGGAGTCTGTAGGACAGGAAACAGGAAGAACGGGGGAGGAGTTGAGCCTCGGCTGGGTTGGAGCTACAGAGGGGTGCAGCAGCAGCTTTGTAAGAGATTTCACTGTTGTTAAATAAAGTCTGTTAAAGTTTGTTAGTGCCTTGCCTGCCTGATACAACACGATGGGAGCGTTCCCACAGCAGCGCTTTGAAGTTTCCAGTGTAGCCAGGCCCTGAGTGTCAGAGCACTGCAGCTGTACCTGAGTTAAACAGATGTGAATTGTTTGACTAAACCTACTTTTTTTTAAGTACTTAATAGTACCTCGAGGGATTTTGTTGCTTTTTTAAGAAGGAGATGGATGGGATTATTTTTTGGCCCCCATGGATCTCTGATAAACTCAGTTTCCCTCCCTTGACTCATTGCCCTCACCCTAAAATGTCCATTGGGGCTGCTTTCCTCCTTCTGCTTTCCTCCTCCTTCTTCCTTTGTAGCTTGTTTTGATTCATCTGCAGGGGTCACTAGCAAGTTGATGTGAGGTGTCAGGCTGTGAGTGAGCTGGCCTGGGAGTGAAGGACTTGAGTGCATTCTTAAACTTGAGTCTCCCAAGTGGTACTAAGGCTGCCAACTTTCTACTCACACAAAACCAAACACCCTTGCCCCACCTCCTCTCCCACTCATTCTCCCACCCCCCTCCACTGTCGCTCATTCTCCTCACCTTCACTCACTCATTTTCATCAGGCTGGCTCAGGGGGCTGGCATGTGGTAGGGGATGAGGGCTTCAGCTGGGGGTGTGGGCTAAGGGGAAGCAGAAGATGAGGGCTTTGGGGTGCAGGAGGGGTCTCTTTTCTGGGGAGGTGGAGCCGAGAGGTTTGGAGTATGGGAGGGGGCCATTCAATTTTTGTAGCGAGTCCTGTCCTATTAAGACATTAAGCAATTCAGTCTAGGTAACCTAAAGTATCACATAGGTAAACATAAATTATATGGCAGCATAATGTTATAAAACTTAACGAGACCACATTTATTATCACACACTAAAGCCACATTTAAATGGTAGGTATTAACAAAATCTATCAAACTACAACACAACCTAACTCAATAGTCCAAAGCCTTGCAATTTAGGTCCAGTTGTGCAAGGTGCCTCCTGCAAGATGGTGAGTGTCATCAACTCCAATTAATTTCATGGAGTAGGAGAACACACAGCACCTTGGAGGTTTGAGCCCTTTGTTCTAGTCTCTCTTCTCATGCTCAGCTGTTGATCATCCTCCATCCCTACTGATTGCAGTGAGCATTGTTGGTGCTCAGTATCTTGGGGAAGTGAGCTCTTAGTGAGCTAATTTTTCAGCCCCTCAAAATGGGCTCATTAGTGAGCAGGGTGGTGCTTGGCTTTTTCTGAGAGTTTTTTTGTGATATTCGCTCTCTACATTATCAGAGTGCATGAAACCAGTGAAACACTTTGAAGTCTTCCTTAAAATGAAGCTGCTAAGTTTTAGAGAGCACTCTTATGTTTCCTATTGGAATGAGACTTCTGCGAAATAACCCTTCCATATCTTTTCCTGTATGTTACGCCAAGGTGTTCAGACCTGGTGAAAAAGCACTTTGTTGTGGTAAAACTGTGCTTGTAATTAGCCTGAACTCTAATAGGTTT
This sequence comes from Dermatemys mawii, assembly GCA_007922305.1. NCBI lineage: Eukaryota > Metazoa > Chordata > Testudines > Dermatemydidae > Dermatemys > Dermatemys mawii. The sequence continues at coordinate 27,305,428 of ML677339.1, read as the reverse complement.
CAGCCTGTGACACTTTGGCACAGTATGGGGAGGGGGTGCTGGTGGGTTGGAGGGAATTATCATAGGTCATAGACTTTACCGGTATGTTTAAAATTATTCATAAAGAAAACTGCAGTAAGGGAGCAGCCTGGATGGGCACCTCAGTTTCGCCCATGTAGGATGTGATGTATGTTTTGACTCCTGCCTCCTAAGCCCTTCTTGCCCTATGCATCTGGTAAACAAATGAGTTTTATACATGCCATTGCAATAAAATCTATAGTTCTCCACCCGACTTGAGGAAATATATTTTTTTTTATATTTTAAACTATTTCTTGCTCTAAGTAAAATCAATTCACCAGTGTTTGTTATAGTACTGTGAGTAACTGTTTTTGCTTGCACTGATTTTAATCCTTTCTGGTTAAAAATAAAAGATCCAGACACATGGACACAAAAAGGACTACATCACTTCCTCCTCTCTCTCTCTCTCTCTTTTTAAAGTGTCAGTGAGTTCCAAAACCTGACTGTTCTTTAATTGTGCTTTGTCTACCTACAGTAAAAGAGAGAAATTACCATATAGGGGTATGTAAACCTCTGTTTCACAACCCATCTGAGCTCACCCCCACCGACACACACACAATTGTACAACAGTACATAAACTTAATAAATCTGAATCTTATCTGTATCTGCAACATCCAGTGGAATCGCAGGGAATGCTGTCAGCCCAAACAGCCTGTGAAGCCTCAGATAGGTTTGGAACAACAGCTCCCAAATTTTCCAGCCGTGACATGGGTAGTGTAATTCTCTCTCTCTCTCTCTCCGTATCATATACAGGATGTCACTTCTCCTCTGTTTTAGTTGTGTCATGATGACACCGACCAATTTGAAGCAAAGTAACATGATATAGTGCATTTTAATACCAAACCTAATCAAAGCATGCAATGGAATTTATTTGTCTCTTTATGGAATGGCTGTCTCCCAGCTGCTGGAATCTTTTTTGAATCTTTGAAATAGACTGAAAATTATCATTGTGGCTGGCAAAAAAAAAAAAAAAAAGATTTTAAATTACCAATGAACAGCATAAAAATCATAAAGGGAGACATTTTGAAAGAAACCTCCAAATAGGCGTCTGTGAAATTTATAGTGTCAAAATCCCGTGTTTGCACATGTAAATGGAAGTTGACCTCAGATGAGCAAACTTAGTTGACTGTACTATGTGTGTCAATTACCTGTTTGCATGTACAGATGTGCACATTTTGAAAGTGCAATTTTGGAAACACCTTTGAAAATCTGGTCCATCTATTTCATTACACATCTGGAAAAGATAGTTGATTATATGCTTCTTTAATATATAACTTTCTTCATTATGGCTAGATCTTGAAAAAAATTACTATGAAGACAAAGTGGGCCTATGTCTGGTGGTAAGTCTTTGCAGAATCAGGCTCTTAGTTTGTGTTAGCAAATGTCTAATTAAAGAATGGGATGGCAAAAGGAAAGAATAATGTGGATGTGTCATATCCACACTGCGATGCAGTGTAGACATAGCCATAATTTTCTGAGTTTATGAGCAAATAGCATATGTCCTTCCTATATAAAACAATGCCAGAAAAAGCATGTTGTTTTTCCATTAATTTCAAACAATGTGACAATAACCAGGACATTTGTATATTTAACCGGAGTGTATGCAACACAAGGGAAAATACCAAAAATAACACAAAAAATAAAATGCTTTTTGCACTAGATCCACAATTCTTTTTGTAGCCTTCTTGATTAAAAAAAATATATGTTAATAGAGTTGAATATTTAACAGAATTTATGTGGCTGAGGATTGGAAAACACAGAGTAGCTTTTGAGTTTACCAGGCCACCCCGAAAGGCAAAAGGGCATAAGGCACTTGTAAACAGTGGCAGAGCACAAGCAATGTTGTCTTTGAAAAGTTTTCATTTTTCCCCTTGAATCAGCTACAGTGTCTTGCTTAAGGTCACCACAGTTTGCAATCTTTGGCAGAAGACTTCTTCCATTTTTGGTAGTGGCAGTCTGAATTTTTTGGAAGTGTTTTCCTCTCAAACTCCATTATCTTCCAAACCTGTTTCATGTTATCATTGTCAGATGCCTCTTCCCCACGTTTCTCAGAAAAAAATCATTTTTTTTTAAAAGCGTGGAATTGAGAGTCATATGGTTATGATTTGAGAATGTCAAGCCTGGGGTTTTTTTTGTTTTTTTTTTTAAAAAAAGAAGCTGTACCTTTTTCTCTGGGCACTGAACTCGCTGCAGAGACATCAAAGGGAATGTGTGCTGGATCAAGGTGATTTTTTTTCTGGACCACATCATTGCCAGCTGTGGTGTTTATGATTAGAAGCAGGCGTTCCAAACACCTCTGAGTCCTCAGTAAGCGTCAGATCTTTAACGGGATCCATCCTGACAGAGTGACACTAAACAGACAGCCAGAGGGGAGTTGGTGGGGTAGAGCGCTGGCGGAGGGAGTCTTTGGTGCTCAGTGCACTCACCAGCCAAGCTTATAACAAACTCTGCTAATGCCAAGCTTTAGGCTGCCCAGAGGCCCTGTATCACGCCTTCCAGGACTGCTTTCATTAGCAGACGGGATGACTAGAGCCCAGCAAATGCCGTCATTGATCCTCTCTCACTGAGCGCATGGTTGTGCAGCATTCAGGTCACAGCCCACTCAGCTTTAAGCAGCTCCATTTCACACTCCTGACAGCCACATACTGCCAACTTGCAGGAGCTGACACAATTCCCTCTCTGATCTGATTCTCTGCTCTGTGCAGCTAACTATATTGAATTCCCCTCGGATACTCCCTCCACTAAAAATATTAACACTTGTTTACTGGTCCTGTTGACATAAGAATTCTGGAAATAGCCAGTCTGCACCGATAGTAGCACTCCATTTGATGCATTCTTGTTTTTTGTTCTTTCCTCCCTGCTTCCCCACTTCTTCTCCTCCTCTTCCCCCCCCCCCCACACACTTTAGTGGGTAATTTAACTGTTTCAGTGCTAAATTGCTTTGCAGAGCAGAAAAGAAAATGTGCTGTCCTCAGGATAAAAGCTACAAGCCAGGATTTGATGCAAAGTATCCACAGAGCTTAGAATGTGGTTGCTTTTAATTCAGATATTGCTCAGGAGAGAAAGTTTTATCCTAGCCTTTACCAAAGAAATCAATGGGTTTGTATCTGAGATGATGGTGTGAAAGTATTTATTATATATGGTACCTTACAGCCCATTTGGAACAGAGGTCACATAATAAAGGTGCCTGTGTCAGCAAGATCCAAAAGGAAAACATAAGTTTCATTAAATATCACTCTTAAAAAAATAAAATTATTTCTGTGCAGAAATCCTGATAGGTTTCCTATGCTTTTGCAGCAGGCCATATGGAGTTATATGACACCTTCTCCCCTCTCTTGTGCCCGTTAGTGCGGTGTTGGAGAGAGTGCCTGATCCTGATCTGGCTCTGGTTTAACATGGGTGTAACTTCATTTACGTTATTCCTGACTTATACTGATGTGAGATCAAAATCAATCCAGAGAAACTAAATTACTTTGCTGTATACCCTAGTGAGTCATGCTCAGCGAAGGCAATTCAGCATAGGAAGGATGGCCTTTGCCTGTTCTGTTTGGAGTTGGTATGATTTCAGTCAGACCTGCATAAATTATCAGCAATGCTATCAAAGTTAATGAATTTCCACTGGTGTAAAATCAGGACTGGGCCCTTTCACTCTGCTCTTCCCAGCTGCCAGTTCCCGCTCCTATATCCCTTGACAAACTCCACCAACCAACCATTTTCTCGTTTCACTTCCCCCTAGCTTGCCTTAGACTTACACTCCTTCCTGTCTCACCTCTCAGCTACAAGTCCCCAAGCCCCAGATATGTCCTCCTGTTCCCAAGTCTTCAGGACATTCAGGTTTTCCAGTGCTTTGCACTTGGAAACTGGGCATTATTAAAGGTCTAAAAGTAAAATCTCACTAAGTTTATGTGCCATAAATAACACCTGTCTTTGTGAATTCCTGACTAGAGGAAAGAGCTAGTCACATGGTTACCTTTATTATTAAAGTCCATCATATTTAATTGACATCAGTAACAGGTTACTACATAAAATGTATTGATTAATTGATGGTTGAAAATAAGCAGCTTATTATTTCCCAAATGAATTTGTCAGCCCTATAACAAATACTTGCATTGGGATTATAAACACTAAAAAATTAGAGGGTAAAAAGCAGAATATAGAAACTGGAAGAAGGGCTTTACTGAAAAATATTACCCTGCAACAGAGCATAAAAGTTTTTAGTACTGTCTAGTTTTAATTAAAAGTTTTTTTCCATTTAAGTAGTAAAGCCACAACCACTAGTTTTGGGTCTCTTGTTTTTTAGGTCTCCCAGGCCTAGGAGCTCTGTGAAGAACCCGTTCTCAGTCCCTGGGACAGACAGTAGTGGGGATCAGTCAGTAATTATTTAATGACAGTAGATGCTGAGATTCAAAAAGTTAAAGCTTTACAGTTGTTAAAGTACAAATTGTCAATATAACAACACAAAATATACCACAGTAACTATCCTTAAATCAAACGTGTAAGTTCTCAAGCAGCATTTTACTTACTTTGCCTCTCTGTACATTTTTATTAGCAGCAGTAGAAATATTTTTGTTGGATTGTGTGGGTACAAAAAAAGAGACGTTTACTGACATTTACTGATCAAAATTGAGTCCTTCCAAGCCTAAGTACAATAAGTGAGTGCTTCAAAAACGCTGATGAATTTATCTTCACAACACCCATGTGAGATAGGGTGGTGGTATTATCATTCCCATTTTACAGATAGGAAACTGAAGCACAGAGACAATAATGTCAAAAGTAGAGTTGCTAGGAAAGGCAAATCCTGCCACACCAATTAACCATTATGTTTAAATACATACATTAAATAAATAAAACATCCTCCCAGTTTTGATGAAAAATCAAAAATGTAAAATTTTTCACAGTACAGATCCCAGGAAAGTTCCATTTGGGAGAACCAAAATGGAATTTTGTGGTTTGCTGGCTGCCTGCCTCCCTGGAAGTCTCTTGTCAATTTCATTTTCTTCCTGCCTTCCAGATGGGCTGCCAACAGTACCCAGGCCCTCAGCTGCCAGCAGAGGAATGTTGAAACACAGGAATTCCAGGTTCTGAATTGAGTTGCTCTTGTGGTTATTGACCCTTCTCCCTCATCTCTCCCATCCTGTCCATCGTCTCTCCAGCCTGTCCCAGTCCTAGTGCCAACCCCACCCTACCAATTCTGATCTGTATCCCAGTCCTCCACTCCCACCCCTGGTTCTTGATCCCAGTCTTCCCCTTATCCCAGCTCCTTGTGCCAGTCTTCCCACTCTCACCCCACCAAACTTTCAAGTCTGGCTCCATACCCCTCTGCATAGGCAGTATGTTTATTCCTTCTCCTCTACATTGCCTGGGTATCGGCAGCAGACGCACTGACAGCAGAGGAGAGTTCTTTTGATCTCAGTTCCTGTCCCTGGGACCACAGAAGCCGCTTGCTTTCAGAAGGACCAGTTGCAGGGAAACTCCTGCTTAGCCCCTGCTATCGTGGGCTGGAGCATGCACAATAAGACACAGTCTTTGAAGAATTTAGACAACTAACTCTAACAAGCTTCTATTGAGCATGTGCAAACAGAGATTGTCAGAGTTGGCAAAATTTGAGCAGATTTTCATGGGGATGGCAAAATACACATCTGAACACCTGGGGTGACCTCCTGCCAGATTTCAAACCCTTGCACTAAAGCACAGAGAGGTGGGGAAAACATGGGCAAAATAACATAGGCAAAATAACATAGTTTCCCCCCATCTTATTTTGAGAAGTGGGTTACCTGTTTTTGCTGAAATATAAAAATATCAGCAGACACCCAGCATAGAAAATTTCAGCCCAAACAATCAAAGTTTGGCAAAGTTCTAAACAACTGAAAACAATGTCTTACAATGAGATGTGTCAGGCAACCTTAACTCTGGGTGTCACTACTTGCAACACCTATAACACACGTACTTGATTCTTTCTTTCTACTAACATAAACTCGGTGGCTTATGATCTTCTCTTTTAGCATTTGATGTGAATCTTCATAGTTGTTTGGGATGTGAATTGCCTGTGAGGCTAGAAGAGGATTAGGAGGAACTCAGTGTGGTGGGAAGTAGAAAAATGCACATTAGACATTTTCTCTTGCATAAAAATGATTGAAAACTTGGAAAAATGTAGGAGCGTAGGTTAAATCTGCTCCAAGACAGCCTTAGCGTGCATGGCCAGCACTTACTTACTTGATCACCAGAGGTCTCACTGACCTTGGCAGCATTATGTGACTCATACTTTCACATGGATGAACTGTTCCTGAACAATTTCTTCAATGTACTAGGCACAAGCAGGCATTTTATTCACTTTATGTCAAGCAGGTATGAGTTCCCCTGACCCTCTTCCCCTTTTTTGGTTTCTGTTTTTTTTGTTTTTTGGCTGTACAAAGCTCATTTTCCTGACTGTTACAAAGGGTATCCATGTCATGATTCTGTTAAGATCTGTGGGTTTGTGACACAAGTCAATTGTTGTACTCTTTACTAAATGGCATGATAGTGAGGCAGCCTGCAATTGTGAATTACCACCATTGCACCTACATTGTTATTTCCAATAGAAAAAAGTGGGACCAATCCTAGTACTGCAGCATATTGTGTTAGAATGGAATCCGTATTGGGGACAGATCACTATATACTCCTATTTTAGTATCTCAAAAAGCTATGAAATGCGGTTCTGCAACACTAGTTAAAGTTGCAGCCAGCGTACTATTATAACCCAGCTATTGAAACGTTTTTGCTTCCTGCCTTCACTAAAACTAAGTGAATCCACCTGAAATTTCTTGTGTGGTCCTCTGTCCTGCAGCAGCAGCAATTTTTTAAGGTCTAAGGCAGTGGTTCTCAACTCGTTTCAGTCCACGGAAGACCACCAGGCCAATCAAAAAAATTTCGTGGACCACCTCCTTTTTATTTATTTATTTATTTATTGTTAAGACATGATTAAAAAGAGCAGACACATTTTTGGTTTGAAATTTATTTATTTCTTAAGGGTAATTGGACAAGGGGTTTTGGAGCTATGAGAGTTTCAGAACAGAAATGGTTTTTCACTGTTTGAAAAATCTTCTACAGTGTTTTTGGAACAGCATAGTTCACAAACAGCTTGGCTAGGAAACCCCAAATCTGGTTTATTAATCTTTCCTATGGGAGAACCTAGTGTGTTTGAGGATTTTGGGGAAGATTAAATGCCTCATTTTGGAATCATTTGACATGGACTTTTTACCCTTATAGTCAATGAGCTGTCTTGCAGATTTGTAAGGTCTGCAGTCATGCACTCTTCCTAAGCATCCTGCATTGTTGAAATAGCTGTCTCCCTTTAAGGGTATATCTACACTGAAATCATATATCCACAGCTGTCCCGTGTCAGCTCACTCGGGCTCAGGTTAAGGGGCTCTTTAAATGTTCAGGCTCAGGCTGGTGCCCAAGCTGGTGACAGGCTCCCAAAGCTTGAGCTGCAGCCTGGGCCCAAATTAATTAAATAACCCCTTAGCCCAGCAGGCCAGCTTCAGGTATCTAATTGTGGTGTAGACATACCCTAAGGGTAAGTTGTTTAGTAGGTCCTTGGCAAAATAAGATGGGTTCAAGAACTTTAAGGACCCCATAGGCTTTGTCTCCACAGACTTCCTGAAGTCTGTGGACTGTTAAAATTCTAAGTTGAACTGACCTGTCTGAAGCAATGAAAGAAATCTCTTGGCATAACTTTGATTAAACTTCACATTTCTAATGATAAGGGGATTATGTTATATTAATGAACGCAGCTATCATCTAGGAAGCAATCTAAGCAATTTGGTGGAGACCCAATATTTTTGCATCGAGGGTGGTAACATTTATTTTATCTTGTACAACTGTACACAAAAATTAAGGAAATTCCCAGACAAAATAATTCACTGTGTTAGGGTTACATTTCTAAATTTGGTGATCTTTGTTACTGGTGGGGATGAGTAAGAAGGAAAGAGCCTGGTAGTCCATAGCAAGTTTGTGGGGCTGCCAGTTTTAATTTTTTATTTTTTTTTTAAAAAAGGCTTTTTACCTGAAAACTAGCACCCCTACAAACTTGCTATGGACCATCAGTCTCCCATGAATACAGAGGTGTGGTGGGTTGTACCCCTTGGGAAGCCACCTGATATGCTGAGATACCATTGAGTCTGTCCGTTCTGCTAACATGGGCCCCCTTTCACCTGTCTTGTTGAGTCAGGCTCTTAAAACCTCCTAATACACACGCAGGCAGGGCCACACCCAGCTTCAGATCAGTTCTGGGGAAGATTCAGCTTCAGGGACTTGCTTCAGCACTCAGATGTCCACCTCCCTTGGAGTGCAGACCGAAAGATATATTATGGAATTCACCCCCTACCTCAATGTGGAGAGAGGTGTGCGTACACTTGCCCCTTCCTTTTTTGACTAGACTTCTGTCTCAGTGTGGACTCCCCCCTTGCCTTCCCTTTTAAAGTCTTCTTAGCAGATTGGCCAAGGAGAGGAGGAGTCCTGTTTTCCTTCCCCCAACTCTTAAATAGGATTTACATAAGGCAGAAATTCTTTGTTTCCCAAACTTGACCCCACCCCCTTCCCTTACAGTGGAAAGTTAGAAGTCATCCCAGGTAATGTTTTAGTATCAGGTGACAAGACCACCTGACCCTGTAGGATTACAGCATCCATGAGTCAGTGGCAGTATGGAGCGTCCACAGGGAAGGCCAAGCTTTTCACAGTCCATTGTCCTTGCTGATGGACCATCTGCCCTGTCTGGCTTTTCCATTGTTGTACCTGAAGTGTTAGCAGTGGGCATCACCTAAAGTAGCATAGTTGAAATACAAGTACATAGTCAATATTCCTAACTTCAGGTACAAAAATGATACAGGCATACAAATTCAACATGAGCCATCTTGCATAAACTATATCTCAGTTATGTCATATTCAGATCATAAGCATATTTTCATAAAGAATATGGAAAGACACATCACAAGAGGTTCCTGAGCACTGCTCACTGCTGAAGAGGGAATTTCCTTTGTGGCAGACTCTTGTGTGAAATGAGCCTGTCAAGTTAATACTTGTGTTAAATCTTTAGAGTATATAGTTATAAAAGGGAAATGATTCAAATATGCCTTTGGCCAAATCTCAGTGAGAGGTGAATGTGTAGGGACAGAATCCTCTACTGCTGACCTCATCCCTCCAGCTGCTCAGAAGGACCAGATAGAGAGCTGTAATAAGACCAGCAATGTGCAAATCCAAATTTATTCCACTAGGCCAATTTTCAAAAGCAGGCTCTTGAATTCTGTGCACGGGAACCCTGCTTATAGGCAGGTGGGCATGAAAAATGTGTAATTTTGCTTCTTAAGTGATTATTTGCACATGCAAATGTGTAATTAGCTTCTGCAGCTACAGGTTCATTTGTGCTGTCTTGAAAAGTAGCCTCTTTGGCTCCAGGAAATCCATTTTCAAAACAGACTGTGGTTGACACTGAATGCATTGGAAAGTGCCTACAGAAGAACTGAAGATGAGCTGAGCTTCAGGTTCTGTTTCCCCTTCCACTGTGGAAGTTGTCATAGACACTGAAAGCAGTGTAAGAGAATCTATCCATTCTGCTGCTTTAGATGGTGTCTATATTTTGCAAAGTAAACACAGATTTTTATTATCTCATTTCTGTAGAAGTGCATAAAAGAGGGATTGATCGTTATCTCTTGTGATGTTAAAATGTGCTTTTAAAACCCATAACTGATAAGCGTTCTTAAACGTAGTGAATTTAAAATTCACCTCTTAAGACAGATTTGTTCAAGATGCAAATAACATCTCAGACATAATTTTTTTTCTTTTAAAATTGCCCCTGTATTTTCTTACGACTTTATTTTTCTTTAATGTGCCTGCTGTCCAAAACTTTTGCATGGCACATAATATGATGATTCAAGAGTTAAAACTTAAGTTAGCCTCTATAAATCAGAAGACAGTTTCACTTATCAGAGTACTGTTTTTCACCTCAACAGACTGCTGGTTTTGTCCTTGGTGCCAGGCTCTGCCTTATCGTTTAACCATCAGCCCTGCATGCTGGAATGCTCTTGTTTGGATTAGTTCCTTCTACTATAAACAAAGATTGGAGCAAAAAATTTCAATCACAGGGCCCATGCGCCGTCGAACATTACTGGAAAATCACAGTTGCATGTTGCAGGGAATTGCTTCTCAAGATCAGGGTTGGCAATAGGACATTTTAGTTTAAATAAAAGAGGATTTCTGAAGTGAAAAGAACAGGGAGAGGGTTTCTAGACTTTTTATCTCTGTCTGAAATTTTGTTCATTACACAGTTTGGTTATAAAGTGTATAATACATTAAATGAAGGGGGAAGCTCACAACATTGAGAATTTATTCTGAGATTCTTCAGACTGAAAATTTTGCAAAATTTCCAGTATTCCTTGCTTTCAGCTGAGTGGAAAATATTGTGTGGATAGCCTTTCTTTTGTCATACTTCAATATCTCCTCAAATCAGGAAATTTCTACCTTTAACTTCTACCTCAAATCAGGAAATACAGAGCAGGATTATGATGAGAATAAAAGCAAAAACAATCAAACCACTTTGAGCACACACACAAAATTCATTTGAATTTTGGGGTGGCAGTATTAATATTGTTCTAACAGGATCAATCTGCCATCTCCCTCCCTGAATTTTTTCCTGACTGTACTCAGAAATGGGCTTATTGTCACAGGACTATTTGAGAGGGGGAAAGAAATTGTAGAAATGTAATTTTTTCCCCCCAGCAATTTTTTTATTGCCCAACAGAATATGTTGAATTTCTCCCATTTTGAGTACCTTTGCCTTCCATTTCTAATATCCTTCCTATCTCTCTTATCCCTATTGGGCCAAATCCTGGTTCCTTTGAAGTCAACGGAAGATGCAATTGGAAATGGGATTGGCCCTGTGGACTATTCATGCCTTTAATTATGTGAACGTATAAGGGAAAAGGGCTTCTCCATTTCTAAAATGAAGGAAAAGCTTTAGGGTTGTATCATGTTGAACTATCTTTCCTGGATCAAATCCCTGAAACTTCTGTACAAATATATTTAGTGGGATTATTGGCATGTTAAAAAGAGTGGTGGCACATGCAGTGGCCGTTATAATTGCTAAATAATGGTATGTAAAATATTTAGAAAGGTGTTATTGATTGTATGTGGATATATTTATAACATCTAATGACAAAGCATGAATAAATCATCTTTCTCCAAACAGTAATGATACTAGTAATAATATATTGTTATATAATACTATATGTATTAATGTTACTAACAATACAAATAATACAGCATTGTATCTATTTATAGTAGTGATCACCAAAAGCAGCCCAAATTTTGTGAAAGGATTTTGAGTTTTCATGAAAGGATTCTCAAATCAATGCAACTTAGTGGTCACCATTCAAATCAAAGAAGGTGAGTGTGCTTGTTTTCGTGTCTGCTGTAATGTGTTGCAGTCTGGCTGGAGATCCTCATGGAAAGGGTGTGTTGATACAAATATGTATTTGATAAATGAGTCCAACAGCCAGATTCTTTTCATAAATGTGTGGGTGGATGAACTTGAAAAAACTTACTGTGTCCATCCGTCTGAGGCAGACACATTTTCATACTTAATTATTTAGTGTGCTGCTGCCATTTTGTAAAATTCTTTATCATTTATGTTGAGGCTGGGGAGAATAATTCTCTGCCCTGCAGGAATCACCAGGAGAAATTCTCTGGCCTATGTTATGCTTAGCCCAGATGATCATAGTGGTCCCTTCTGGCCTTGAAATCTATGAATCCTCAAGATGTTTATTACTAATCCACTGCTATAACTGCCTGAGCTGGAGACAGCAACATTTCAGGCATCATGAAAGGCTGAGCCTATCTGAGAAGACTATGTAGAGGCTCTTTTGCAAGCCATTAAGTTCTTTCGCTAGTTATAGTGCTCAATGCCTTACAAATGTGTAAAAAATGTGAGGGGAAAATGTTTCTTAGAAAGATTGAAATAGCTAATATATACCTGGGTGGGTGTGTACAAATGCCAAACAACTCTTGTATTAAAACGATAAACTTGGATGCTTTGACAGAAGTTACAAATAGAGTGGAATGAAAAATATTGGACCACTAGAAAAAAACAGTTAAATGTCGTATTTTTCTATAGTTGTGGAAAGCATCTGTAAGCCACCTATTGTTTTTTGCGTTACCACATGCAAACCACAGCAGGGGAGGTGGTTACAGAAGCAATTGGGTAGTTTTATCCTGGTTTTGTTTGTTTGTTTTTTCCTCCCCTTTGCACACAAGGTAGTTTTTCAAAGACCTGTAAGCCAGGAACTAAGGAAAAAAGTAAAAGCTTTATGAGAATCCATATTTTCCAGGTTAATATTTTTGCCAGCACTTCCACCGAAATGGCAACTTCTTTCAAGCCTTTTGGCATTTCCTAAGTCTTTAATGGGGTGGAGACAATTGGTTGATTGCTCATCAGTGATGGTGCCTCAATGACCAGCATGGTTATGGGAGGGGTGGTGGTGGTAATGATGAGGAACTCTTTAATGGTTTTCCCACGCTTCTGATGGATGGTCTGCTCAGGACAGCAATGTTGTTAATATATAACATCACCATTTAAATTTTGCACTGACCCAAATTTTCAGATATTCTTGAGTTTAAAAACATTTGTAGAACAGAAATTTCACACATTTCACTTGTGAAGGGGCAAATTCCCTCCAATTTACAAAGTAAACACAAGGCCTTCGGCTCCCCACATTAATGATTACACCTTAATTTTATAAAGATAGTGAGAATTCTCTGTGCTCTGGAAGGAATGGCAGAATCTACCTCAGTAGCGTTCTAAAAAAATACGGACAGCTACAAATGGTGTCTTCTGAATTAGAGAATTAAGGCTGGGATTTTCGAAGCGAGGTAGGCATCTAAATGCCATTGAAATTCAGTTAGATGCCAAACTTCCTTAGATTCCTTTGAAAACTCTAACCTTAATGGTTAATTATGATGAATTTTACATACATATCTGATAAATTTCTTTCAAATTCCCAATTTTCCCCAAGGCACATTAGCAGAGACTTTGGGGCTTTTTGTTTTGCTTTCCTTTAGTTCATTCAGTTTTCAAAGAAGTGGGGAGTGCATCCTAAATGATGACTGTATGTGAGTGTCTCCCTCCTCTTCCAAGTTTCCATGAGGCTCGGATGGACATACCATGCATACAGTTGATAATATATTGAATGGCTGTGCATGTTCCCATGAAAAAAAGGTTTGTGTGTATAGGAATTGGTTTATCACCTTTATTAAAACTTTGTAGCTAATTTTAGAAGTAAATAAAATAAGGTAAAATGCAAGGGAGATGGAGATCTGTGTAATGGACTGGAGTCAAAGTGATCACTGGGGATTATTCGAATAACTCCACAGTATGCTGAGTAGTGGTGTTTGCTATAATGATAAAGGTATATTGCTATTGTATCCAGCATTCTTGCTTTTAAAGATAATCAAACATTGTAACATCAGGTAGTGAGATAAATAAGGGGCCTATTTTGTGGGCAAAAACCAGAATAAAACCGGAACAGACCTCTTTGAACTAGCAAAACATGCTTAAAACACATAAAGGGTTATGTATTGGCTGATCTCTGATCATATGCGCACAATGTAGACCTGCTTGCCCCTCCCACATCCATGAACATGCAGTTATATACAAGAATTTAGATAGAACCAAGCCGTTTGGAGGATTTTGGAATCCACGCCAAAATGAGTCTTCAAACTTCCTAGGTCTCTGACTGAAGCATTTAATCCATGAAGTGTTACAAAACAACCAAAAGGATTTTGTTGTGCGTCAAGTTATCAAAATGATACTGTACCGTGCAAACAGCAGGAAAAGATGGAGGGAAGCGGGGAGAAATCACTGAGCATTATGTAAGCATTAGAAAGGGAAGGTTTGATCTATGGCAGATGCTGAAGCTAACTCATGTGGTTTACAAAGTAAACTGCGTGCTGCACAAGTTAACTCACCATGAACTCCTGCCTTCCTTGTCCCTTAAGCTCCTTGGAGTTGCTACAATATGATGAGAGTAGAAGGAGACAGTTGGGAGGAGGACGCATGTTCGTAGTAAATCTTTGTGTGCCGCATCTTTTATTTATAGGGGAAAAACCCAAAACATTTTGATCTCAATTGTAAGTAGGGTCTGCTTGATTCACAGTGCTGCCAGTAACTGGTCTGGCAGAGGAACATACATAAATGTACAGGGACCCATTTGTATCTCCTTGGTGAACTCTCCCTTCCCCCTTTTCACTTCACGTTGTGAGTTTGGGTGCTTTATTAGTTCCATTTCATTTAAATCCATGAGTACTGAGCTGGACACGAGGTTCAGCGTAGAGGTTCTGTTCAGCTGGTTACTGTTGGAGTAGTAAACTGGATTGATAAGAAATGGAACAAGTCCAGAAGGAGTTACCAGCTCCCCCTTGCTTCCAAGCTCATCCTCCTTCCCACTGCCTGGATCTCTTCAAAGTATCTGAGTGTTTACATGTGGCAGTAGTGAACAGCATAGAAAGCCCTGAGATGAATAATGTTTGTTGCCTCTAAGATAAGGTTATAATGTACTCCTGTAAGTAAAGTTTCCACTGCTCACAACCATTTTGCTTAGCACAAAGTCGTGCCCTAAAAGAAGAGGAAGAGGTTTTATGAAGTTGTCAATAACCTCATTAGGGCCCCCCTGAATAAAACCCAGCTTGTACAAAATAAAGGATATCAATATAATAGGATTTATTCCTATACAGTGGCCTTTCAGACAAAGTATGAAGTAGGAGCCCAAACTAGAGAATGAGACGTAGAATATAGTGCCATAGTGACAAGAAAGAGGAAGTGTTATTTTTGAAGATAGCTTGAAGTAATGCTCTTTATCCTCCTTCACCTCCCCCTCTCCCCATCCCCCACAGGACTCTACCAGGGTTCAGTGACCTCTTTGAGTGATATTTTATCAGTCAGACAAAATAATATTAAACTATTAATATCATTCTGCTAAAAAGATTAGAATAAAGATTTAATGTTCTACTTTCAGTGAAGAGCTTGATGACCACCACACAGTTCTGTAATAAAATGGAAACAAATGAGGCAGTTCAAAGTTATGGCTCTCCATGGTTTTTAGGTCTCTCATACATTTTTATAAAACATACATGAGAACTTCTGAATTGTTAAATTGGGTTATTTTTTTTAATGAAATTGTGTTCCAATACAGACCTACATGAAAACTCAGTGGGCTTGCAGGTTCACAGTATGCAGTACCAACACTCCAGTAACTTGAATGCCCTAGCTGGTGTGCCATTTCCTTTTATGTTACGTTAACGTATGCTAAAATTGATAATGATTGGGTTAATAAGCAAATTGCATCTCTCATAGGTTAAAATAAGAGGGTTCTAAAGGAAAAAATATCACTTTTTTTCTGAATATTAAGATTTTCAAAACCTTGATGTACTTGAATGTTGGTAAGAATTTGTTGGAATCTGATGAATACCAAAAGATAGACATCCCTGAATCAAGTTAAAGCATGTCTCCTTTAAAATAACAATGTCCACAGGAACCTAAACAGGTTGGTGTGTGGGGAATATAGAACTGCACGCCTCAGGCGTCATGCACCAAGCTGAAAATTTATCCTGGTTGAAAGTGGAGTAGCATCACTTTCCACCATAAATTTGGAATCGCCATTTTTGTTCTTTCTTCGTGGAAGGAACTTAAGTCGTAGTGTTTATAAGTGACCGGATGATCATCATTCTGATTCTCTTAATCCGTTCTTTCTGCTCTGAAACAGAAAAAGTGCTTACAGAAGAGGGTGTTACAGATGTAGCAGCATCTCTGTTGGTATAACTTCAGCATTTGACATTGTTAGCCTGGCAAAGGCATAGTATACTGTTAACGTTATACTGATAGTTTATTTTTACTTCAAAGTTAGCTTTGCATCAGAGCAAACATCCCTAAAATGCATTAGCCATACAGCATAGGAGTAGAAGCCTCTGAAGCACGAAGCCAGTCAAGGTCTTTGGGGAAATTTTGAGTGCTTTGGGGAATGATTTATTTTCAAACGGTTTAAGCCAAATCAGCTCCAGAAATGATGGGAATGTTCAGACAAGGTACAGGGAAAAGCCAGCTTAGTTCCAAGATTGACTTGCCCGTTCTACAAATAATCTCAGTGAAACTACAGAACACACCTTTATATTTTTACAGACACTCATTCATAGAAGAGCACAAGCCATCAGATATATGACAGATTTTATGACTGAAAGATAAACCATTGAAACCTCCAGGATAAGACAGTCCATGAATGTGTTACCACCAATATGGTGCCGTAAGTGTAACCAGGGGGGCTCTTGTACTTTTAGGTCAGAAGTTTTATAGAAGTAACAGATTTAGTCTCCCAGAGAATGCATACTACGTTAGTTAGTGGCAATGCAGCCCCTGGCTAAGCTCTCAGCTGCAGGGCTATTTCAGCAGTGCAACTGTTCCTGATGATCCTGTAGGGGCACGTGTGTGGAATGAATTCTTCATTTGGGGATAGGAATGGTACTTGAAAAGAAAGCTCAGTGAAAGGCTCGAAACACAATTTTGGTAGATTTAATATAACTGCTTAGGCCAGGGGTTCCTACACTGGGGATTGGGACCCTTCAGGGGGTCATGAGGTTATTACATGGGGGCGAGTCGTGAGCAGTCAGCCTTCATCCCAAACCCCGCTTTGCCTCCAGCATTTATAATGGTGTTAAATATATTTAAAGTCTTTTTAATTTATAAGGGTGTCCACTCAGAGGCTTGCAATGTGAAAGGGGTCACCAGTACAAAAGTTTGAGAACCACTGCCTTAGGATACTTGAAAGGCCCCCTTGGCTATATGTCCTGGGTGAGGAGGAGCTTACTCTGACAGCTAAGGACCATGCCACAAAACAGCAAGCAAACATAAGTATGCCAGCCATTTCTAGTCTATGTGCCAAGAGAAGCATGAAGTTCATTGCACAATCCTATATAAACTCTTGGGGTGGAATCTGGAAGTGGCATTTCTTCTTTTCCCATTTCTCTTTTGTGTTAAAAAAAACATAAAATCAGTTTTCTTGCAATGGTATTTTTATATGTGGATTTTAAAATCATATTCAGAAAATGTTTGTGAAAGGATATGCAAATAAGGCTCTGGCTAAAATTTTCAATACGTAAGTAACATTTTCAGAGGTAACACAGGCATTTAGGAGCCTATGATTGAAATTCAATGAGATTTATGGCAGGGTTTAGGTTCCTAAGTCATTTGGGCATTTCTGAAAATGTTACTCTGCATCTGTTATCACAGTAGAGAATGTAATAGCCCAGTTCCTGCTGGGCATGTGCCTTAACACTGCCCCTCTGGACATGTGCCTGGTCTTCCCCTCCCAACAGTGGCACCTTCTAAGGGGAGATGTGCCCAAATCATCGCTGATGTCCTCTCTTTCATTTGTGCATAAAGGGATATTCACTAATGACCTGGCTCCCAATCTACTCTCCCTACTCCCTGCTTGTGAGTGGGGCACAGCACACACCCTGAGCCAACTTATGTTTATTGTTTCCCAAGCAACTGCCGAGAGAGGAGGAGAACTAGATTAAAAAAAAAAAGTGGTTTTAAAGCAGACCAGGGATTGAACTCAGCGCTTAGCTATATGTAGCCCCTGGGATTATAGTACTCCCTAAAAATAAAGTTTGAAAACTATTAACTGGGGAGAGAGAGGCTAGCCGGTGTTATAAAGCTTCATGTGAGGAGATACCTTTGAAAGCTCAGTAAATCCTTCTGTTACTACAGTCTGCAATCATATCCATGTTTGTACTGTAGCTTTAAATTACAACGTGGGGTGGCAAGTTCAGAGTACTGTTGGATGAAAAATCGTGCACTGAGGCCAATGTGTTACTTTAATCTATTTGATCAAATGTGGTGCACAAATTGTGTGTTGATTGTGAGTGTGTAACTTGGTACCTCAAAAACTCATGCCTTGAAGTATGGAGTGGGGATCAGGCAAGATGAGTTTAATAATTCGCTAATGCTGTGTCTTCATTAGAAACTCTACAGTGGCACAGCTGCACTGCTGTAGTGCTTCAGTGTAGACACACTCTACAACAACGGGAGTGTTCCTTCCGTCGCTGTGATTAATCCACCTCCTGAAGAGGCAGTAGCGAGGCTGAGAGAAGAATTTGTCCATCGATCTAGTGCTGTCTACACCGGCTTAACTTTCTCGCTCAGGGGTGTGGATTTTTCAGACCCCCGAGCAACGTATCCTGCATTTTAGTGTAGACCTGGCCTAATTTTCCCCCATTATTCCCCTCAGAATTGAGATGCTGCATATGAGAGTGTATGCTCCCCAGTAGGGAGCTACAGTATTTGATTCATGGAGCATATGAGCTCCATAGGTGTTTCAGTGAATTTACAAGTTCTTCTGAGTTGTTTTTACTTGTCCGACAAAGTTTACAGGAGCGTGGGTTTCGTCTCCAGAGCTTACCAATTCTGCAGATGCAGCCAGTCTTTTCTAAGTCCAGGCACAACCTTGTAACAGTTGAAAGAAGTCTTCGGCAGTCAACAGGATGTTATCATCCTCGTACCTTGTAAGCTCTGCAACAGCCACTACAAACTCTTTATAGCTCTCCTACATTTGGGATAGTAAACCTTATAAAAATCAGGTTACACCTGAGCAGACTTTGTAACTTCTCAGAGCTTCGAAGATTTCTTTAACAGAAGTTATTTGGCTCCAAGAGTTTACAAGGTCTGCTCAATGCATCTTTGAAACTTAAATTCTTGAACCAAAGCTATTTGCCCTGCAGAGCTTATAAACACTGCATACTACATCAGCAGTTGTTTGTAAACTCCTGAAGACCTCTCAAGTAGTTTACATGCAAACAATCTGACACCGCTTTCAAGGATTCAGTTTGCCATAGTGAAAAAATGAGAATTTTCGGTCTAACCTTGAATAAAACAGTCCTGTGAACTAATTCTCATTTGGGACAAATGAATGAAACAAATCTAAAGTGTCTAGGCAAAGCTGCTTTTAAAAAATATAACTCTATAAAGAACCATAAGAAGACTTCCAAAGTGAAAACCAGCTGTTTTCAAAGTCCTCTATCTCAAAAATGCCTTTTCTGATTAATGTGAAACAAACGGAAAAAAAAATGGTTAAAAGCTCAAAACTACTTAAAGAAAATGTCAGATGGAAAAGACGGCGGCGTCACTTCTTCCTGCCCCCCACCCACACAGAAAGCAGGAGGAAGTTAAAAACTCAGTCTTCTAATAGGTGAACTGGTAAGATGGTTTCTAAGTGTCATCTATCAGGGGCTCTATAATACAGCAGTCACCAGGAAAGCTTTTACAGATTTGCTATTGTAGTAATTCACTGTGCTATTCATATGTATAGAGAAATCCATGAATTCTACACTAAGGGTAATTATTTGCCAAAGACAATTATAAATATTTTAATGGCAACCACATAGAGTGACATATATTTCTAGTTGATATCTGTTGTAGTTTTCAATAACAAATAATCCTTGCAACACACAATAGCATTAACTTTTAATTTGAAATATGCAAAAAATAACCACATATGCTGCACCATGTGCCGTATTTCTTTCCAGGCATATGGAAAATATATGTTTTGTTCCCTTATGGGCAACTTGTTCAGTTCCACTGTATTCCAGCAGAAGAGTTCTTTAAAAAAAAAAAAATGCTGAATACAGTATATGACAGCTAGCTCTGTTTTTTTTAAAACACATGATTATTTTATTGGGGTGTACATTAATTAATCCTGAAACGAGATCCTGTGTGACTTTCAAAGTTGTGTTGAGTAGCGCAGAGTTTAAATATTTTAGTTTTACAACTCTGTTATGCTGGCAGCAAACAATAGTGTCTCAGTAAAGTCAGCATATGAACGCTGCTTGTGATGACATCTGGAAGACTTGTTTTATCTATAAGCACAGTTGTAGACAAATGAAAGCAGACAGATGTAAGGCTGGTGTGGCATCTTTGCCTCAAGCACTCTCTGGCTGTACATTTTCCAGTGTGTCAAAAACAGGGAGCTTTTTTGTGGAATAGAAACATTCTGTCACATCTGTACACCAACTATTGTGCTGCCTTCTCTGAGCTCTGAGGTGTAAAACAGAAGGTACTGTTCAAAATTTAACAAAAGGCCAAATTCCAGTGTTGAGGACTACCTGACGATTCAGAGAATAGGCCACAGAAGGGCATAAAAGGCACAAATTATGAGCTTACACTACTCTTTCTGTTAATAGTAGCTTGTGGGAGAACAGTGGTAGTGCCGGTAGAGGGATGCTCAAATATTTCTGAAAGTATGTTCACGCTGAGGTTTCATTTAAATAATAAATGTGTCTGAAGGGATAGTGGGAAAAGATTCTCTCTGTGTCCAGCGAAGTCTGTGATGGGCCCTTCCGTTCAAAATGCTAGCCTGCGTCTTAGCATGTGAGGCCACTACTCTTTAGGGAGAGTGTAATTCTAACAGACCCAATGCCTTTCAAGTGGAGTTTAATTTTGTTGAGAGAAAAATAATGCCTTTGAAGGGCAATAAAGGAGGGAGGAGGGGGTTGGGTGTTTTGTGAATTATTTTTTCTGTATTTTCCAGGCATCTGAGTGGATACAAGCAGTAAAATTCACTTCGCCTGCCATGGTGCATGCAGTTCAAATTCACGTCTCCAGAGGTTTGTGGCTGGAGAGCTCCAGCCAGTGTATGTGGCACCTAACCCATGCTAATTATGTTTAAATGCATTATTTTTATTTATTTAAAATCTGTGAAGTTGTGGATACAGTTCAGCCTTTGCTAAATGAATTTCATGTCTCTCATCCTGTGCTGAGCAAAAGAAGCATGTTGAATGATTGTAAGCTTAAGAAAAGAATAAGATAAACCATAGATAAGAAGATAATAGTAATTTGGGACAAAATCCCAAAATTCAGCGTAGTCTTCTGACAATTTACGCTCTGTTGGTTGCGTTTGGCTGTATAAAAGCTGGGCTGTTTTCCCTCTGTGGCTTATTTCTCTGCTTTGGAGGAATTGGTGGCATGAGGTAGTGAAGTGCACAAGTAACAGAGAATCGTTATGCTATTAACCTGGGAAAATGCACAGTTGTCCATTTCCTGTTGTGTCCCCACCTCACTACCATCAATCCATCCAGAGTACTTTGTATTCAGAGCCCCTGGGCCCAAGAAAAGTGCCTTTGTGTATATAAAACGGCACTTTTTTGTTTTACATGCTGTTAGCATGGGGCAGAGGAAGTGAGTGTGTAATCGCATATGTACAGCAAATAGCCATTTGTACCTGCAAGGAGCAAATGGGCCCACTCAGATGAATGGATCAGTCTTTAATAGCACTTGAGTGAGCTGATAGGCAGACCCAGATGTACCTGTTACACCAGAGACCTGAGGCCCTTGTACCTTTGCCTGACTTTTCACTTAAAAACTACTGTTTGTGGTTCAGTGACTCCATCACTCTATTTGTATTCCTTTGCTTGTAAGACCATAGACTGCTCCTGAGAGTACTGTTGTCTAAAATTTTAATGCTGACCCCTTGGTAATGTTCCCATATAGGAAAGCACATTAGCTATAACTTGAAGGATGTAGTTTAACAGCCAGCAGTAAATATTTTACTTTGTTCTTCTGAGCATGCTTTTTGTCTTTTTTTTTTAATGTCCAAACCATCACAGAAGTAGCAAATCCCATAAACTGTCCATAGAGCAGACGGTTCTGCATCCACTAAAATTTCATGTCTCATCACTCATTTGCTTGCATTAATGAATAAAAGAGAAAGGGGACTGGGAAAGCTATAAGGGTACTATCCTCAGATCAGTCCAGAGCTCACTTCATTGGGATACTCTGCAGAAGAACTTGTTAAAGCCCAAGCGGTTTATGATTATTAATAATGTTATGTTTGTATTATTGCTGTTAGCAGATAACTCCATATTTTCAGTGTGTTGTTTCTGGTCATTCAAACAGTTCCGGAGTAGTAGCAGCTAGATACTATACAGCTTGTTGCTCTCACCTGCATACTATATATTATTAACTGAGTAAATATCCGTCTAAAACTAAAGCTATTGTGATTTTCTTACCAACTGAACTCTCTCCTGCTTCTGGTGTAATGGATGCATCACAGTTTATTCAATTTCTATTCAATCAAAATACTGCTTGTCATATCCTCTCTTGCATGAGGGTGTGTTAAACAAGATTTAATTCGCTTTTTGGCAGCTGTTTTTTGTTCTTTTACTCTTCTTTTTTCCTCGATTTATGGTGTTTGCAGGGCTGATCCCAGAAACTGATTTTTACTCAGTTAAAACTGTGCAAACGATTGTTCATTTTGATTAATTTACATACTTTGATTATTTTTTAGTTGAATTGTGATAATATCTGGAGACCCAGAGTCAAAATTGCAGCCTCACAGAGGCTAGGGGCTGTTCAGCCATATTTAATTGCCCAGCCCTTAACTGCAGAACAAAATTTAAATACCAATAAATAAATACTCAAGACAAATATCAATTTGTTTCTTCATTTATAATTATTTTTGTGACCAGCTTATCCCCCTCTTTTCTCACGTTGTTTGTGTCCTTACTGTGGCAGTGAGTGCACTGAATTCCATTAGCCTTTTTGACAAGGAAGGTACCATCAACATGAGTAAAGCAGGCAGAATCTGGCCCTTTTAGTTCATATAGCACCAAAAATGTACTAGGAGCTGAAATATAAATAAAGAACTTTTAATAAACACATACCCTGATAGAAAACATCATATTGATTTATCTTCATATTTTTACCATGGTTTTGGTCTCCTTTATAAAAAATTTGTTCTAAATACTTCTAGATCTAGTTTCCCTGCCCTGTGGAAAACTAGATGTAAACCTGTTTAAGATTATTATTTGAAAATGAGGGTGTTTGTCATGTGGTCATCATAAAAAACATGTATCCTCACTGGCATGATTGACAGTGTCTTCTAAGGGGAGCCTGTTAGCTGGGAAATAGTAGCAGCAGGGATATTCTGCAGGTCGGGATAGAAATTCTTTGGGAGAGCTGTATGGGCTGTGCATGGTATCAACCCATTCTGTGGGCCTGTTTCCAGGCAGACTTGTTACTAGCTTTACACCATTGCAACTCCACTGGCTTCAGCTGAGTTAGCGTGTGAGATCAGAATCAGACCCTGTGCCTGGCCCTGTTACTCTCCCCTTACTACCATCCTTCATGAGCACTGAACATTTGCTTCTCCTCTGCAGAAGCATGCAAACAAAGTTTAAAGCTGTGACTAGAGTAATAAAACTTGTATTTGTAAAAATTGCTTTTGTGCATGTGACGTAGCTGTTTAACTTCCTTTTGCCATTCTTGGCTGCCAAAAATACTCTCTTCTTGAACCTTTGTTATACAAGGGTTTCAGTTTAAGTAGGGGCTCTTGGGAGATTTTAGGGCAATTTCATTCACATCAGGTACTGTAATAGGACATTTTCTGATGGTAGTGCATGAGGAATTACACATATACATATCTCCCTCCCATTATATGTTTCCCCATGCAGTGGGATGAAAACGCATCCCTTTGTCTTCATCTGAGCCCTCAATCTTACCCTGCTCAGCCACTCACTAGCATCAGTATTGAGCTTCCTCTCTTTATTCTGAACTGACAAGTCCCTTTTGCAATGAGAGACATGGATGCAATGGAATACATAACGTAGTTATTTCATTTTTGATCACACACAAAAACCCACTGAGATCCCTGTGAGGTGCTCCAATGTACTCCACCAGCATCCGTATGGTTAAGTTAGGTCACACACTTCCTCAGCTAATAAGCAACTGTACATTAGATGATCTATTCTTATTGCATGTAACAGTCTTTTCATTTAAAATGTTTTTAGGTTGAACATTCTGTGTTCATTGAAGAATAAAATCAGAAATTAAGTGGTAGACTATCTAGGAAAATGGCTGCAGGTTAACACCTTGCTGACTGAGTGTACTGAGTTTTGGTGTTTTCCTGTTCATGTTGAACATGTCTTGGACCTGATTCTCGTCTTGCAGAGGTGTAAATCAGGAGCAGCTTTTATTAAATTACTCATCTGTAAGTGAGATGAGACTCAGACTGTCACTTGCGCTTTGAAGAAGCAAAGATTTAAAACCAAGTAAAGAAAGTTAGGTCTGTGTAAGGAAATCAGTGTTGGATAGAGTTTTGGTGGAAATACACCATAAGGGTAGAGTGGCGCAGTGAGGACAAGCTTCAATTTACCTTGACAGAAGTAAGATCGGCACAGGTCTGGAGAAGGAAGTGTAAAATTTCCAACAATGTAAAATTGCGAGGGAAAAAATGAACTCTGGAGAGGCAAAGTAAAAAGAAAGGTGAGAAATAAGGAGTTTGTAAATCACTGGTATTGCCAACTTGGTTTAAAAAATGACTGCAAAGTTTTTTATTCGGGGCAAATGCCGTATCGTGTAATTAGCCCATGCAGGGAGCTCCCACTGAAGAGAATAGGAGTTGTAAGGGCAGGAGTTTAACCTAAGAAGATAACAGAGTAAATTATTAAATTTATTTCATTTATATTACTTATTCAATTGTTAATTTACTTTATCATTCACTTTATGCTGAAGTGACATTTAATTTATCCATATGTGAAAATGAAGGAGAATTCAATCTAATTTAGGTCTAAGCTCTCAGTTCAGGCTGATAGGACAAATTATTTCTTTGACTTTTCCAGTGTTGATAAGCCTCCAAGCTGCCTGCATTTCAGATACTTAGTCACTCTCAGTGGAGGAATGATGTGGAAGGCAGAATGACAACCTTGGTCCTTTTTCTGGGCTGATCACTACCTCTACTTTAAGCTCATTAGTTCAGTGAAGGGAGGGAGAGGAGAAAGATTGCTCTGTTATGAGTCTGACATTAGACATGATTTCAAGATAAATATCTGCTGTGCTTACTGACGGTGGTATTCTATTCCAGAGATCACACTCACTTTTGTTTTCATTGCTTTACTCTTAAAATGTTTGTTAGCCACACTGCCAGCCAATTGGTACAGACACACTGGGACCATAAGATGCTTTTGATCTTTTAAGATTTCTTTAATTGGTTTTGCACAATACATTTGGCAGAAGAGTTATCCAAATCCATTAATTCAGTACTGGTAAGGAAATGGACTGTAATGATGGTAAAGATTGTTATTGGAGTAGAGGTAAATACATTTGGCACACATCCTTTTACTTTCATCACTTTTACACATATCAGCCAGACCTGAAGAAGGAGCTTCCTATGACATTCTGCGATATCATGCATCCTCACGGAGAAAACTATCTTTATCTCCATCTTTGAATCTTGGGCCAGGACTATAGACAACAGAAGGTTCTTTGATTATGAAGTCCAGTAGTCTCTCCCTAACGGAGGTTGCAACCAGTATTATATTATGGTGCCCTTTTTCACTCTCCAGTTCCCTTGTAATTATGGGGGAGAAATAGTAATGTTTTCAAAATAATGTTACTTTTCCTGGGTGAAGTAGAATTTGATCTGATCACTTTAAGAAATTTGAGTAAATATTTTTCATCTGGGGAGATTTGAAAGTGACTTGGTCTTTTTAAAAAAATGTTTGCAGCAGGAACATGTCTAATGTTTATTGAATGTCTGTATTTTAAAAACCTAACTCAAGATTTCACCTGTTGAATAGTCTTCATCAGAATTTTGGGCACAGTCTATTTTTCAAACAATTTAAAAACTAATATTAGCAATATTCCTAAGTAATGCATGGGTCACCATCACGAAAGCAACTGGGGAAAAATATGCCACCAGATAATCTTCATTTTGAAATTTTGCTTTCAAAAACCAGTGAAAAAAACCTTACATGTAGGCTTTTGACATGGAAAAAGGGTGTGAACAGGGAAATCTTGTAGAAGAGCTGATTCTTATAAATGCTGGATTTCAACATGGAAAAATGTGAATGTTGAATAGTCTCCCTGGACTCCATGTTGCCACTCCTCTCTCAGACAGAGCCAAATCTCTGATCTTCATTCTTTCCTGGCTGACCTGGGGCATACAGTACTTCTAAAGTTCTCAAGACTACTTACTCAACTTAGATCAGTATGCTCAGCATATGCTGGACTTGATAGCAATACATGGATGCCAGCAGCTGGTAGGCAATGTAGACCCAAGAACACAAACTGACTTTTGGATGGTAAGGGCCTATATCAGCTGGAGGAAGAGAGGACCAGGCACATGGGGTGAAATTCTGGCTCCACTGAAGTCAATGGCAAAATTGCCATTGATTTCAGTGGGACCAGAATTTCACACATTAATGACTTGTGTCAAAAAGTTTTACAGTGAAATCTTTGTGAACTTAAGTCTATGGGCAGAAAATGTGTGCATTTTTAAGAACATATGAAAGGTTAAGGGTACTTTGGTCTCTGGTACCTTAATTGATCAGTTCCATGCTTTTTTTTTAATGCTTAATTACCTGTAACATTCTTGATACATATATTTTCTAATGAGTATATGAACTATGGTTGAAACCTTAACTTTAAGTTAGCAATTTTTTGTCTGGCATCTTGATAGAAAGTTACTTTAGGTTTGTGGCTGGCCCCTATATGTATATGTAAAGTGGGAGAAACAAATGCCAAAATAAAGGCTTTAATTGTCTCTTTCTACACAGACACACACACACACACCATAAAGGCTTTAATTGTCTTTTTCTACACACACACACACACACACACACACACACACACACACACACCCCAATACTAGGGGCCCAGCACTCGTAGGCAAAGCTATAGGAATTTGCCAAATATTCACCCGTAAGAGAGAGAACTTTTAATAAAGAAAGAAGAGATCAGAAATTTGAAGCTTCCAGCAAAATTATTATAAGCAAATGTAAGTTTAAATATTTTAACTGTGAAAAATATCATGATGCAGTCATTTTAGAAAAACATAGCATGTCCTATAATTGTGCTGTCTATGAACGAGGGGGAAAATTCTGTAGTTCTGATCTGTGCAACAAGAAGAATTAACAGCACATAAATTTTGAGTAATATCAAGGTCAGAGTCTACCCAGATTTATATCAGAGTAAAATGAGAACTGAATTTGGCCCTAAAGGTTTGGTTTAAAAAAAATTATCTAGAGAATTAAGATGAAACCTTGTTCAATCCTCAAATAACCTGGCTAAGCATAGTTCATTTGCATGTAAATTCTAAACTCTGGTCTGAGGCCTTTAGAAAGAGGTTTCTATCATTAGAAATACTTAGACATCCTGGTAGAATTTAGAAATGTATCGTCAACCTTAATTGTGAATTCCTTATCATGCACTAGTGGGTCAGATTTCCACTTTTGCATGTACCAAGCATAGGTGCCACTACATTAATTCAGTCTGGGGTTCTTGTGCATACATATATATTTGCAATTTAAGCCTAAATCTTGATGATATCGATTAGTTACACACCTCTTTATGACATATTGTAGAAATACACATTTAACATTCAACCAGATTATTATCAGGCCATTTAGAATTACATATTGGGCCTAATTCTCATTTACACTAAGGGCTCTTGGTGCCCTCTGGCAGTGTAAAGAGATTTTTAAGTGGGCGTGAATGGTAATTCTCATATTCTTAAGTTCATTTCACACATTTTTCACTGAAGGAATGGAAGTTTTTACATACACAGCCAAAAAAAAATGTACAAGTAAAAATGAAGTGAATCTTCTGCAAACTTGCCCAGCATAAAACCCACAACATTTGCCCATTGGAAACTATGTGAAGGAAATAAGACAAAAAATCTCGAGCAGTGAAAGTGTGGATGTTGGTTTACACTACACACAGTGCTTGTTTGCACCGGTGAATGCTTCTAACATCTTGGTCATTTCGGTGTCCCATGACATCCTTTTGAACTAGACTCTGACCAGGTAAACTCTGTAATGCACTGAACTATGACTCTCAGCAATTGTGAATATTACTAGAAGGTTCAGATACGTCAGGGAAATGGTTAGACTATCTGAGAGTGGGGAGCAGAAATTAGTAGGGGAGCACCTCATGTCTCTTAAGGAGCCCCATTGGCTGTCAGGGAAAAGTATTGAGATAAGATCACAAGATTTTGGGATAGCAGGAGTGTGAATAAAATAATGTCCTTGGTTAGGATCTTAAATCCCTCCTGCTTTTTTGTTTGAAAAATCTAAACCTGACAGATATGGGCTAACAAAATCAAAACTACCCCTTGGTTTACCCATCTCTAGTGTCCACTGACCAAGTTAACTAATAAAGGAAAACGAATTAAAAGGATTTATGGGGAGGTAGTATAAAGAAACAGCTCCCCATTTAACTTTAGGAAATCACAAAGCTATCAGTATTCTGTTGCCCTCCATGTCCTCAGTGTTTTGCATTGCAGGCATTAGAGACTGTTCTTTCTTTTGAGCAGTGGCTCTTACTGCAGTTCTCTCTGCTGCACAGTAAAATATTCCCAACATGCAGCCTGAATTGCACTGAGGAATCCAGATAAAAGACAATGTTTGATTTATTAATTTCTAGTGGATTAGAACTGCAAATGTTTGCTATGTTTTTAATTTGAGAAGTAGAGAGAATCACAGCAGCTTTTAATTATGCATTTTGTGTAATGCAGCTCTGAAAAGAGTAGAGCAAAATTAAAACTGAGGATCAAATGCTAAATCTGAGTAGAGGCTGAAGTGAGCTGTAGTGTAATGCTAATGGTTTTGCGTCTTCCTGGCATTATGTCAATAATAGCTCTAATCACATTAAGCAGAGAGCCCATTAGCTTATTCTCTTCAGCAGCATGCACCATAGCAACATATTGTGAATCCTGAAGTAACTTTTGTCATGAAATCTCTTGCAATGCATTGTCATGTATGGGCTAAGGAGAAGGCAAAAGGTATGGAATTATAATAACAGAAAACAAAACAAAAGAAAACTCACCAGAAAAACTTTCATTGGTGTCTTACCATTTTGCTAGTTAAGCCTCATTTAGCCTCCACGTTATTTAAGGGATTGAAAACATTCTATCCATTGTCCCTACTTGGATAAACTGAGAGAGGCTAGTGCAATTTATACGAAACTGAGTTTTCTTAGACTGGACACTCATGGGAAACTACCTTTGATAATCTTAGTCCTTGGGGTCAGGAGGAGGGTGGCATCTTTGTCACATTTAGTAATTGCATTTCCCCATCAGTTTCAGCATACAAACACTATTGCTTCTGCATCTTTGTGTATAGATAAAAGAAGTGCTACCACATCACCGCTGCCCTCTGCTCCACAGGCATGCCATTCCTTTCGGGATCCTGTATAAATCTGCCTTCCTTGTTTTTTAAAACCCTTTTTATTCTTCCACTTCCCAGATGGAAGGTCAGATTTTGAACCCCATTTATGCTAGTAAAATTTGGTGGAACTCCATTTAAGTTGCTCATGATTTTTGCCAGTGTACAGAGATGAGAGAACTAAGATCTGACCTCAGAACCTCACACACCACCTCCATTTACTGAACGAAAGAGGCATACAAGTATTTAAGGGTAGAATTTGAGGCATTGTCTGTCTAGATTCTTCCCTCTCCCTCTGCTCATCAGTTGCTGCTTTCTTCCCTGCCCTTCCACAAGTTCTTGTCACAGCTGTTGTGAGATTGTTCTCCTCTGTTGTGGTGGGTGTTTGGTACAGTCTGTGCCTCATTGACTTTTTATCTATTCAAGTCTCAGCTGAAAACATTTCTTTATACCATTACCTGTACTACTTAATTTTTCCCCCTGCTACTATTTAGAATATCTCTAGGAGATAACTCTGGACAGCATTTTGGAATACAGATTGTTTGAAAGGTGCTACACAAAACAACGTTATGTCTGTACAGAGAACTGTACATAGGGCATCACCTTCACACACCTATAAACCATTCCATATTTAAAACACTAGAAATACCAAGGAGCAGGGTGGCATATAGTTGCTTGCTCCTGGGAAGGCAGTAGACTTGAAGGAAGGAAGAGCCTGACCATGTTTGGTAAAATTCACATTCATTCATTCATTATGCCCTCCACCCCTCTCAGGGTATGGGCCACCAACAATAGATTGCCAGAGGATTCTGTCCTGGGCCATTCTTTCAAGTTGAGTCCAGTTGTATCCCATCTTCGTGATGTCTTCCTCAAGGTCACATCTCCAGGTGTTTCTTGGACAGCCTTTCTTCCGCTTGCCTTGGGGTTTCCACCTCAGAGCCTGTCTGGTGATGTTAGTTGGTGATTTCCGCAGGGTATGTCCTATCCAGCTCCATCTTCTCTTCCGGATTTCTTTTTCTACAAGAAGTTGGCTGGTTCTCTCCCAGAGGTTGGCATTGCTAATGGTATCTGGCCAGTGGATCTGGAGAATCCTTCTGAGGCAGCTGTTGATGAATGTCTGGATTCTTTTGATGGTAGTTTGTGTCATTCTCCTGGTTTCGGCCCCGTGCAGCAGTACAGATTTTACATTGGAGTTGAACAGCCAAATCTTTGTTTTCAAGGCCAGCTCTCTGGAGCCCCAAATGTTTTTGAGCTGTAGGAAGACCACTCTTGCTTTGCCAATCCTTGCCTTGACATCCGCGTCTGTACCTCCCAGCTGGTCTATAATGCTGCCCAAGTAGGTGAAGGACTGCACTTCTTCGAGGGAACGTCCATTCAGGAAGACTGGTTTGTTACTGCTGTGCTAATCTTCAGGATCTTGGTCTTGTCTCTGTGGATGTTGAGTCCAGCCTGCGATGATGTGGCTGCCACAACATTTGTGTTCTCCTGTATCTGCTGGTGACTGTAGGAGAGAAGTGCAAGGTCATCGGCAAAATCCAGGTTGTCAAGCTGGCTCTACAAAGTCCACTGGATTCCGTTCCTACGTTCGCTGGTGGACCTCTTCATGACCCAGTCGATGACGCGAAGGAAGAGAAACGGCGACAACAAGCATCCTTGTCTAACTCCTGTCTTCACCTGAAAGCTGTTGGTAACCTGCCCTCCATGGATGACTCTGCACGTCATTCCCTCATATGAGTTCTTAATCAAGTTGACCAACTTGGCTGGGATGCCATAGTGTTGAAGAAGGTTCCAGAGGGTCTGTTGATCAACGCTGTTGAATGCCTTTTCATAGTCGATTAAGTTGATGTACAACGATGAGTTCCACTCCAAGGACTGTTCGACTACAATGGCGGAGTGTTGCAATCTGGTCTGTGCAAGATCTGTTCTTCCGGAAGCCCGCTTGTTCATCTCGAAGCTGTGGGTCTACGGCGTCCCTCATTCTTTCTAAGAGGATTCGATTGAATACCTTGCCTGGCACTGACAGAAGTGTGATGCCTCTGTAGTTATTGCAGTTGCTGAGGTCACCTTTCTTGGGTAGCTTGATAAGATAGCCCTTGTTCCAGTCATTTGGTATCACTTCCTCCTCCCAGATATTTGCAAAAAGGGGGTACAGCATCTCGACTGAGGCATCCAAGTCTGTTTTCAGGGCCTCCGCTGGGATGTCATCAGGTCCAGCTGCCTTCCCGTTCTTCATCAGGGCGATGGCCTTCCTGATCTCTGCCCTGGTGGGCTTGCTGCTGTTGATCGGAAGGTCCACGTTGGCTGGGGCGATGTCCGGAGGATTTGGTGGTGCTGGTCTGTTCTGTTCAAGAGCTCAAAATTCACATTAAAGGGAAGTTACCCCATTGCGATAGGGCGTATAACCCATAGAGTCTTCATGGGATCGGCAGCTACTGAGACTGCTTGCAGGCACAATCCTGAATACACTTATGCAACTGAGCACCCTTTTGACTATAACCAGACTACTCATACAAGTAAAAAAACCGTGAATGTTTGCAGGATGCGCCATGATTTGGACTGTGTTCTCTGCTCTTGCAGATCTTTTCAAGCATTTGCACACATTTCTTTGTTGACATACAGAACATGGGAAAAAATCTTTTCTTTTAAATTAAATATTGCTATTGTAAGCCACAAGTCTCGCTTTTTTCCCTTCCTGTTCTATAAAAATCCCCCTGGCATTTCCCATTTAAATTGGGCTTTTAAAGCCAAAGAGGAGTGCCATGCTCCAAAAGTAATGGATTTTATTTTAAGTAAATAATATTTTGGCAAAAAAAAAAAAATACCAGTTGAGCCTGACCACAAGCAGTTATTTTAGGGTTTTGCAACTATTTATTATTTAATAAAATGCTAGATATTTTTAAAAAACACTGTAAATACAAAGTGCCCTGGTATGTAATAAGTTATAAACCTCTTTCTAGAAACACACTTCACAATTTTTCAGTTTGTTTGTAAATCCCGTTTGCAATATTTGGAGGGAGAAGGGATACAAAATTCTTTTCTGTCTCACAGATCCACAAAATTCTGCCAATACAAATCTGAGACATCGAGGGCAGGAGAGAGAATGCAGAGGAAATGGCCCAGTGCAAGGAATGATCCAGCCTGTCGTAATACTTACAGGCTGAAGCCTTTCACTTAGGCCTTGCTCATGGGACAAGGATTTCATTCACCATGAAGAAAAAAACAGAACTCATTTTTTAAAATTAAATAAAGAGGGAATGCACAGTAGGAAAGAGGGTGCAACTTTGGGGTCTCTTCCCCTGTTGGTGTGTGTGCACAAAATCCTAGTGATATCTGTGGAACCCTGCATTGCTGTGAAAATGGATTTGAGGGCCACATTTTCACTGGGATGTCAACCTAGTCTCCAG
Source organism: Dermatemys mawii (assembly GCA_007922305.1). NCBI lineage: Eukaryota > Metazoa > Chordata > Testudines > Dermatemydidae > Dermatemys > Dermatemys mawii. Next base: position 27,272,735 of record ML677339.1, on the reverse strand, counting down.
AATAATGGATGCAATTTCTCTGTATGCATCCTTATGCGTTGGTGCATCTTGAGCAGTTTTGCAAACACAAGTGTATTTCATGCTCAAATACATTTTTACCTAAAAAATCTGGTGAGAGATTATCTTTGAATCCCTTTCAGAGCCCCCAAACATCCTCTGTTTTGCTTTCACTATCTGCCTTCCACAAATGATTAGCATCCCGTGGCCGTCTTGCTGGATCTTGAGCACCGGGCACATAGCCTGCAATCATAGTTACTATATACGTTAGCCAGAGGAGGAATCACTAGAGGGTAACGTGAAATGCTCCATCCCTCCATGGGGATTTCTCAGGGGATTCCTTCTTCCTCAGGTCTGGGACATGGGTATATCTACACAGTAAAAGTTATGGTCATAATGAAGGCACTGGATTTATGGTTTATTACACAATCTGTAGCCCAATAACCACACTTTTTGTGCTTTGACTACATGAGTGTTAATGGATCATTTTGCCTTGAAAAGTCCCTTCGAATATGTGCTAACTACTTATGCTAAACTAGCTATTTGACCTTCTATTGAGCTGTGACCCTGAGTACCTTTCCCAGACTGGAGGAAGAGCTCTGTGTAGCTCATCTCTCTCACCAACAGAAGTTGGTCCAATAAAAGATATTACCTCACCCATCTTGTCTCCATGGTATTCTGGGACTGACTTGCTACAACACTGCAAACAGCGCGCAAACAGTGAGTTAAAAAAAATCTTAAGACTCCCATACTTGGCCCTCATTCTAGACAATATCTCTAACCCCCTCCCATCACACCCCACCCCACCCCCAAAAAACAACTGAAGAACAGAGAGTTAAATGTAATAACTATCAGTATTGCATTATCAACTAATAATGGCTGGGGTATATGGTTAGTAAGGATTGGTTATGTCTCTAATATTTCTGCTTATTGATATCTCTACTAAAGAAAAGGTTTAAAATGCTAATTGTGCACGTAACTAGTGTACATAACCACATGTTCCTATCACTGCTACCCTCCCCCACTCCTTCTGTTTGCATGTTACACCTTGGCTTAGTTTAGACCCCATTCCCATAAATATTTATGCACATGCTTAACTTTACATCACTGAGTGGTCCCGTTGACCAATGGGATTGCTTCTCTGAGTAAAGTTAAGCACGTGCCTAAGGGTTTGGAAGATCTAGATTTCAGATTATAGCCTCATCAAGGAAGGACCTTTCTGTTTTTAGGGGAGGTACAGTGCTCAGAATAATGACGCCCAAACTGCTGAAGTCTCTGGTTGCTTCTGTGATTCAAATAATAATAGTTATTAATACAAACACTGATCTTGCACCATTGTTGTTGTGTCCTGTCCAGTTTAGGGCCCAAGTCTACAAACAATTCTTCTGGGTGTAGTGCTTATTAATAGGAGGAGCCTGCTAATGAAGTTACTCATGCTAGTAAGGATAGCCCAGTTAAAGTGTGTTTGTAAGATACAGTTTATTAGACTGGAAGCTCCTTAGGGCAGCGGCCTGCCATTTTAATTTGCCTGTAAAATGCCTGACACAGCTATGAGCCTTTGTAAATAAATTAATAAGAAAGCAGATATGTCCATACAGTAGCTCAATCAGAACTATATCTCTACACTTCCTGGAGCCTTATAATTCAGGTGAGGACAGTGCTTGGGGGATAAGGGAAGCGAGAGGGAAGGTGTAAGGTGATGCTTCCTAGGGAAATTCACATTATGTAGGAGAGATGGAAAGGCTTGTTCTTTTTTTGTTCTTTTATCATGTAGAACACAGCAATCATGCTCTGTAGCTTCATGAGAGGTGATCGTATTTCCAGCTCTGTGGCAGGTAGAAGACATTGTTATAGCCTGAATACACTTACATCTGAATAAATTCCCAGAGAGGCTGAGAATCACTGACATGGTAGGTATGTAAAACCATGTAACTGACAACAAGGCCTGTTGCACTTTTGTAGCCTTATTGAATCAGTGGAGCGCACAGTCCCAGGTGAGGTAAATGTCACCAAGATCTGCATTCCTGACAGGGAGATACACCTGAGATTCAGGGGACAGTCTTGCATACTGCTGCTTAGCCCAGTGTCACTGAGGCTTTAACACTGATTTTGAAAAGTATATTTTCAGAACTGTGAAATCAGTGTTTGTATAAGTTGATTGGGGGCAATGGAAAGGAAGGAGTAGGCAGGTTGTAAGTTTTTAGGGGCAAGGACAATGTCTTTAGATATATACAGAACCTGGCACAATGGGGACTCAAACCTAAACTGGATCTATAGGGGCAACCATTATACAAACATTAAATAATAATTAAACACTTATAAAATATTTGAAATAGCCTGCAATGCTGTTACATTTTCTCTGAGCTTTATTTGTGATAGCATCACATCTCAAGCTTTTTTTTTTTTTTTTTTGGTGGTGGGCGGTGGTGCCTGAAAGGGAAGTCTCTTGTAGAATTCCACTGAAAACAAGGAAAGGACTACTGTAGTTCAAATATAATAGCAGCTAAGTCCCAGTGCTCTCTGAACATGAAATGCAAGCCAGATAAACGAAATGACAAAAGAACACTATTAAGAAGCATTGTGTATCCAGCAACAAAGCTTCACGTTATCATGAAGTCTGAGAAACTTCTTTTCTATAATTATAGCAGTGAATTCTGTCTGAGCGTCTTTCACAAGAGAACTGTTAAACTAGACCAGTGGTTTTCAATCGGTGGCCCATGGACCCCTGGGAGTCTGCAGACGGTCTAAGATTTTTAAAGGAGTTCACACTGTGATTTGAAATTTTTTAGGGGTCCACAAATGAAAAAATGTTGAAAACCACTAGACAAAATTAGGCGGAGGATCAAATAACTTTAAATAGTAAATAGATTTTTCCAGAAAATGTAATAAAAATGTCCAGGAGCTCATTGTTTGTGTGCCATTATTTTAAACCAAAGCATTGTCATCTGGTTATCACTGTTTGATACTGGGCCTGATCTAATAAGGCACCATTCCTATACCTCTGTATGTATGTCTGTTTTCTAAAAACACATGAACGGAGTAGTACACAGACCAATACATGGGCTTGTGGTGAGACTAAAATTCCATTGACGGATTCCATTGAAGGGTTTTGTTCTCTTGTGGTTTATGTCATCATCAGAAACTTGAAATGGAAATGTAGCCTTGTGGAAATCAATCTGCCTTACATCGCTGTATATAATGCAAAGTGCTTTAAAAATGCAAAATGAGTGCTGCTTTTACTGTTCTGGCATCGGTCCATACCAGTGCTTGCATGAGGGCGGTTATATTCTAGACAGGTATGCCATAGCCACATTTCTCACTGCAACTGGTTGAAAAAAGCAAAAGGAGGTGGGTGGGAGAGGGAGCAGACTATTGCTTTTCCTCTCTGGTAAATTCCGTATATCCTTTTGACCACATTATTTCTTCTTTCCAAACCTCACTCTGTATTGCTACCACAACTACTTCTGGAGCTTCATTAACTAGCTTCCTCGGTTTCTTTTCTGTCTTAAAAACTTTTGAACCAGATTGCAGTGTCCCCCTTTATTTTTTTTAACAAAAAAAAAGAAGCCTAAAAACTCCCAACCCTACCTCAGACAAGTGTAAACAAATCTGCAATCAGTAGAGAGTGGATGAAGTTACAGTGAGGGAGTGAGAGTTCTCCAGATACTGTGGTACTGAAAATAATATTAAAAAAATCCTATATAGAATGGCATATATAAGAAAAAGGTGTAATTTCAACTGAAATGATGGGAAAATGTTCATCTGGAGATCCAACAGATTGTTCGTAACCATAGCAATTAGCTCAGCTATGAAAGATCTCTCCATAGCAGACAGGTAGTGGTAGCTAATGGTATCAGCAGGAGCAGGTAGATGAACTGTACACAGATGATCCATTCAGAGGCAACTCAGTAATGGAGGCCATTCCATCACACTCAGTTGACCTGTACTCCAGATTACTTGCATTCCAATGCATACAGTTTTCAGTGTGAGACATATTACTCTGGGGATGTCAAATGATCACAAATTAGTCTTAATATTCAATTAATTATTGGTTAACCCTCAGGAGCTCCCAAGGAGTGATGAACTCACTGAAATTCATAGTCCCACAAGCAAAGAAGAAAAGAGGCAAATCAGAGCTGCCTTTTGGCTCCCTTTTTTACATTGCTTTTGGAAAGGAAGTCAGCAATTTTGACCACACTTCTTTTTTTATAAGGCTGTGTTAGAGCACACACAAAAAGTTGCAAAGCCCATATGCATAGTATTCCTCTCTGGATCCTCAGCTCCTGGGTTTGTTACTCCAAGCATCGGATAAACAATAGGCTGGCTGAAAGCCACCTTTCCCCTCCCCATACTTGATTCAAGCATAACTTGGCTGGACCTGAGGATCTGGCCCTATGCATCCTTTACACCAATGATAGGAGACTTGAGTAATATCTTATTTGGTGCAACTTACACTCAAAGGGCCTGAGTCTGCCCTTGCTTTCACCAGTGTGAATCAGAAATAATGGTGCTGAGGTAAATGAAGTTATAGTGGTGTACAATTACTTTATTACTGCATCTGCAGTTAGCGAGGTGGTTGTTCTAACAATGTGTCATTTGTGAATTTAAATTGCAAGGGGAACTTTAACTTCGATTTTCCTGCTTTTTTTTCCCACGTGCACCTTAACATTGCATTCACATAGGTTTTAATATTGATATATGCTGCACTTAAACATAGAGAAAAAAATCCTCAAACCAGAGGAAGTGAGACAATACATCTGAGAGATGTAGAAGTAAGTAAAACTTAATGATGTTCTCTGTCTACATAATATAGAATGGCTTACTATAAATACCAAGTAATGGCTTGTGTGATACTGGACATGAGCTTTGTTTTTACTTGTTTACTCCTGACTGTGGCATTAATTAGTCACCTTCATTTTAATGTAAATTGGTGTCTTTCCTCTTTCAGATCAATGTTATATCAGACCTAAGCCATCATGTTCTTATACTGCTATTACTGTTTGCTGTGTCCTTATTGCAGTGTAGGTATTACAGTGTAATTTGTTTCAACACAGTCGTGCTACTGTGATGTTCCTATGGTGAATTTCATCAGTAATTTGTTTTGATTAATGGGTTTTAGAAGGAGTGACAACCTCCTTCAACGCCATGTTGATTGAGACCAACATGTTTCATCTCACCTTGCTTGTTGAACCCCACCCAATCGAAAGAATTATGACGCAGCTAGCTAAAAACATACAAAACAAATGCATCAGTTGTTCACATAGCAACAGTAGTGTAGGGTTTTCTAATGATGTGGCAACAGCAGGTTTTCCTAAGACATCAAAGATATTTGCAGAACTTCATACAGGCATGTTTTAAATAGCTTAGAAATGATACCTCCACTTGAGTGAGTTTTATAGACCTCTCTACGAATCTGACCGGTCCTCATGCAGGTAAAATTGCCAACGGCTTGCGGGCTTCTGTTTCCCACTGCCTGTGTTAATACTGCAAAAATGTGGCCTTGTATGTGTAGATTTTATGATGTTCTTTGTTATGTGGAACCTGGTCCAAGGTAAGACATTGAAAAAGGGGGTCTTACATCCTTCACAAAACTGATAGAACTGCACCCATTTCAGGTCTTGCATCCATTGAGGGGCATCTGGGAATTGGAGATGCTCTGTACTGGAGGGTCACTTTGCATGTAGGGATGAGTTTAGTTATTTTCCATGTGCATCATGATATTTTCTGCAGTATGTATGAATTACATAGGACAAGGTATTTGGCCCTGGTATATGAGTATGTATCTGTAGGCAAGCTGCTGCACAGACCACAGAGACTGAATCTTTTTTTCACCCTTGTATTAGATGTGTGATCAACTTGAGAGGACAAGACTCTGCAGAGGACAGGATCATATATCTGGGGGGAGGATGCGGGAAATTAAGTAATTTCATTTTATTTTACTAGTTTATTTGAGCTTCCTACCAGATTGCCATAAATAAATAAGATGTGGAATGTTTACATGGTCATGGCCTGATTGAGCAGTTTCAGATGTTACTATGAATTTTCTTGGTCTCATAATTTTTAAACACAAAATCAAAACCAAGAAGTTTGTAAACCTCCATGTGTTTTTTATTGTTGTTGTTAAAAAGTGAACGTTGAAAGGCAGCACTAAAGCTGCTTTATTAGCCATCATTGGAGCAATTTTGGATACCCTTCCTAAATTCTGGGGATATGCCAGAGACATAAAAAAGTCCCTATTCAAATGCATGTTGTGGGCTATTCTTACTCTCTCTTTATGAAAATAATTCATTTTATTCACTTCACAACAAGGCTCTTTGTTCAGGAAAGGCACCTCTGCATTGAATGGTCTGTTCCCTGTAGCAAACGCACATCCTGAAAAAAAAAGTAAACAAAAATAAATACAGCACTGGGCTATCCTAAAATCTACTATGTAATTAGAGAGAGAATGTTAATATAGTGATTTCCATTCAAATAATGTGGGACCGACACTTTCATCTCAAGTTGTGGATTATTCTATTTGGGATCTCCTGGCTATTCTTTCTGTCAGAAGAAAGCAAATGATTCCCTTTGACTGAACCAGTTAAATTAATAAAGGCAATATGTGGAGAATCATTCCTGAAGACTCACTGGCTGATCATACCCTGTATGTCTTATTCTTGGTAGCTGCTTATAAAAGCAGGAGTCTTACAAATGAACTCTGTCTTGGGTGTCACACTGTCTACAACTTGCATCCAGGGAAAACAAATGAACTGTACTTCACTTCTCTGTTGTTAGCTAATCTTGCTCTCATTCTCTCTTGCTTTTCAGTTTTCCTGTAATTAGAATCATGTGCAACTTTCTCATCAAGCCAGATTTGCCTAAAAATTCACAAAGCTGGGTAAAGTTTCAAGTAAACGAAGGGTATTTATATTGCCCCAATTACTGTATCATCTGGGTCTCTCACAATCATTCATGTGTTTACTTTCACAACACCTCTGTGAGTAAGGGGAAGTTGTTCTGTCATCATTTTGAAGCTGTGGAAGAAACACAAAGAACTAAATGACTTGCCCAAGAGTACTCAAGAAGCCTGTGAGGATGTAGAGAATTGAACCTTGGTAGCCAGTCACTGGACCATCCCCTTCCTCTCTGCTTTGAGAAATAGAAATGAAAATCAAGAAAAGATTTGGTTATTTTTGCAGGTAGCAGTTGTTTGAAATTCATGGTTTTATTTTCTTAACTTAAAACCATGCACAATTTAGTAGCTTCCATTGAGTTTCATTGTATTCTAGAGGTTGTTTGAACCTCAAATTAAAAGTGCAACTCCAGGGCTACAAACTGAAAATAAAATTTGTAGGAAGACTTGTGAACCAGACCCACCTATTTCAGCATATCCTCATCTACAATCAACCTTCCACTTTGTGCAAGGTCACTTCCTTGGATGTCGGGGAAGGACACATTAAAACTCAATTCTGAAGTCCTTACTTAGGCAAAATTCCCATTGAATCAATGAGGATTTTGCCTAAGTAAAGGCCCAATCCAACCCCCTAAGAAAAGGATGAGGATTTCCTAAGAATTCCCATAAGGATTTCCTCATCCTAAGAAAAGGATGAGGATTTTGCCTAAGTAAAGGCCCAATCCAACCCCCTAAGAAAAGGCATGTTAATCCATAAAATTTACAATACTCCTGGCTCCAACTCTCATACTCATCCTCTTTTCTAGACTACACAGTGAATTTATGTTGTGTATTCTGAGCTCATTCTGTGCTTGTGGAGCAACCGTGCAAAATATAATTTTTGCTCCTGTTTTCCTCTACTATCTTTGAGAGATCAGTACTGTAGATAAAGTTCTGCCATGTAAAAAATTTGCTACGAGTGATAAGTAAGTGATATGAGTGTAACGTTTCTTAGCAGTTTTGAATATTTGAATACGATGGCCTTCAACTTCCTCTGTAGAATTTCTTCCCAAAACTAATGCTCTGAATGAACAGGCTTGTTAACAGTATACACATTTTGAATTTTATGGTAGCTTCATGCTTACCTCAGCCTTTAGCACCTGCTGGTCTATGTCCATGCAGAGCGTCACTTAGCTTTTTGAATCAGCCATAGATCAAAGATATATACTTTTACTTAAATGTAAAAGAGCTCAAGCAAAGCTGAATAATATCCATGTAAATAGTATTCCTTAATGAATGGAGCGCTCTGCAAGGAGCTCAGCATCTCTAGAGATTGTTCAAAGAAATCTGATGAAACCAGAAATGTGCTCAAAGAAACTAATGTGCAAAAGAGAGAGAGAGAGAGAAAGAGAGAGACTATAGCCAGCATGAATGTGTGTAATTTTGTTGTTTGGTTTCTTAGTTGTCTCCTTATTATTTCACCCTGTTATATTTCCAAAGATCTTTTAAAACTTGTTTTGTTAAACCAGTCCAATGTTTCTTCCAATCAGCAGTCAGCCCCATTACCCTGCTCTCCATGGTTAGAATTGGATTTTGCACCCGCTCTTGTCTGCACAAATGACAGGTGCTAATCCTCACCTTCATTTGACGTGACACAGCCAACTTAACCAGTAAAAGTGTGTAACACTTGTCTCTGTCATGCATAGTTACTATGCCATTAGCAAAGGTCAGAGGCCAATGAAACTCCAGATTAAAAGAGAAACATTAATGATTTGGAAATGCATTTTTCCAAGTTTTGTTAAGCAATAGCATTTTGTTCCGTGCACATTTTTTAACCCACTGTTGCCTTTTGCTCTACCTCCAGCCACATCAGGGTAAACATTTCCTTCAGCTGAGGGGAAAAAAAGTGGGAGGGAGGGGGGATACTGCAGCACTTTAATTTATTTCTGCAGTGGATACCCTGCTGAAGTTGCATTGACTGAATGCAGGACAGACAGAGAGATCAATCCTGCTGGGACCAAGGCCCTTGAGGTAGTGCTTACTCAAAATCGATCAGGCTCTTCAGCTATCCCTATCAATGTCGGCTCTTACATTTTCCTCCCATTTTGCTACAGCATTTTCTTCCAACCTGTGCTGAAGGCGTGATGAGAGGTACTGTACTTGTGCATGTTGCTTACAAAGCCATTGTTATCGTCCAGCAGCTCGATTTACCCATTGTTTTTAAATAGGACACATTCGTAATCCAACTGAATGAAAGCACATATTTCATGTAACACAGGTTAGAACAGATCTGCAGTGTTGGTGTGACTTGTTTACTTCCACTAACTAATCATCAGCTTCCAAAATTCACGCACTTCACATTTCATCTGCAGAAATTTCAACAAATAAAATGTGATGCTCTTAACTTTCAAGGGCCAAAGTCTGCACTAGTTTACACACCATTTCTTTAGCTTCCGGGAGCTGAACTGTGTGCATTCGTCAGAGTACAGCAGCGAACATGTTTTAAGATATACACAGAAAGGCATGATTTGCTAAATCTTTAGAAGTTGTGTAAATTATACTGCAATATAAAATAGAAGGTATTATATGTACAGATTGTGTGAGTGTATATACACAACTCTCCCTAAGGATGCTTAATGTTGATGCAGGATGGGGTTTTGAAATATCCATTGGTTCTACTGCAGGTTATGCAGGGACGCCACTTAAGTAGCTAAAATTGTATCACATCCTCCTAAGCATCTATTAGACTGGCAGTCTGGGAAATACATTTACCCTAAAAGGGTTAAACCTGAGGATTAGGGAGCACTGAAAGGCTCCCAGGCTTGGCAGTGGCTCTTCATGTTGTTTGCTGGTCCCAGGTCTGTTTAGGTCAGTTGTGACTGGAAGTTCTTGTCGTGTGATGGCTGTTTGGTGTCCTATGTGGTGATCTTGGTCCCGGGGAGCAAGTGTCCTCATCACAAACCCACCGCAATTTATGCAACGAAAGGGCCTGGAGATTCAGTGGCCCTAGTGGCCTTAGGGGTTGCCTGTCCAAGTTGTGGTGGAGCCAGTACGGGGAAGGCTGTGTCTTCGGTGTTATTTGTGCTGTATGTGCTGTGCAGATAGCTAGAGGACTGAAGCCTCCAGGTCTCTCTGTCTATCACTTTTCATGGCGCTGCACTAACAGAATGTTTGTTTAATAACGAGTGGCAGGTTTAAGCTTGTTCTTGTTAGCCTCTTCATAATTCAAATTCACTCTCTCCCTTAGACTTCTAGTCCTTCTAAATACAGGATACTTTATGGTAGTTGTGGGGTTAACCATTGCCTAAGGATGGGGGGAAATTCCTGTCATCAAGACCGTCTCTTCCTCTAGGGGGCTGTCACTAACCTTCTGTGTGTGCTTACTCAGTGCCTATCAGGACAGCCACCATTGGCAGCAGTAAATGGAGCCCATTTTTTTCTGCTACTGTGTGTCAATGAGGAGACCCAAAGCACAGACATTGTGTAATACAGCAAAGGTGCTAAGATAATTTTGTTAATGACATTTTAAAAAAATAGACTTGAACACTGCCTACCTAGACTTACAACCTCAGCAATCCCATTGGAGTTGTGAGACTGATCAGGGCAGACGTTGGGCCTTTGTGTTCCATTTGTATTGCTGAAAACAGCAGGGGGTGGAGGGCGAAAAACATTGAAATTGTGACATTAGGCACATCCGTTCTGATCTAGGCGAGAGAACGTTTGGGAAATACTACCAGATAGTCATGTTGTCTATTAAAATAACAGGGAAAGCAGTTAGATGATAAGACCATTACCGTTACGATTGGTTTTTGTGTTTCTCCTATTCTCGCAACCCTACCCCCATCACCTCAGGGCTCCACTACTAAATCCTGACCCATCATCTCTGAAATATATCGCTTAGAACATTAAATACGTTTTTACTAATTGTGATCAGGCTGAAATTCAAGTGCTGTGCTTGTGGGGGTTTTTTTTATCAGAAGCCATATTTAAGTGATGACACACAGTAATTTGTTCATTCTTCTGTCAGTGTAATTTACAAGGCAACGACAGATAACATGGCTATACAAGATTCATTTACGGTGACACAATGGCAGATACACAGAGCAGAACCCTGCCTATGAGATAAAGTGGACTGAGTGACTTATGCAGTAATTAGGGGATAATTGTCATTAACCTCGCAAACAGTAGTTTACCCATATTGTTTAAAAGGCTCCAGGATGCATAATGACAAGGTAATCTGTCAAAGCGCTAGGGGGAAATATTAATAAGATTTGTGCAAGCCTGGATAGAAAATATGCAGAAAGCGGCCACATTAAGCTAATTGGTGGATGAATATACACTTGTAAAAGTGCTTCTAATGGCACGTTTGCTGCTCTCCAAATGACTACTGTTAATGTGGAGAAGTGGGCTGCCTAGAAAGTCAGGACTGCTGGGACAAGAGGGTATTAAGGCATGCAGGCACAGTTATTATTACCTTGCACACCGCAATATATTTTTCCCACTTTCTTCTGTATTTCAGTGCCTGTAATGTGTGCAGATAGATAACTTGCTGCACAGTTTATGGATTTGAATTTTTATATTCTGCCAACCTTTGCCTTTTTAGCATCATATTTGCACCCTGCTGTCTTTCTTCTACGTCACACGCGCATCTACAATAAGCTTGATTTTCCCAGCATGATTTTTCTTTTTGTGTAAACAGTCAAAAGAAAGAGGCCTCTTAAGATCATTTTGTATATATTGCAATAATAATGCATGTTTCCCTAATGAATGCTAAGGACAGAAATCAGTCTTCCTGTTCTTCTATACCCAGCATAAAGCACAACTATATTTCTTTATTGAGTCACTACTTTGTATTGAATCAGGGACTTAAGCATTTTATGAAATCTGCCTACACTTATCAGTACTTTTTACTCCTGTGTTACTGTCTTTGGGTAAAATACTAAATTCCTCCTTCTGTTCCTATACTTGCAAATCTCCCACAGACTTCAATGGGTGCTTTGTCTATGAGATCATCAGGAGTTGGTCCTTTGTTTCTTATTTTTTCCAAATAACATTGACTAAATGGTTCATAGATTTAAGGCCAAAGAGGACCGTTAGGACAGTCTAGTCTGACCTGAATATTGGGTATCTTACTTTGTTTTCACTGTGCTGCACATTAGATTTAGTCACTGACTGTAGCATATAGGACATGACGATTCATCTACACATGCTTTGTATCGTAGCTGAGATCTTGGCTAAACAGCACCTAGGCAACTGCTGGAGCTATATATGTTGTAAATATAATAATACATCTTTAGGGCTTTCTACAAACATTTGCAAATTCTCCCAATATCCTGTCCATTATTCCTCTTTTATGAATGGCAAAGCATAGACAAGTTTAAAAGACTTGCCAAAGGCGCACAGAGCTTGCAAATAGAATCCCAGAATTGTAATTCCCAGTCCAATTATCAATGTATTAGGTAGCACTGCCTCCCAGACTATGAAAATTCCAATGGTTACATAAATTACATGATCACATTAACAGTATGGGCCAAATGTTCTTAACAACCAAATTATACAGTCATTTATGCAAAATTGGTAAGTGCATCTGAAAACTTATGATTGCCACCATGTAATGGGTGGTGGTCTTGAGAGTTTTTTCAGGCCTCTCCAGGTCTCCATCACCACACTTCATGATTTTGCTCCAGCAGTCCACATCTTGTAGTGTTATTTAAACATATTTACATTCCATAGCCAGCTTTCCCACTTGCTTCTAGGGAAGGGAGCTGTGCTGATAGTAGTAATAGCTGCCAGCCCTCCTTATCTCTGCCATCCTTCAGCCTCTCAGCTCCCCACTTCCAGAGCTTCCTTCCTCTCAATTTATTTGCTCCCAGCTACTGGGGTGGCTTCCTCCTCTAATTAGTGCCTTAGCTATACACCCTCTCGTCAATTGATCTTCCAGTTAGGTAATAGTACCTAACTCAGCCCACCCTGTTACACATGGTCGTGTGTGCAACTGGATATTTTACATGCACAATTATCTCTTTGTACCAAATCACACAGGTTTTGCAAGCTCAACCCACATTATTTTTTTCTTTTTTAACGAAGTATCAGAAACCCAGGAAATGTAGAGTTATAACTGACATTCTGCACTTTATTTGCCCTGTCCGTGGTGTTTCTCTTTATGAGAGGCCCTATCCAGCTGTAGCTGCTGTAGCACATGCATTTCCAGAAGGCTGCATGTGCTTCCTGCAGAATGGCCCTATCTCCCGGAGGAACCAGGTTTTCCCTATGCCTAAGAACAACACCCTCCACTCTGCCCCTTCCACTCTCCCTCACCTGCAGTCACTTAGAACCCATTTAGTTGTGGAGCTGCTTAGGAGACAAGAAGCTCTTGTAAATGAATTTTCCATAACCACAGAGCTATAGAGAAGCTGAGATATCAACATATTTCTTTACATTTAGAATCCAAGGCTTTGGTTTTCAAAGCTCTCAAAGGCCTGGTCTACACTAGGAAATTAGGCTGGTATAACTGTATCACTCAGGGATGTGGAAAACCCACACCCCTGAGCAGCGCAGTAAATCTGACCTAACGGACAGTGTAGACAGCGCTAGGTTGATGGGAGAATTCTCCCATCATCCTAGCTACTGCCTCTCAGGGAGATGAGTAGGAACATGGATGGAATAAGTCCCATCAACATAGGTAGCAATGAATCCCGCCAACATAGGTAGCAACTTCATTGAAGCGCTACAGCTGTGCTGCTGCAGCATTTTAAGTATTGACAAGCCCTCAGAGATTTGAATAATCAACTTCCATGAATTTTAATAGTAATTTGGGAATCACTTCTTTGACAACTTTGAAAATATCAGCCTGTATTGATCTTAAGAGGGTAAGTGTTCATTTGTTAAGTACCTTTTGTACAGTGCCTAGCACAGTGAGATTCACCTGGTTGTGGCTTATAGGGACTATTACCACAACACAAATATTAAATAATAAAATCATGTTAATGGCAGCTGCTGAAAGATGACCGTTTGGATCTTTTTAAAATTAGTAACTCAATATTTATTTATGGGGAGAGATTAGTATCATGGGGCAGTAGCGACACCATCACCAAGGTTGTGTCAGATTTGTCAATTTTATGCTTCGGGCCTAACTCTTCTCCCACTTGCACAGTGTAAATCAAGTCTAACTTCACGGAAGTTGGTGGAGTTATACCAGTGTAAAACAGTATAAAGAGATTCAGGTTCCGGCTTCAAATCAGAATTTCTCTTCTCTAACTAAATCTTATCTCTCTGAATATTGATGGGGGTGGTCACTGTGAAAAAACTTGAGAGGCCCTTAACTATAAAGATGCTAGATAGAACAGCTAGGATTAAATGAAGCTGGAGCTTCAGTGATTAAATATGTTTTAACCCCACAGCGATTTATCATCTTTTAAAATAAAAATGCTACACAAACTGTTACTAAGAGAAAAGTGATCACCTGTTATGAATTATACATTTTTATTGGGGCCACAATCAGGAGGATTGCATAAAAAAGTTAATATTTTATCAGAAGTCAAACAATGTTTTAAAAATCACAAGAAGCATTTAAAACCAGTGCCCTAGCATCCCAATAACATTATTTAAGTTGCAGAGTTCAGTACTTTTTTAGGGGGAGATGGGTAGAGGTCCAAATTAACATTTAATTTATGATTGATAAAATAGGGTTTTCTCATCTCTTTGTGAGAGATTTCTTTTCATTTGTAAATAGTTTGTATTTGGATTCTAGCAGAGTGCTGATCATAAATATCTACCAGAAAGCTCCCACCCAACTGAAAGAGCATGGAGCAAATTTATTTTCTCTCTCTCCGCATGCCCTCCCAAATATATATATTCTTAACTTCATGCAGACTGGATATTCTACATGTACAATATGGGAGCATTTTGTGATGGAGATTATTGGTCTGTGGAAGTAATCTGTATGTTTGGGCATGTACAGCCTCTACCCCAAAATAGTATCTATGCATGTGATTCAAATACACCTGGGATAATTTGCAATGGGGAAGATGGGTGGATTTCACATGATGCTGCTTCAAACTGATTAGGACTACTTTACAATGTATTGGCCTATTCCAGCAAAAGAAATCGAAAGCACTCAATCTCTGAGAGGGCATGGCCATTGTGTGTTTTGGAGTAAGTCCCTCAGTGAACTAGAATTTTTCCAGAACTCACTACTTTAATTCACGTGGATGTACAATGCCCAACTTCTGATTGTTGTTGTGATGTATATTCCAGCTTTCTTACCTCTGCCAAAACTTTATTTAATCAAGAAGCACATTCTTTTGACTCTGTGCATCTTTATATAATTTGTTCCAACATGCTTCACCTCATTATACCACAATCGTACAGGGCCAAGTATTCAGAAAGTTGTAAAGAGATTAAATATTGTGGAGATTTAAGGCTGATGGGATCGTAGGAATAGAGAACATTTATATCAGAGTGAGAGTGATGGGAGCCCTCTAGAGAAAATCCAGATCCTAACGAAGTGCTGATAATTAGTGATCTAGGTGATACTGTTCCCTCTGTAGTAGTACTGAACCAAAGCTCCAGCAGATTGGTAATGCTGCCGGAGGTGCTGTCTTTAGGATGAGATGTAAAACAGAGGATCTAAATACTTTGGCCAGTAAAGATCCCATAAGCCTTTTAGCAAGAGTGTGGGTGGTTAACTCCAATGTCCTGGCTAGATTTCAACTGTGGTTATTACATTCCACCTACTTAAATTCCGTTTGCAGTTTCAATTGGACATGGTATTCTTCACTTTCTCTGTTGTGACGTGCTGTTGTGCACATTTAGACAACTGTTCTGTTCCATCCCAGTCCTGGTGGCATTTCTGTGATGTTCCTCATACATATATGGAGACAATCCTGCTCTTCATAATGCTGCAGTGCTAAATTATATCCCATTTGCTGTCAAATGAAGTCAAGATTCACACTGGAGCAAAATTTGGACTGTAATCTGTAATATCAATTAGTAAAAGTTTGTAAAGCTCTTTGGAGTCCACTTGGATGAAAGTTGCAAGACGGTTGTTAACATGGAACCTTAATATGCGAACTGGAGTGAACTATTTGAGAAGGAACTAATAGTTTGTACTGGTAACAAGAATAAATACAAAACCGAAGCTATGCATACCTCTTATTTTCTGCAGTTAGGTGCATACTTGAAAGTGTCCTTCACGTTTATACTTTGATGTAGAGGAAAAGCCTTTCTTTTTCTATTAGCTGTCATAAGCAAAAAACCTGATATGCATCCCATATCTTTAGGTGAAAGCAAACAAATCCAGCCCTAAGAAGTAGGGGAAAAGATCTATCTCTCTTGGTTTTTTTCAGTACAGTAGATGTAGCAGTTAAGCCAAAAACTAAAGATTTCCATTATTGACTGAACACTCTGTAGTGCTGTGTTGTGTTAGTTTCTGATGCAGCAGTAGACATAAGGAAAGGACCCTCCCATTCTCACAACCATAACATTTATCATACATTTTAGGGGACGGGGGGAAGATGGGGATGGTATGTGGGGCTAGGGATGGGAAAGTCTTTTAAGTCATGGCTTTTTGTAAGTTGGGAATGTTGAATTTGGCATCAGCTACTTATGTATGATCACAACAAGCTGGTGTATATACCTCTCTCTGATGTTTGCAAAAACAAAGCAGACCTTGGGTCGATATGGCATGTAAAGAATGCCCAGCAGGAAAATAAGTATGTGGATAAATATTTCCATGAAAATCTAGACATAAGGCCAGAGTCTGTGCCCATTGAATCAGTAGGAGCTTTGCCACTGACCCGAAAAAGGAGAATGATCTGGTGCATTTTGGCTTTCCCTGTGTATATAGACATGCGCTGATATACCTCTGTGTTGTGGTCACTTTTTTCCCAGAAAGAGATGGGATATGAACTTCCCTCAGTGTAACAGCTTGAAATTTCATTTGGAAGTAAGGAGATGCTCCTGAGAAACTCAGCCAAACAAAAGCAACAAACTCAAATCATGGAAATTATGTAAGGCTTTCTTTATCAGAAACAAATGTTGATATTCTGTCTGCACCCAAATTAAAACCATCCTGTGCAATTATAGTGTGATTGAATGCATTTCAGTCTGCTTTTCAGTTGTTACAACCATACTTTCAACATATTTCCCCAAGATCAGCTAGAAAACCTACAGATATCTTAGAAAACTCATGGAGGAAAGATAAGTGCATAGTAAACCTTGATTTACTTCTTGAGCTAAGGAATCAAATGTGTGTACCTCCATGCTATATATTTTTTAATCATTGAATGCCAGACGCTTGGTCAGTCTATACCAAGAAGTGTGTAGTTAAGGTGCAGAGGCAACCTTGCTAAAATAAATAGTCTTGACAAGTTGTTTTTTCCTCATAATTTCAAGTGCTTCTCAGAAATTATCACAACAGTGCTCGAAAATATTCTGAGTGCTTCCCAGAATCTGCATTTTTTTTCCGAATAGGAGTTTTCATCTTTTTATTTTAACCTTTATATTAATCTCAACTCCTGTGTAGTCATTTTTCAGTGTGCATACAGCCATGTGCACGCACACACCCTCTCTTAGCTATGCCAAGAAGTAAATTAGAGAGCTAAAAATAGGCCTGCAAAAGTGTGTGTGTGTGCATGTGTGTGCATGTGTGTCTTTCTATATAAAATTAGCACCAGGTAATGGAGATCATAGGAGTCTTTTCAATTTTTCACAGGAGTTTAAAGCAACTTGATTTTAAAACAGAAGTTCTGGGTTGGGGTGGGCAAACTACAGCCCGCGGGCTGAATCCGTCCCATCAAGGCTTTGGATCTGGCCTGCAGATCTGCCACCTCTGTGTTGCTGCAGGCGCCGCTCGGCTCTGGGAAGTGGCCGGCAGCACGTCCTGGCAGCCCTTGAGGGAGGGGAAGCAGAGAGCTCCGTGGGCTGTTCTTGACTGTGGATGCTTCCCCTGAAGCTCCCATTGGCTGGGAACGGGGAACTGCGACCAAAAGGAGCTTCGGGGGAGGTACCCACAGGCACACAGAGCCCTCTGTTCCCCCTCCCCTAGGGCCATGGTGCCGGCTGCTTCCTGGAGTGAAGTGGCGCGGGGCCAGGGCCCCTGACCTGGTCCTGCTGCCACCCCGGAGCCCGCACACCCCACACCCCTCCTGCCCCCAGCTGCCTGCCCTGAGCCGCCTGCCACGTTCCACACCCCTCCTGGACCCCAACCCCCTGCTATGCACCAAACCCCTGCCCTGAGCCCCCTGCCACACCCCATGCCTCTCCTGCACCCCAAATCCCTGCCCTGAGCCCCCACCACACCCGTCTCTCCTGCACCCCAACCCTCTGCTGTACCCCGTGCT
>ML677339.1:27233046-27254515 GCA_007922305.1 Dermatemys mawii | reverse complement strand
AGCCCCTGCCACACCCGTCTCTCCTGCACCCCAACCCTCTGCTGTACTCCGTGCTCCTCCTACACCCCAATGCTCTGCCCTGAACCCCCTGCTGCACCCCATGTCCCTCCTTCACTCTAACCCCCTACCTTGAGCCCTCTGCTGAACCCTATGCTCCTCCTGCACCTCAAACCCCTGCCCTGAGCCCCCTCCCACACTCCTCACCCCTTCCTGCACCACTGCCCTGAGCCCTCCCTGCAGTGTGCACCCCAACCCCCTGCCCTGAGCCCTTTCCTGCACACCGCACCCCCCACACACCCCGCACTCCCTCCCGCACCCCAACCTCCTGCCCCAGCCCTACAGTCATGGCCCTGCAAGCAATTTCCGTATCCCAATGTGACCCTCTGACCAAAATGTTTGCCCACCCCTGTTCCAGGTTGGAAAGGCATATATGTTGCATAGAGGCCACTCTCACTTTTTAAATAGGCAACTTTTAAGTTGGTCCTCTTTCAGGCTGAATCAAAAACTTACAAGTTATGAAGTTCAAAGGAAACCCCAGGAAACCAAATCTCCCCCTTTCCAATTAAACTCATAAAAATTAGAGTGAACTTTGTGTTTGTCTTCTACTCTAACCTATTTGTATCATCTGAGATAATAATCCTAAACCCATCACTTGCTCTGATTTGACCCAGAAGTTAGGACAAGATGCATCCTGACACATCTCATCCTAACCTACAGGTCAGTAAAAATCAGGAGACAGGTTCAGGATGATTAACCGTGACACTGCTTCACAGACCTAATACAGTGTGCGTATATGTGTATCTATGTCTATAATAATAATATAGATAGAGAGAAAATTGAGTGTGTGTTTAGACTTGGAGAGAGGAAGATTTAAGGTTATAGGTCTTGTACCCTTAGAGGTTAATTTTATATGGTTTAAAGGCTTGAAGAATTCTCTCTTTCTGAAATCGGAAGAGCGCCACCAATATATAAAATCAGGCTGGATGGCCAGGGAAGCAAGAACTTCCATTGTATTGCTGTACAGGTTAAGCATGCTTGTCTATTGGCTTGCTTAGAGGTAAAAGCATACCTCGGTATCTTTACACTGACTGACTGACTTGTACATATTGTCACAGGAGGCTTGGCTTAATCGGTACTGAGCTGAAAAAAGTAATAAAAATTGGAGCCTTTTGTCATGAAAAATTTAAATGTGGATATGATTTAATGGCTTTGGGGAGAAAAATTAGTATGAGAGATTGTAAGAAACAAGAAATCGATTATATGTAAGAAAGGACTTGAACCTCTAATCAAGTATTAAGGTATACAAAGAGATCCCTAGCTAGTTATAGCTTAATTCAAAGGCATAATAGTTAGATTTTTTTTTAATTTTCAAGTTTTATCCAAAAATGACATTCCTATTTGCTCTTTATCTAGTTCTGAATTTTAATACATACTTACAGTGATTTATAGAAACCATCACTATGTAAATATTGAACTATGCGCTATACAGTGTACATAGGTGCTATATTTTCTATGAAATATAGTAACCCCAAGCCACTTTTCTATACTGTTAGAAAAATTGTATTTCTAGCGAAAAATTAACAATAGACAACTTGTGAATATAAACTGCTGTTTCTTTTAAAAAAAATAAATCTACCTGTTATTTGTGAATCCAACTTACAGTGTTTTCAAGTGAGTAGCATGTATTTTTAATATTTTTTACTTCATATAAATGAGTCCCTTAATAAGGCAATGTAACATTCACAACATGAATAACAAAATAAAGATTTGCTCAAAATCTAACAAAAGCAAAACAGTTTGCAGTGTTGTTGTAACTGTGTTGGTCCCAGATTATTAGAGACAAGATGGGTGAGGTAATATCTTTCATTGGACCAACTTCTGTGGGTGAGAGAGAGAAGCTTTCAAGGTACACAGACATTGTCTCTTTCACTAACAGACGTTGGTCTGATATCATCAAGATATCATCTCACCAACCTTTTCTCTCTAAAACTGTTAGAAGTGTGCATGATTAACCTCAACCATCTTCCCCACACATGTGATTAACCTCATCACTGTTAGGGAGAACTGTGTAAAACCTAGTCCTTGTACAGCTTATAGGACTGGCCCTAAAGATGTTAATGATTGTGGCCTGGGGTGGTTTAGGGAATTAGTAATTGAATCTTTAGCTGTGCTGAGCTGTCACTCAATACAGCTGGTAGGAGTAGGCTAAGGTCGCTTTAAGCCAACTGTCTGAATCCACTGGGCTGTTGTCTTTGTGCCAGCTGAGGATAACCCCATGCCAATCAAATCCCCAACTGCTTGTTTAAGAGCTCATTGGCACTATAGCTGAGCCTGAGGATCTGGCTCCCAATGTTTCATTGTCTTCCCCATAGCTCTAGAAAATGCTATAGTAGTGGCATTGAGAGAGGGACAATTTAGGCAAAGTGTTGGGAAAACTTCGTTTAGTGAGGATATGCAATAAACTGCAGAATAACCACCAAAGGGAAGCCCCATTACATGGGATATTTCAGCCCAAGCTGGACAAAATACTAGAATGTGTGTCATAAGAACCAATTCCACCAAGTCTCCTGAGTGATCTAACTGGCCTCTTTATCTCTTACTTGAAGGTTTCTATGGGCTCCACAGCAGAGAAGCCCGTTGTTTTCCAGTCTCATGGCTTGTTCGGATGCAAACGGCACAATCCAAATTTCATTTCTTTATTTATGTATCCACATTTATAAAATAGACACAAGCCTCTGGATATAAAAAACATAAGTTGCTATCAATAGTACATTATAAACACCCACAGCTGGTGGCAATCACACAATCCTGAACTCAATACAAGTAAACACTATAAATTAGAAGAGGCCCTCTCAGATCCTGCTTCCAAGCAGTATGAGGCGAGGCCTTTCCCATTTATTTAAACTCTGACTCAGGTAAAAGTTGTTGTGGCCGGGAGCTCAAAATTTGAAGTATGAGGCCATTTTAGGGTCCAGATGAGATACTAGTATTTACAAATATAGAATCGTTATGGCAAGGAAGGGCAGGCCTGGTGGAGGTTGTTGTGGAGTTGAATGAAGGAATAGGGAACTTTTGAAAAGTATGTAGAGAAAGTAGTCAAAAGATAACCAGTTTGGAATTTGGAAGAAAGGGAAGTGTAGTCCCAGTTCGAAGGACTTCCTGCCCTTTTGGATCAATTGCATTGAATCACACTGAGTTCCTGTAAAACAGGCATTCCCTTCCAGCAGAACAGGTGGAATTATAGGGCTGTAGGAGTTAGAGAAGCCCTTACTATGTCAGGAAAAGTATTCAAAGCTTTGGTTCCTTACTGAACCAAACCGACAAATTATAACCTTATCCTGCAAAAGGCTCTTCACAAGAAGGTCCTTCAATCTGCATGGATCCCCATTGATGAAGGCTCCAAATGGATCAATTTGCAGGATTAAAGTCAATTTATGGTTTACCCCATCATTATAGTCATGGGTTAATTACAATCCTGTTAGACTGGATTATGTGATATCATTCATACCTGGTACCATGAACCATGTTCACAGCTCGATAGCCACATCTTAGATATTGCAACATAAGTGACATTAACTGATTTCATTAGCTTTGAATTCTATGATTTGAAATAAATCTGAACTAAAATAAGCAAAACCAGTCATAGCTGGCATTTTACATGTGTGTTTCATCATTTGAGAAAATTGTGATTTACAGCGCTATAAAATTAACATAAACCTAGAATTGTTACTGTAATGTGGAAAATAATTTTCATATTTTCATATAAACACAGTTTTTCTACTCAAATCACTTCTGGTGATTTTTGCTGCATAGGATACCTGAATGTTTAGACAGGGTTCTAAATCTGAGATCCAAAATTTTAAAAAAAACACAACCAACAGACAGCACCGAGGAGTTCCATGCAGAGGTATCTGGCAGTTCTATACAGTAGACACTGTGGCACCACTGCTTGATGGTCATGGTACAGGGTTTGTTGGTAGCTATAGAGGTGGTGACATGTGCAGCATTAGCCCAATGGGAGAGATGTTGATAAATGTATTCAATACGTAAGTATTTTAATACATTTTTATCAATACATGCTGGAATGGATTGCCTGACATTACAGTGCAGAATTTTTAAGTTCTACCTTCAGGCAAGTCCCATACTTACTAGCAAAAATGAAAGTGTGAAATGCTTTTTAATGTATATTTAACAACAGATAGTCTACTGATTACTGATGTGTATTCTCGCTGGATTTTTCCCTTGCTATCAGAAGGCGATTGTTAAGAGACAACATTTTTATACATTTATGTTATCCATATCCGTCAAATGTTTACTTTTTAAATATTTGTAACTGTCATTTATAACAAGACTGTAAAAAAGTTATATTTTAAGTGTAAATCAAACCCAGGTTGGAAGTTTGGAATCAATTGGTAGTAACAGTTCAGTAACACTCAAAAGCAGTGTTTTCCTTCTTCCCCCACAGTTTCAGACTTTTGATGTGAATTGGCAATAAATGCAGTTTTATATATTGCTCTTGTGGAAAAATGTAGGTTGTTAATATTTTTATGCTAATTGTTAATTGTCTTGGTTCAAACTCTTTGAGATGCATTTTACAAGATTGCTCCTAATTGAACTCTGTCTTATGTCTACTTACATTTAAGAGGTAATTCTCTTAAATGCATTTATTTCATTCTTTTCTATTGTGTCACCATGTTATAAGGATTAAGGTACAGTTTTCTGTATTTACAGTGGGCTGCACAGCAAGAATTCACGTCTTAAACTAATGTATGCGAAACAGTTGCATATTCCATAGATCATGTTGTTATAATAGTAGTATTGAAGGCATTTTAGATCACAGAGCCCCAGTAGTCTAGAATTTGTTTGCTTTGACATTATTAAACTCAATCTGTTTCACTAACTGTGACTCTAATTACTACATTTGCATGGCAGAAAAGTTTGCTTTGTGGATCGACTTCTATTAACACTGTTTGCATGTTGTATTCTGAGCACAGTGTTTCATGTACAGGCAGCAGAGCACCTTCTATCGAATTCAATAATTATGCAGAATCAATAAGTTTTTTTTCTTTGTGTTTGTCTTTGTTGTTTCTTTGATATGACCTCTAGGATGCTGCAGGCAAGGTGCTGGACCGCTGGGCCATCATGTCCAGGGAAGAAGAGATTATTACCCTGCAGCAGTTTCTGAGATTTGGAGAAACCAAATCCATCGTGGAGCTGATGGCAATTCAAGAAAAAGAAGGGCAGGCTGTGGCTGTGCCATCTTCAAAGACAGACTCAGATATAAGGACTTTTATTGAAAGCAATAATCGCACTAGGAGCCCAAGTCTCCTGGCTCACCTGGAGAACAGCAACCCTTCCAGCATTCATCACTTTGAAAACATCCCCAACAGCCTGGCGTTTTTGCTTCCATTCCAGTACATAAATCCTGTCTCTGCTCCATTGCTGGGGCTGCCTCCAAACGGCCTCCTGCTAGAACAGCCGTCTCTGAGGCTGCGTGAACCAAGCCTTTCTACCCAAAATGAATATAATGAAAGCAGTGAATCTGAAGTTTCCCCCACGCCTTTCAAGAATGAGCAGACATCCAGCAGGAATGCTTTGACCAGCATCACAAATGTAGAACCCAAAACTGAGCCAGCCTGTGTGTCTCCTGTTCAAACATCGACACCCATCAGTGATTTGTCCAAAACTGAGCACACAAAAAGCTCATTCAGGATTCACAGAATGAGAAGAATGGGGTCGGCGTCAAGAAAAGGGAGAGTGTTCTGCAATGCATGTGGTAAAACTTTCTATGACAAAGGTACTCTCAAAATCCACTACAATGCAGTTCATCTTAAAATCAAACACCGGTGCACGATTGAGGGCTGCAACATGGTCTTCAGCTCTCTTAGAAGTCGCAATCGTCACAGTGCTAACCCTAACCCCCGCCTTCACATGCCTATGCTAAGGAACAACCGAGACAAAGATCTAATCCGAGCTACATCAGGAGCTGCCACCCCTGTCATAGCAAGTACAAAATCCAGTCTTACCTTAACAAGCCCTGGTCGGCCTCCAATGGGTTTTACTACTCCCCCACTAGACTCTGTACTACAGAACCCTCTTTCTAGCCAGCTGGTATTTCCAGCTTTAAAGACTGTCCAGCCTGTTCCTCCTTTTTACAGAAGTTTACTCACTCCTGGAGAGATGGTGAGCCCTCCAAACTCATTACCCACCAGTCCCATCATACCAACAGGTGGTTCAGTGGAGCAGCAGCATCCTCTTCCTTCCGAGTCATTGGTACCTGCAATGGTGATGCCTACCCATGAGCCTAATGCTGACCTTGCCCCTAAGAAGAAACCAAGGAAGTCAAGCATGCCAGTTAAAATAGAAAAGGAAGTTATTGATACTGCTGACGAGTTTGACGATGAAGATGATGAAGCTAATGACAACAGCACAATGGCTAATGATATTGGTCATGACAATCACTGCCATTCACAGGAGGAAATGAGCCCAGGATTGTCTGTGAAAGACTTTTCTAAAAATGGTAGAAGCAGATGCATTTCCAGGACAGAGATAAGAAGGGCGGACAGCATGACTTCAGAAGACCAAGAGCACGAGAGAGACTATGAAAACGAGTCAGAATCTTCAGAGCCAAAATTGTGCGAGGAATCCATGGAAGGTGATGAACGCATCCATGAGTCTAATGAAAAGTCTATGATGAACAGTGAGATGCCAGATGAAAATCACAATGAATCTTCTCACCGGGATGTAATTAAGGTGAAGGAAGAGTTTACAGACCCTACCTATGATATGTTTTACATGAGCCAATATGGACTGTATAATGGGGGCAGTGCCAGTATGGCTGCCCTTCATGAAAGTTTCACTTCAACATTCAACTACAACAGTCCTCAGAAGTTCTCCCCAGAAGGTGACCTGTGTTCCAGCCCAGATCCCAAGATCTGCTATGTCTGCAAGAAGAGTTTCAAAAGTTCCTATAGTGTGAAGCTTCACTACAGGAATGTTCATTTAAAAGAGATGCATGTCTGCACAGTGGCCGGCTGCAATGCTGCCTTCCCATCACGGAGAAGCAGAGACAGGTCAGTAAATATTAATTGATTTTCTACATTAAGTGTGTTGAATTACATAAGAAAATCCAGTTTTAGGTAGATGAAGAAATAGAGACACGCTGTAATGACAAGTGACTGTTGTGCCCCCTTGGCATTGAAGGGGTGTTAATCAAGTTAGGTTTTCATTATTTTACATTCAGAATAGTATATACTATGTCACTGTCTTATGTGATCAGCTAGATAATGTCATTCTGTGTGTGCGTGTGTGTGTGTGTGTGTGTGATGTATATACACTTTTGTATATAAGCTGCAGCTTTTATACAATCAGCTTTTTCTCCATAGAGCTTTCAAGGAATCAAGGAATCAATCAATCAATCAAGGAAAGCTTTTATTAAATAGATACTAATTATATACAACAGAAATATCTTCACACATACTCATTGATACATAGAAACAGAAATGGATGGAGGGAAAGAACCATAGGAATAGGATACAAGAACAACCCCCAGCTCTGTAGGCTTAAGTACAAATGAATAAGAATCATTAATGGATATTCATTCTGCTTATAACAATTATAAGAAACAAAATTAAATGTTAACATTAGGGAAATGGTTCTCTCTTTCCATGGAGGAACCTGTATTTGTTTTCCTGATATAACCATTCAGTCCAACTTTATTTTCTTTTCTGATTGTGAGTAACTCCCATGCAATCTGATAGGGTAATGTACATGCAGAAAGGGGAAACTAGACCCTTACATATTTTTAAGGGGCATATGTTCTGCTGGGCCTTCAGATGACATCACAGTGTGGTTATGCTTCATCAGTACTGAAACAGTTGGGCTTAAACAGAAGCAGCTGGTCCTAAACCTCTTTGGCCTTTTTTAAAATATTTTTTTAATTCCTAAAGAAAATGTAATATAAAAGGAATTTGTCAAGGTGGTCTGTGGTATGATAGCACAGTTATTCCATACTTGTGAAAACAAGCTCTCAGACGTGATGATGAATATATATTGTTACACAATTAAATATCCCCTGTAGGGTCACAACATTGGGTTCGTGTTGTGTTGGTGAGAGTGATTCATCTCTTGAGTTTGTTTGTTTGTTTAATATTTTTCATTACAGAGTAAAAATTCAGCAGAGAGAGGAAGGAAATTGAACTGTGCTAAACATTTCACACACATTTCCTGTGTCTTGTTCCGTTGAAATTGCTGGGGTTTGCAGGGTATAATATAAAATACAGGGTATAATATAAAATAAAAGCAATTTACTGTGAAGAAGGTTAGGAAGCCAAATCTCACTTTTTCTGGAGAGCTAGCTCCAGCATATCAGTTCTGAGATCCACTAAATAGAAAATATGAACATAAATTAGAAAAAACTGTAGAGTAGAATAAACTAGAAAATTTGTTTCTCCAGTGAGATGAGATTAATGAAAATCAAACACCTAAAACTAAATTAAGGCCACTGCCTTGCCAGTTGATCCACCCTTGTGGAGAACCGCTAGCCTCAGTGGAGCTGAACATAAGAGCCCAGCAGGATCAGGGCCTCAGTAAGTGAGATCCTGCACTGACTTATACCACACGTGTCCTTAAAGTTGATGAGATTGCAGAGAGTTTGTTTGTGCAGATTTTGGCTCAATCTATGTGTTTTCTCAAGTGAGCTATAAAATGTCAGTCGTGCTAAGTAAACCCGTTTTGTATTTAGTGTGCAAAAAGAGAAGTGGCTAGTTTAGCATTTGGAATGTTAAATTTCATCAGGAAACAGTTAACTTGATAGATTATGCTAATAATAAAGAAGTTAGTTCAGTGGACATATATTAGGAGAAAAAGACCATCGTGATGACATGTGTAAAGTATTTATGAGAACTGAACATTTAAAGACAGGACACAGTTTGAAAATATTTCATGAACTATATAGGATACTTTGATTTAGCTCATTGAAAGCAAGCCATAAAAATGAAATATGTGATTCATGAACTGAAAATGCAGACTGCTTTCTTAAAGATAAAATTATTATTTACATATGAGTTTGGGTTGTACTAGGCATGGGAACACCTTTCCAATTTCACCTCACAAATAGTGTTCAGAGTATGTTTCTGTTATGTGAGAGTGTTCTTGATAACCTGGGATAACAGAACGTCACAAGTTCTGAGGATCTAAGGTAGTGATAGTGTACTTGAAAAGGTTTAAAGGCTAGGTACAATTTGGTTGAGTCTTCAAGTCTGATGCTTTTTGAGACTCACCAAAACTTTCAGGTCTGCAGAATTTGTCTGGAAAAATCTTACAGAAACCAGGAACTCTCACAATATTTCTGATAATTCTTGCAGACATTTGTCAGGAAGTATCATAAGAAACCATCTTTATTGTTCATTGTATTTTAGCAATTCCATGTCCGGTCTTGGCCAGACTAGGAAGTCTAGAAGTGCCCTGAAATGAAAGTGTGTGCAAAGGAGGGGTATGAGAATGAATCAAATATTCTTTTTATTTAATCCTCAGAATAAATTGTTTTATTTAGGTTTGGGTTGAAGGGAAACTCTGATTTTATCCAAGCCATGTAGCCTACCCAATGAAGGATTTTTTGCTGATTTTTAATTAATCTCTTTTATTTAAAGGGAAAAAAGCCTAGATCATTAAGTTTCTAGCCTTTTGGGTTTCAGACAGAGCCTCAAAGATGTAAACTAATCTATGGTGTCTTATTGGCTTTGCTGCCAAAAAACCAAAAGCAATAACATTGAGAAGTGAAAATATCCAGTCACCTTAATGGACTATTAACTTTAAAACCTAATTATAACCATTTCACTTTTAATTGCTGTACCAGAAATAAGAAATATCCAAGTAATGTACATAGCAAGTGAGCCTGGACATACTTGTTATGTTCTGTTGTGCCATTTTATTTGGGCAGGTGTATATAACAATAAGTCTTCACATTTTGATTGTGTAGATAGTCATATATTGTACTAAATATTTTTGACTATCCAGATGAATCAAAAAGTTCTTAGCTGTTCTTGCAAATTAAAATTAAAAAGATATTTCTAACATCATCTTCTAAAAACTTTTGGATTCTTCCCATCATGTGGTTTTCAGGATTTACTGAGGTTTCCTTATTTAATTTTTTCCTATATTTTTTTTTAAAAAAATAAAACAGGCCGTGAAGATGGTTGAGTTTAATAAGGTGACAAATACTTTTGAATGATCTTTTTTTCCCCTTAGAATAGCATCCGGTACAATGTATAACGTTGTGCAACCCAACTCTTTCACCTAAGATTGTAGAGTGAAAGAAGGCTTGCATTCAGATTCAATACCTGTGAAATCACAAATGCCATTTCTCACCAGATCTTGGTGGTAAACTAATGTCAGTATTTCAGTGAAAAGAAACACTTGTCCTACTCCTTATCAGCCCTATTGCATTTTAATAAGTTTAAATCTATTTTATATTGGTACCATCAATTTAAAAATCTCCGTTACTTAGGACTAGGTTGGAATGCTGTGTTAATAAGAACATTTTCCCCATTTTCCATGCCCAAATTATATGGAAAATAAATGTATTTCCTGCATACCTGGTTAGAGTTACAAAGACAAAACTTTCCCTTTTTGCCTCTCTTTGACTAAAGTAAGAATATTAATTGTTCAGGTTTGTCTTTAAATTTTCTCAGAAAGTGAGCATGTGTGTGTGTTCTGCAAGGTGGGAAAGGTGATTGAGCCCATGAATAAATTTTAAAAGAAAATAATATTTGCTTAGGGTTACTTATAAATAAATATGAGGCAACTATTGGTGCCAGGTGTGATCCTGCCATTTGATTGTTAGTTAAATCAGTCCAAATTTAAACATGTAAACTCCTTGATTTGTATGGAGTAAGACATCTGTATTTGGTTTATTAAAACCTGCTGACATCTCCAGAACTAAATTTGTGCGCATATAGGCCTCTGGGTAGCTGTATCGAAAAAGCAGAGACACATACTTTTTGCTCATCTGCTTACCTGACTTCCAGCCCTGTACAGGTGTGCTTGAATAAATTAACATCAGATACCTCTGAAGAGCCACTGCATACATTATCAACAGAGGTGAAGATGTGAAAAACATGCTACCTGCCTCCTGTTATCACCTCCTCAACACAAAAGCATCCATTTTTTCATCATCCCGCTATGTTTGGAAACTTATACAAAAAACTTTTTAGAGACTGCTTTTCAAGAAATGCATGCGATTTTAGGAACAGATAGCTCCAAGAAGGTGCTCCACACTAGTTTTATGGTGACTTTTAATATATTTCCCCTATTATCATTAGCCATCAGATACAGCTTGTTTTCTTCAGTAATAACAAGAAGAGAACATTTCAAGACATTGGTTTGATTAACTGTATTGTCACCAGACAATTAAAACAGGTTTTTGCTCTATTATTTTTCAAATCTGAACATGTTTACACATTGGCTGTTGGTACAGGAATTCATAGTTTTAAAAAGAATATGTGGATATACTGTACAATTCTATGAACCAATAGGATTCCTTGGGGAGTCACTAAAATGTGCTTGTTTGCTTACATTCAGACAAGTCTTTCTTTCACAAGAGAGCCTGGGTTGTAAAGAAATGGATTCTGGGACCCTTATGTTGAGTGGTAACTTTTTCTGTGGATAGGTCAGTGGGACTATATGATGAGTGTGACATCTGTCTGAGTAAGGAAGGCAGAGTGACGGACAGAGGGAATTGGCTTTTATATGAGTGATCTACCAGCTACTGTGTAGCAGCTCATTTTTATTGTAGAGGATGAAGTGAAAGAAGAGTGGGGGATAAAAGTATACAAGCCCAATCTTATTCACACAAGAAGCCCTAATGTAACACCAGGCTGCTTAGTTGAGGAAGGCTTGTAGGATCAGGTGTGTTGTGGAGGAAGTTCTCTCTTTTTCACCCTGTAAGGAATTGTATTGACATCTATTACCATCATTTTGTTTCTGTTATATTAGTTTGAAAATGAAAGTAAAGCTTACATCTTCTAAACTTGCTCCACACAACACAGGATTTAATATTGTTGTGTTAACCCGCAAAAGTAAATCCCGGACTTTTCGGTGACCTGCAAAGTCTATCAAAATATTCACTGACCCACAAGCATTAAGAGAGGTGGTAAACATAATTAAATCACTAAAAGCACAGGCTGGAACATGGCATATATGGAGGAATATTTTCCTTTGATGCAGGGTCACATTTAGGGGCAGGCAATGCCGGCAACTGTCTGAGGTGCCAGGCTTGGGGGGCACTGGGCTCAGGGTGCTGTTTTTGTTGTTAGCCATAAAAGGGAAATTTATCGTCTTCTGTGACAGGGAGAAATCATGTATGCATTCGCGCATCAAAGTCATGAAATGGGCTACACATGCTATTAAAAATAAGGTATTTAATTGTTTAACAAACGGGGGGGGGGGTGTCAAAGACACTCCTCCCTTGGGGCACCATTTGATCTAGCGCTGGCCCTGTCCTGTTCTGCTCTATATATTTAACTCTTATAATTGTCTATGAAAATTACATGAATGACTATGTCAAGGGAAGAACATGCAGCATAAGTGCAAGTTTCCAAAAAACAGATCTTAATCCTTAATCCTGACCTACAGCTTTTTCAATCTTGAGCTTCTCTTCAATAAAGATTGCCTACTGTGCCAACTTATGTGGAGTATTTGTGACTTGGGTCCCCAGTGCCCATTGGGAACTAGCCTGGAGACCACCAAATGTATATTCACATAAAGTAACAACCTTTAAAAAGTCAACCTTTACACAATAGTGACCACACCAGGGTCTATGGGATGCCTGGTAATGCTGTGGTATCACAGATACTATTGTGTGGCCACGGTGATGATGTGTATGTTGACATTTTAATCATGATCATAACCTAGTATGTCCTCTAATGAAATCCTAGAGCTTTAACTTGGGCCTTCTAGTTCCCAGCATCATCTTTTACAGGAGCACTTTGCCTTGTACTAAGAAAGGGTTTTTTTTTTTAATTAAGAGCTCATTTCATATTTAAGCTTGCCCTAAAAAGCATTCCTTAAAGTTACTGCCTGAGAAATAATTTAACATTTTTGCCATAAGGCACCTACAAGCTTCATATAAATGGACATGGAAGAGAAATGAAAGAGTTTTGTGTTTGCCAGAAATGTATGCTATGAATAAAAAAGGACTTTGATGTACATGTATATAAATATAAATCATCTGGGATGGAGGAGGAGAGAGATAAGAGGTAGAACTGGGTTGAGGAATTTTCTTTTAATGTCATTTTGTTTTCATCCTCTTTTTTTTTTTTTTTTTTTTTTTTAAGAAAAAAACAAAAAAAATCCTAAATTCCATCCCCATGCCAAACTGTATGGCCTAAAACACAAATTGTAAATTCCTGGTAAAAAACTAGTACTTTTAAAACATTAGTGATCTTGACTAAGTACTTTGCAAACTTTTTAATTTACCTTAGTAACTAAAGAAAAAATGTTGCCCAATTTTAGTTCAGTACTTTTCTTTCTCTTTCTCTCACCTTTTCTTTGCTATGCCAAAATAAAAAAAATTAAACTTTGTCGTTTACAGCTGATAATACAAATGGAAGACAGTTAATTTTGCTGCCCATAAATCTTATCTGTTGGCTTTTTTATCTGGCACATAACATGTAATAACAAAAAACTATATATTTATAGTTATATTGATAGACATATATCTAAAAATACTATGGAGAGGGAAAGAAATCAGGTCTACCATGAGAAGGTAAAATGAGCCCTTAATCTAAGAAGGAGCTGCATGTATCTGATGTAGGTGCTGCTATAGAGGACAGTAGATCCTCAATAGAAAGTCTTTCAGGTCTGATAGCCAGATATGGGAGCAGCACTAATTCTGTAGCCTTTTTAGTCTGTTCTGTCACAGAGGGGGCACTGCTGGGTCAGTCAGCTCACTAGTAATTGTGTTTTACAGACTTCTAAAGCAATTGGCTCAGTCAGTCCCAATTCAATAAAAGTGGAAAGCGAGAGCGAGAGCACTTTTGTTCTATTTTTTACTTGAAATTATTTCATTCAGCAGTCTGTCTTTTTTATTACCAGGACTTGACATTAGCACTCCAAGCTATATTAGCATCCATTTCAGCAGTTCAGTAATGGTATTAAAAAAACACTTAACTTCAACGGTGAATGGTTGTATGACAGTACCATAAAAATCCACATTAAAAAAAAACTTATGTATTTGTCCCTGCAAATTATTTTTCACTTGTTTAACCACTTCAAAACTACGCTGTCTTGACTGGCATTTGCAAGGGTTCTTGCTGCAAGGAAAGCTTGCGGTGGAGCTGGGAGGCCACTCCACCAACAAAGGCATAAAGGGAAAAATCAAGACTTTTTTTAAAAAAGGCAATAAGAACAAACAAACAAAAAAGCCTACCAGATAAGTAGATAATCTTCTAATTGTCAACAGTGGTAGGACTGGCAAACTCAAAACATCTAAGGTAAAAAAAAAAATCTCTTTGGCACCTTGAACATTTCTGGGATTTAATTTTGAACCCACCACTCACCAAACTTGGGACAGGAGCCTAACTACCTTGGCACTTCAGCATGCTCATAATCGACTGCATTAGGTTCTAAATTTTGATTAAACATTCTGTAATTAATCAATGGCAGACATGAAGCAGTTGGCAAGGTCCAGAGCTGCAAAATGTTTAAGACATAAAACATTACAAAGTAATTAGAATGTGCTCCTTCAAGAGAAGGATTGCCTTCAATAAAGAGGTAAATGATAGCATCATGTTTATTGTGGACGTAGGCAGCCAGTGCAATATGATAAACTGCAGGAGATACACATATCAGTAATCATCCACATTATTAGTGTCATTAATCATAATTCTAAAAATATGACAGCAACAGCCAACTTTTTGACCAATTTTGCCTCTGCCTGTTGGCCGTTATAACTTCACTAATAGACTGCAGAGCTCCTGTGCGTGGCAGTTTGCATTGGGAATGGACGGTTAATTATATTTGAGCTGCTGATTCCTTCTCTCCTCGGAGAAGACTGAGCACTTTGACAATCCCAGGAGCTCACTGCTGTTAAACCAGTAAAAGTACTTTATTGAAATTTTCTTTGTTGGTCAGGAATGAGTAGATGTTTCAAATGAGATATAAGCGCCAGGCTGGGATGGCTACTAATGCGTCTTGCTCCAAAATAATCCTTGGACAGCAAACTGAACTCATACTTCCCTTAGATCTCTTTGCATGGTCTCCCGTGGCTTGGTAAAAAGTTGAGAATTTAATAACCACTGACAATGGTATGTATGGAACAATCTCAGAGGATTGGCATTGCTGAGGAATTGGGGTTTGAGTGGAGAGAGTTGGTATGATTGTTTAGGATAATCAGCTATCAGTTGACCTGAAAGTTGTACTTTATTTAGTAATGTAAAATTACTAATAAGAAAGCTGTGTTGAAATTTCACATAGTATTTTGTTATATATCTCTTCTGGTTCTATATAAATAAATCCAGCATTTTTAGATAAGCAAAGCAGGGTGAATAGTGCATAAGGATTGGCTCTTCACTGAAGATAATAGAATAAAAGAACAACAGAATAAAATCACTGAAAGGCTTGTGACCCTTCCAAGCAAATCTGATCTAATGTGTTGCTTTGCACCAATATCTTGAAATATATATATATATAGGTTTCAGGAAAGACTGAGTTTCACTTTGAGATTTTTCATTCACTCGAACCTGAAATTCAAAGTGGAATTTGTGGGTGAGATGTAAAACAGAAGAGACTGTTTGCACAAATTCCTTCAAACCCATTGAATTTTATCTGCTCTGGTAGGGAAATAAAATGAAAAGAAACAATGACAGATTACGACTCTTGGATCATCTAATATTTACAAAGATACAATTTTAAAAATAAATGTCAATTCATGTATTATTTGAACAACAAATTCCTACAGAAATCTGCATTATTTAAGGGTGAAATTCTTCTGCACAAAGGGCTGGCACAAAACCCTTAGCGCCACATAAAACATGTGGTAAGTGGATACATGGTGTATAGGACCTTGTGGGACATGCTGTGTATTGGGATGAATTTTATATTAAGGCTCAGGTAGATTCTAGTAACAGTCTAGGACAAATGGCCTGATTCTAAATAGTGCTGAGCACCCACAACTCATGTTGAAAGAGTGTGTTCCAAATGAGGTTAAATTCTGGCCATGTAACATTTTTATAATTCATTAGCTCATCTTGGAAATGTTTAGTGAGATAAATCTTTTTATTGTAAACTTTCTCCACTACTCCAGATATTAGACAAGAGTGCTGGCTATTTTGTAATGAGACTCTGCTTCCAGGCAGCTGGTAAAGTGTGAGATTGAAGTGTTACAATGAACTTGTATCATTTCTGAGTAACTCTGGCAAATACTCCAGTGGTTATGCTTTTCATTTGTAATATCTTTTGATCTTTAATGGGCAACAATAGTAATATATTAAGAGTGCGACATGACCTTGATGCTTCTGAGCACACACAGCTGTTGCGAAAGTGTAATTTTGGCCATTCCCTAAGGATCGTCTCACTAACACCTCAACAGGTATGTACTGAATTATTGGGCTTTTCAAGAATCCCAAACCTGTCAGATTTTACTAAAACATGGTATGGGAAGAAAACATTGCAGTCCGATATCAATTCCATATTTAACCTGAGCATCCACTCACAAAGTCAGCCATCCTGCCTTCCCAAATACCATCTCAACATTAACATTTTTTATGCATTCCACAGTGATGACAAATTGTTTTTTGACTCTAGCTCTGGATTAAGTATGCAAAAGGCATGTTTTGCCTCTGCCAGCAAACCAATAATTCTCACTAACATCTTCAGAGTTATAACATTTATAAAGTTGCAAAGTGGAGTAAACAAACCATCTGTTTGTCTTTACCATATATGTCATGTTCTCTTATTAGCATATTACGATTCATTTAGTAAACAAATTTGGTGATTTCGTCCATGTCAAAGTTATGGGGAGCTTGAAGATGATTAACATTCCTGGGACAGGCACATTAATACATTGCTTCCTCTGCGAAGTTAAATGGCTTCTCAGGAGAATCACCCCTTGTTGACAAGATGACTGTCAATTTTGTTTGCCTGTCACATTAGGGGCCATAAGGGGATGGCAAGCTCTGAGAAAGAGGAGCAGTGTAGGCAGCATAATTCACTGCGAATTGAGAAAAGAAGTCTAATTCTGATAAATGGTCGACCCCAATACATCCTACCTGTTATTACAACAGACGTGCCATATCTGTGCAGTAAATTAGTTAAACCCCTAAAGAGTTTGGTGGGAGCTTATCTTCAAGTGAATAATTTGAGTGTAGCGGGAGCTGTCTTCGTGACCAGTGTGAATGATTTGTTTCATATTGAAAAGGATTGAAATGACTGGGTTCCACATCTTTAATTTGCGAGAATTTGCTTGTCCTTCATTTCCTGCATTTAATAAGCACTTCTTTACTTTTTTTTTTAATAGGTGCTGAACTGTATTTTACCTTTTGGATTTTCTTCCTATGAAAGGTTAATGTTTTCAGATTCTATGCAATTTAAAGCCTCAAGAATCAGTGTTATTGCCCGGGCTGCTCATATTAAAATCGCCATTGTTTCAAACCAAACCCAAGCCCAAGTCACATTAAGCGCAATCAGATAAGAAGAAAACAGAATCTGCTTAAAACTGAAAATATGTGCGAAATTCTGGCCTCATTGAAGTCAACAGGAGTTTTATCTTTTACTTCAATGGAGCCACAATTTAGTGTCTTTCAGACCTATGTTATGACGGCTTGGATGGATGGAGGGATATGTAATTTTTTTTATATGTAAGACAGCCAGATGGTATTGAAGACAGTAGGAAAATTAGAACTGCAAATGGAAAAATCATTTCTTAACCAGATTCCAATGCTAACTAAATTCAGGAACCATTTTCTCATTCATTCTTAAAGTAAATAAGGAAAAATGGCTACTACTTCCTTCTTAAAGAAACATCACAGCTAAGGCAAAGACTTTCTCTCATAATTATGCACACTATTATGTTTAGCCAAGTTTTTACTTCTCATGCTTTGATTTTAGCTGTATGAAACTCTGCATTTTCAGTGTGCAGAGATTTTGAGAAAGGAAAAATTGACTTAGCACATGTTCGCATATTCAGAGCT
Source organism: Dermatemys mawii (assembly GCA_007922305.1). Taxonomy (NCBI): domain Eukaryota; kingdom Metazoa; phylum Chordata; order Testudines; family Dermatemydidae; genus Dermatemys; species Dermatemys mawii. Next base: position 27,236,327 of record ML677339.1, on the reverse strand, counting down.
TTGTTTTGAGTTTCAGGCTCAAATAAACATGGAAACCGAAAGTGAAATTCAGACAAAACTACAACTCATTGCCTTGTATGGGATCAAAATCACGTGAAATTGCCAATTTTTAAATAAACCATAAATCTTCATTTATAATCTCAGGGCAAAGAGGATGTGTGTGGAACTTGGCCATATTTGTACATACCAACTAAAGAGAGAGAGGAATTATTTGTGGTGGACTAAGGGGCTATAACTAGGACAAATGGGATGGTACAGAGGTAAAATTTAAGTTGAATAACAGAAAATAAATTCTAGTGAGCTGTAGGCAGCTACGAAGAAAGTTTCCCTAGAGCAGTGGTTTTCAAACTTTTTGACTCCTCCCTTTGAGTTAAAAAAATGTGGTTGTCTCACCCCTCTCCCCCCCCCCCCCCCCCGCCCAACCCAGACAAAAAGAGGTTAGCTGGGGGTGGACGTGACACTCCCTCCCCAAATCCCGCTGCATGGATCTGAAGCTAAAGCCGCATTGCTGCTTGTGCCCCCACCCCCAAACATCCCTAAAGGGGTACGCCCCATAGTTTGAAAACCTCTGTCCTAGAAGAATAGTGGAAATCTCAGTGCTTCGCTGACAAGGCACTGGAACATGTCCTCATGGGAGATGGATTGAATAGTACTGTCCAAAAAAAAGGTCTCAATTACCAGGTAGATCATTTCTATCTCTAGCTTCTAGGAAGTGTTTACAAATTGTAGCAAAATTCTGACAAATCTGTGCTGAGTTTTGACGGTGTAATGAAACCCCATGTTGGCTGAATGTTGTATGGTTTCAGGTTTCATCATAAAATATTAGCTGCTTTCTAGTTATAAGTGATTGATTATTACTATTGCCTGGAAGCAAGAGGGATTTTTTTAATGTTGTGTTCTAATACAATAACTCTACAAATATTTTTTTATCACGTTACTTAATGTCGGGATCACTTACAGTAATTTAAAGCAAAGCTGTCCAAAGAGTCAAGACCCACTGCTGTAAGCTACTGAGAATCATCTGCTTCCCTTGAAGAAGTTAAGTAGTGGCTTAGCACAATTCCTAGTTTTTGGATAAAAGAAGCATTCACTTTCCAATCTGCACAGTCCAATTTCTCCAACATTCAAATGTCTATTAAGAGTGAACTTTGTCCCATGCAGACGGGCAGCCCTGAATTGGACCCAACTAGTATGTAGGCTTTGTATCAAGCTTCCACACAAAGGTGCATTTCTCCCTATATTATTAATTCCCTCCTACTTCAAAAAAAAAAAAAAGAAAGAAAGAAAGAAAGAAAGAAAAAAAACATTCATACTAAATAAAAGTAAACTAAAATAAAGCAGTCATTACATTTTTCTTTCCAACAAATAGATAGTAAATTAACACAATCAGACTCATTGGCAAGTGTTGAAAGGAACTGCTGAAGAGTACCAGACTGGATTTAGGAGCTGTATAAATGGCATGTAAATTTAACTGACCGTATTTCTTAGACTTATAATCCCCTTTCTTTTGTTGATGCATAGTGCATCTCTTGCAAGTGAAGCTGGGTAGTAGTAGGGTGGAACATACAGGGAATTTTATTTATGGAAGAATATTTTACTGAATTTCAGAATGGAAAGGAAAAAATTACCACAAGTGGCATCAGTCAGATAAGATAACTGTCCATAATCAGTACAGCTGAGGGTTGTCACAGAACTTCCAGTCTGACAGGGAAAAGGTGAACTGGGGAGTCTGATAACCTCCCTGCCTCTCCACTGCCACAGATTTCATCTTTATCATCATCATCATCTTTTTAACAGTACTGCTTCGTTCTTAAGATTGTTGAGTTTAGACTGCAGAATTTCCCTCTGGTGAGAATTTGTCCACACTCTTCTGCCCACCATATGACTAATTCATGAGTAGCTGTATGAAAGAAGAATATTAATTACCCAAAAAAACTAGAGCCTTTATGGGGTTCATAAAATGTTTAGATCTTTGATAAAACACTTCTGCTATTGTAAACAGCAAGGTACAACATTTTTTTGGAGTGGGGGGAGAAATCCCTTTTTACAAGGAAAAATTATTCAAAATGGAAATGTCTATTAGCTAAGGAGATACATGTACACTTTTTAGTATAGAAATGTTTTTAAAAATCTCAGGTCCACAACCCCTCATTCTTCCTCTTTGCCTGAGATTGGGTAGACCCAATCTCTACAATTGGCAGGTATCTTCCCTTTGGTGGTGCTCTTTGACCTTGGATTTCTCTTTGCAGGTCTTAGCTTTCTAATTCCTTTTATTTAATATTTATGTTATAGCAACACCCAAAGATCTTGATCAGGATCAGGACCCTGTTTTGGTACATGTACAAATGTAGGGCAACCATTGTCCCTGACCTCAAAAGCTATCTAAATAGTCAAGAAGCATACAAATGATGAAAGGAGAGAGAGAAAAATCTGCTATGTCCAATATAAATATGATTTTTCTATACACGCATACATTTGCCATTTGTATTTATTTTAGTTATGTAATTTCATAAATAAATACTAACTATCCCAAACTGCCTTTCCTTGTAGCCAATGGACATGGTTTACTTTCTTGCAGACATTGTAGCAAGTGTGTGTCATGAGAAGATATATGAAGGAGGAGTGGGTAGCAATTATACCGATCTATTGAGGGAAAGCATTTCATGCTTAAAGGATGATGTGAAAGAAAGCACAGGTATTTTGGGAAGGATTAGTCAAACAGGTGGCACTCAAAGGCTTGCATGTTGCAGAAACAGAAGTTAACATACTATGAGTTGAGAGTAAATAAGCAGATGGGGCAGCGTTGTGAAGGATCTTGAAGGTCAGGATAAGAAGCCTGAACTTGATGTGGTGCAAGGGTGGACTCTCTGGAGAGAGGGGTGGTAATGCTCTGAGTTGCAGGTAAGGAAGATAAAAATAGCAGCAGCTTCTTTGTGAGGGATGATATGGGTGATGGAAAGGCCAAAGAGGAAGAAGTTGCACTATTGAAGACAGGAGGTGCTGATGACAACAATTTTAGAGTTCTGCTTATTCCTTCCTCTCTCTGTTTATGCTCTGTGCTTTTGGAGCACTGCCTCTGCTCATCCACTCCATTCCGAATTTGTAAAATGCCCTTCACCATGGCTTTCAACACACTCAGTTTTGCTTCCAAGCCCCACTCTCTTTTAGCTATTAATACTAGTGCCTTCCTGCTTCCAAGCCTTCTCCCTTTTTATGCGGCTAGTTTCAAGGCCTCTTTTCCCATTGGCTCTCCTCTCTGCTTGCATACCTTTCTTCTGCCT
>ML677339.1:27119009-27233036 GCA_007922305.1 Dermatemys mawii | reverse complement strand
ACACACACACAGGCTCATCCATACATGCACACTGCAACACACACACAACACTAAGGCCCTCGTTCGGGAAAGCAAAGCACCTTCTTAAGTGCTGTCCTGATTGGGATCGTGCAGCACACTGCCATGTTCTTAATGCACTGGACAGGAAAAAGAAGGAATGTAAAATCATTCCCCAGTGTAACGTGAGCTCATTTTCTCCCCTTTCCTATGCCACCAGTCATTCACCCCCCACAATCTGAGTGGCTGGCAACTTCAACACAAAATATTCCAAATTCTAATGGATCTTTAGCCTCTATGGCTTTGGTTTCAGGACAAAATTTCAAACCCACAATGTCCAAATGAATGCAGGATTTTCCCCTTACACTCCTTCCATCCCTAGTGCAATGTTTTTGCATATGAGATTTAGGAGGAGTATTAAACACAAGTGAAATAGATTAAGAAATGAATGTAAAATAATCAATTCTTTTGAACTGTGGTTGCATAATGGAAATCGACTGCTGTGAATGAACTTATGTTCCAAAGTTATGAACAGCAGAGCTAATGCACTGCCATGAGTTCATCTTTATTATTACATTACACCTGAATCTATTGATAAAGTAGGGTTTTTTTAAGCTAGGGATGGCACTTAATTGAATAAAAGTCAATGTAATTATATTAGGAAAAGCCAACAGTACTGCTGACAGCGGAAAAGGGACACTACTGAAGAGAGTGCCAGAACTTGTCCACACATTTCTGCACATCGTTTAGCTGACAGATATTAAGGGCTGGTACACAGATTAATTAGATTACTGATTGCCACTGCTGTAAGTGAGAATTGAATCAGGGAGGCATCTTGTCCTATCATAGCATAAGTGGGGTTGCATCTTTTCACAGATCATTCTCAGGAAGGCATATGTCCATTTGGGGCCTCAGAGCATCCTTTTTAACCATGTTAATTTATTGTTATCTCTTCATTCAATGAATTTTAAAGTTATTTTCACTACACATCTGGCTGCTGTTCTCCCAGCAGTGAATCAAGGAAATAGTAAGTGCAGATGTGTGAGAAACAACAGACAGCTAAAGTTAACCCTGCCAGTTTTACATGGCAGCAAATTCCCATATTTTGTTTAGTGTGAAATCAAGGTTGTGGGAAAGGAGTAGGAGAAATGATAAGAAATAAATCCAGAAGAGTATTTCAGGAATTTGCAGTTAGCTGTTATTTTGATAAGCACAACTGTGCTTTTATACTCGTGCAATAACTCTGGTGATACCATAGCCGCTTGTCAGCATATATAGGCTTTTACAGTAAGTATTTCCTATGCCATGCTTAGCAACTTCCACTTGGAGTCATCTGCCATCTGACACTGGAAAGGCAAAGACGACTGTGTTGGAGCAAGGACTATAGGGACAACTTCTGTTTATCATTCATGTATGTACACACTGCTTGCATCTGTTTAGAGCTCCTTTGTGGATGATGATGTGAATTTGCTTTGTCTAATTTGATTTATGATTTTGGATTGTGTGGCTGATCCAATATCCACTAAGACAGCAGTGTGAGATGATGGCTGACAGAAAATGATCTCACAGTCAAGACACTTTTTAACCTGTATTTTATCATTTTAAGATTTTGTTTATTTTTTAAACCAGATATGTCTGGATTGGAATGTGAATTTGTTTTCTCTCTCTTTCTCTCTCTCTTTTTCTCTCTCTCTTTCTCTTTTGTGATCTCGATTTAGCAAAAGATTAGAAAGCTGATCTTATCACAAGGTAAGCTCAGCCTTCATAAGTGCAGTGTGGGGATGCGTATAATACACTTCTGTGCCTACGAAAAGCAACAGTACTATATTTGCTTGTGTGAAAAGTGTGGTTTCCCACGTGGGAATAGAACAATAAATGCTTTCCACTTTTCTGTACCCTTGGACATACCTCTCAACTCTCTCTTATTATCAGAGCTCCATTTAGACCCAAATTTACCTACATCCTGTGCAGATCTGGTTGGAATAAAATGAAGTTCAGTATCAGTTTGACATCAGATCCATCCTCAGTCTGAGAACAGTAACCTGCACTTGCAGGAGAATGGGTTTGATCACTTCCATCTCTAACTTCTCACGAACAGACATCATGAATCATGAAACAGTTGATAGAAAGTTAAATAAGTTAACTCCACAGCATTTTAATGTTTGTGCATTAGTATTTGTCTTATGAGCCATAGTGAGTCACCGTATCATGTTTGAGACTTCAGCTGGTTGAGAGATATGCTCTTGTGGGATTTCTAAAAATGAAGTTTCCAGTTAGGAAATACTGCCCATATCTGACTTTTAATTTTTTCTTTTGATGTTACTCTAGGACCCAAAAGTACAGAGAACATTGGGTCATTATGTGTCCTCTTGTCCAATTTTGTATCCAGTATTTTTTATCTTTTTGTGTGTCATGCTATTCCATTGATAAATCCTCTCTCTATCTCTCCCCCTTCCCACATTCAGACTCTGATCTTCAATTTACAATGAGCAGGCAGACCTGGTGAGCCTGTGTGTTGTAAATTGTAGGTTCATGTCCTTAGTTTGCAAACTTAAAACATTAAGCAGTGGAACTTCACTAATTCTTAGGTCACAAATTTGAAATTCCAGTCATTCTCCCTTCAAAATATCAGTCTTATCCTACTTCTCAGCAATAGTTCAAAATCAGAGTAAGCTAATGTGAGGTGTTATAATTATTAAAATTTTATTTTGTATTATCGTCACTAAAGTGAAATATTTACCAAACATACTTTCTGTGATGATATTTGATATTTTTATCATGGTTGCTGGTTTAGTCACTAATTTTAAAAATTTTCCAGTCATTAGTGCAAATCAGAGAAGTACCTCTGTGCTTAAAATCTATAGCAGGGGTCGGCAACCTATGGCACGCTTGCCAAAGACGGCACGTGAGCCAATTTTTAATGACACGCCTGTAGCGTGCCATTAAAATCCTGCCCAGCCCGGCCACTCTTCTCCTCCCTCTGTTTGTTCCCTTCCTCCCTCCCTCGCTGCCGAGAGGAAGAGGGGCAGGAAGCCACCATGCTGCAGGAAGAGGCAGGAGAGCCGGTAGGACAAAATTTCTGCCCCCTGCCCGCGCGGGCAGAAGCTTGTCTCAGTCCCTGTCGGCCGATCAGCTGAGTAGCCGGCAGGGAGGAAGGAGAGAAGGAGGAAGGGGATAAACTGAGCAGCAGCATGTTCCCTGCTCCGGGATGGCCGAGGCAGAGAAGAAGCGGGGGCAGGGCCTTGGGGAACGGGGTGGAATCGGGCCATATCCCCCTCAGCTCCCTGCCCTTTTCCCTCTGTTCACACACACCCAGCGCCGAGCCTCCCTGCCCCGCCAGCCCTGAGCCCTGCAGCCCAGCACCCCCCCCCCCCCCGCAGATCCCTGCACCCCCCTGACACACCCTCCAGGCCCCTGGTCTGACCCCTGTACCCCTCTCACACACCCAGCCCTCTGCTTGCCTCCTTCACCCCCCCCCATGACCCCAGCTTTGACTCTGGCACCCGCACACATACCCAATCTCCGCCACACCTGCACCCCCTCACATGCCGCCATCCTTCTGTCCTGACTCCTGCACCCTCCTCACACACATCCAGCCCCCTGCCCTGACTCTAGCACCCCCACATATATCCAGCCCACCCACACCCCAATGCACCCCCCACATCCTGAGTCTTGCACCCCACATCCTCACCCCCACCCTGAGCACCAAATGGGAGCTCCTGCACTCCCCTCCCCCCATTCCACCTGCACCCCTCACACCAAATGGGAGCTGCCCAGATAAGTGCTCCACACCCAAATCTCCTGCCCCAATCCTGAGCCCCCTCCCTCATTCTAGCTCCTGGCCAGACCCTACACCCCAACCCGCACCCTGCTCCTTCACCCCCAGCCCTGGGCTCAGTGCACTCCCACCCTCAGTGCGGTGCAGAGAGAGAGGAAGAGAACGGGCCAGGACCAGGGAGAAGGTAGGTACCCACTCTATGTGGGCAGGGCAGGGACCCCAGACTGGCAGCGGGCTGAGCAGGTCTGGCAGCCGGGATCCCTGATCCGCTCAGCCCACTGCCGGTCTGGGGTTCTGGATGCTGGCCCTTTGCCAGCCGGGATCCCAGTCGCAAGCCCCACTCAGCCCGCTGCCGGCCTAGGTAAACGGAACCCCAGGCTGGCAGCTGGCTGAGCGGGCCAGCGGCGTAAGATCAGCATTTTAATTTAATTTTGAATGAGGCTTCTTAAACATTTTGAAAACCTTATTTTACAATATGACAATAGTTTAGTTATATAATATATAGACTTATAGAAAGACACCTCCTAAAAAACATTAAAATGTGTTACCGGCACGCGAAACCTTAAATTAGAGTGAATAAATGAAGACTCGGCACACCACTTCTGAAAGGTTGCCGACCCCTGATCTATAGAATATCTAAAAGGCTTATATCAAAAATGGAGAGTTAAATTCAATGTTTATAATAGGAGACTATATTTCACAATTATGGAGATGAAGCCTTATGTTTCCTTGCATATATAGATCCTTAAGTCTAGAAGACCTCAATGCAGCAAAGCCCTTGAGACAATGCTTAACTTTATGCTCTTGGGGCCTGATCCGAAGCCCACTGAAGTCAGTGGGAGCTTTCCCAGAGACTCTTGAATGGTCCTACTGACTTAAAAATATAGGAAATAGGAAATATACTTTGGAGAACAACAACTTTTGCTCTGACAGGAGGATGGACCAGGTGACTTTGGGTAAGATTTTAAAAAACATCTAGTGGCTTTTCTTCACAGTGCAGCAGTGCACACTAGAGGGCTGTAAAGTGTGTAGGGGCCCTAAAATGTTGTGTTCTAACTTCCCTATGTGTAGATCCTATTGAAGCACTCTGAAGGGTACCTAGTGTGTGTTGATTTAGACCCTTTTGAAACAATGCTACATAAATGTGCACTAGGAACCTGTCTGTCTGTCAGTAGGGTCGACACAGGGCACTTAGAGCACAACAGTGTAGAGAGCTCTTAAATTTACATCTCTCCAATGCACATTGCCACACTGTAGACAAGCTCGAACTGACTTTCACTGGGACTTGTGCTTCTAATCCCCATAAGTGTTTCCTTCTCATCTGGGCCTGATTCTGATCACCCTTATACTCCTTTGATTTGTGATTTACACCAGTTTTAGTGAGATCACAATCAGGACCTGCAACTACATACTGCCCAATTGTCTTACACTTGTGCTTCTCCCATACTGTGGGTTTTCAGGTTTGGGGTTTTTTTTCTTCCTTGAATTACTGTTTTGAAAACCCCATTTCAAGAATCAAAAACGGTATGTCACATTGTTTATTAGGCTGAAGTATGCTTTCAACCGGAAACAAAGGTTGTAGCCACTGCTGAGACTAATCATGATGGGTGGTAGTAGAAGAATAAAGTAGGATGGGTTGTGGTTTTGCTTGTTTGTTGGAAGGGGTTTTTGTTTACTTTGTTTTGTATTTGTCATTTTGTTATAAATTCTTCTTCTCCATTAGAAGAATGATTGGGTTTTCAAGAAACCAGGGGCAGCAGTGGCTTTCCATTATAAATGGTTGCTAAATCAGAAATGTATGTTTTATGCTTGCCGATTATGCATTAATGAAAAATACTGTACATTTTTTTCCTTTCTTCCCTTCCGTCTTCTTTTCCCAGGCACAGTGCTAACATAAACCTGCACCGTAAACTGTTGACCAAAGAACTGGATGACATGGGACTGGACTCCTCTCAGCCCTCTCTTAGTAAGGACCTCCGTGATGAATTTTTGGTGAAGATCTATGGCACCCAGCATCAAATGGGGCTTGACGTAAGGGAAGACACCTCCTCACCAGCTGGTACTGAGGATTCCCACATGAATGGGTATGGAAGAGGCATGTCTGAAGACTACATGGTCCTAGACCTGAGCACCACCTCCAGCATCCAGTCTAGCAGTAGTATCCATTCCTCAAGAGAATCTGATGCAGGCAGTGATGAGGGGATTCTCCTGGATGATGTTGATGGGGCGAGTGACAGTGGAGAATCTGCACACAAAATGGACACCCCTGCCATAGGTGTAGGTATGGGTTCTGACCTTCCAGGATCCTTCATGTTCAGCAATGTTTCAGTGAGCAACGGTGGGATAATGTGTAACATTTGCCACAAAATGTACAGCAACAAGGGGACCCTCAGGGTGCACTATAAAACGGTGCACTTGCGAGAAATGCACAAGTGCAAAGTCCCTGGGTGCAACATGATGTTTTCCTCTGTCCGCAGCCGAAATCGGCACAGTCAGAACCCTAACCTGCATAAAAACATTCCCTTCACTTCAGTAGATTAGTTTAAGGATGGACACGCAAATGCCAGCTCTCACGGAGGGCCTACCATGTTTGAACTGCCATATACAGTCTGTGTGTATGTGTGTGTATATATATATATATATATACACACACACACACACACACACGCAAAACACACACACACACACATATCTTTTTCTTTTTTAACAAAAGAAAAACACCAGGTGCTTTTGTTTGTTTTCATTTGTTGGGTTTGGGGTGGGGGGTGGGGAATGGGAAGTTTAAGAAGGGATGGAATCTTTAACTGGGGGTGAAATACCCTCAGTAAAGACCACAAAAACTTGCAATTAGCCCTAGTTTTGTTATGGAATTCTTGATCATCTCCAAAGAAACAAATTGTTCTACCCATTATTATTGCCTGCAAAAAACAACAACAACAACAAAAACAAAGAAGCAAAAAGACGGGGGGATGGGGGGGAAGAACTTCTTGGTTGTCTTTGTGTACTTTAAGCCGTTGGGAGAAACTTCTACTAAGCATGGCTGTTACACTTGTATATATATTGAGCCTTGTGAGGCCTATGATGTAAAACAATTGTATTGATGGTGGTTTAACTCTCTCTTTTTTTTTTTAATTTTTACAGTTACATCCAGCTGTTAGATATGCAGAAAAAAATAGTTTGCTGGCTAGCTCTGTTTGATTTATGTTAGCTTTAATGCACATTTTTAAAAGTAACACGGTCTTGTTTTAACTACCTGCTATATATAAGTAATACAGAGGGGCTGGCATGCTTTACAGTACCTGATCTGATACAGCATTTTTGTCTTGTACTATTACATAAATCCAGTCATGCACTTTTTTCATACACTACAAGGGGATGTGTAATAATATCTATGCTTTTTTTCCCTTAAACTATTGCCATATTTTCAGTAAGTGTCTTTAAAAAAACACTTAGATAAAAGTGGTCTGGTCAGTATGGGGCATGAATGCCAAACAAAAAGTATTAGTGTTTAGTGTTAACACAAAAGTGCCAACTTTGCACAAGTTTTCAGAAAAGAAAATATAACTAGTTACTCACTGTAACCAGAGGCTGAGTTTTTGGCTAACAGAAAAATGCTAGGGGAAGAAAAACATAAAGAACACTTGGTGCTTTTTTCAAGTGTCAAATATTATTAGAATCAACAGTGCATCTTTATTTCTTATATGTTACATTACATAAAAGGAAAACAGAATTATGTGGTGTGAATCAGTGGAGGCATTTCCTCTCTTGAGCAAGAATAATATTGCAGGATATAGATGCCGAAATTACTTAGTGCAGAACAAAGCTAGATACAGTTAATCCATTCTGGTGCTCCTTACTCCTGGGCTTTTGTGTTTTTTAAAAGAAAGAAAGAAGGAGAAAGAAAAAGTCTTAGCTTTGTTGTTCTGTAAAGTTGTCTGATTTTCAGTGGAAAGTGCTGTAGCATGTTTTATAAAAGCAAACAAAAGACATTAATGGCAGAAGCACTTAGAAGCACTGAAAACACGTGCTGGACTTTTTATTGGGTTACCTTCCCTTTGGATAAATTAGAGGCAAAACCAAAACTATAGTTGTGTTAATGTTTTCTGTTTTACCAATGTTGTTCATCAGAGAAGAATGAAAATAAGTCCAGGAGAGAGAGAAAGATAAAGGGAACAAGCAGTTGAGAGAGACTGAGGGAGAGGCTGCCCTCCGAATCTTTTTTTGTTTCCGGTGTTTACACATGGTGCTTGAGCTGGTAAACCGCACTGGCAGCCTAAGCTACCACAACATACTGACTGAATGATGATATTTACTTAAGTTCAGCCTACAGCCAAAACCATTAGGGTGTGTGTTATAGACTTTTTTTTTTAAAGCCAAGGAATATTTCTGCATACAATGCTCACTTAAAGACAATGTATTCCTTTTCTGTATTTAATGGCCTAGAACATTTCTCTTGTTACGCTGAGAGTCAGAAATGCTCCTTTATTTCAGCTTCAGGTTGTTCTGATTTGTTGTACATTTTGATCATTTTGTCCACAAGAGCACTAACACCCGTTAAATTTGCCAGAGAAAACTGTTAATATGGATCCTTTCCCTTTAGGATTCATTGTACGTTTCAGTATTCCAAAAGTAAGACTCAATAGATAATGCAGTGTTTCCATTTGTAGAAAATAAAATTTAAAAAATCCTTCTAAAGAGACTGAAAACATGCTTCTATGGGATGTATTATTTAAGGTGAGCTTCTGGTCACTCTTTAGTAATGTACAGTGAGAAAAGACTGAAAACATCTGTGGATTCCATAGAAACTATATGAAAAGTGCAGTGTGTCAGACAAGAAATATGTACAGCAAAATCCCAAGCAGTTTTTGCTGATCTCTTATTTTACATTTTCTTCACTTTTTCCCAAATTCTTAAATATTTTTCCTCATCAAATTAAGTGACAAGATCTGCTTTGTTTTATGTTTGTACATGTCCAGTAAGTTTTTGAAAGAAGGAAGTTAGAACAGTAAAAGTGAATTCTTCTCAATATATGAACCTTTGTAGTGTTATCTGTACTGCACTCCTATCACAATCCTAAGATATTAGAAACCAAGCAAGATGGAAAGTTTGAAAGACAAAACAAAAATAACTGAATATCTACAGAAAAAACACTGTTTTTGAAGTATGTATGGTATAAATAAATATCTTTTTTTAATGAAAAACACATTTGAGGTATATAAATAATTCTTTACTGGATGAATCACTGTTCTGCATTCTCATTTTACTCTGTTTCTGCTAAAGGTCAAATGGTTTTGGTAAACTAGTTTGGAAACTTAAACATCATCAGCAGATCAATTCAGCAAATGAATTACACAGAAAATGTCTGTTTATTACACAAAATGAAACAGGATGTTAGAAGAGTATAAAAGATCAGAGACAAACCTCCAAAAGTTTTTTAAAGCCCTGGAGTCCTGTTGTCACAACATCCTAAACGAGTCCTCCATAGTACTTAGGCATTGTTCGAGAAGATGACTGTTTATAAAAGGGCTCAGCATTCTTCAGTATCACCCTCCCACTCCTTGGAGAGGATCTTACATGCTGCCATATCTAGACATAATTAACGTATTCCCCCAACACTGGTGATGACTTATGACAGTGGTTAGTTTTCTGAGGACACTTAAACTCCCACTGCATTGAATGCAAGCTCTTTCCCCCTCTCCATGCATCTCACTAAGAGTCCAAAGTCATCAGCAATATTCCTGTGATGAAACTTGCATTGTTTTAAATTTTGTAAAAATCCTAAATTCCAAGGCATATCAGTGGCTTATGTAAAATGAGTTTGGTCTTAATCCAGTTTCTAGTGGACATCATGGAAAACCCCCACCATAGCTGGCATGAGCGGGCATTCTCAGCAGAGACCATGGACTGAATGAGTATAGAGACTGAACGTACTGTCTCTCCAGGTCAGGACTGAGGTGTGTTGATGTGGGGAAACTTGTACTCCTGCCCGTGCTGTAGTTGTTTTGTGGCTAGCTCTTCAGTTTCCAGAGCTGTCAATCCAGTATCTTTCACATGAGCTAAATTGACACGGTGGGGGAGGAGGGAAAGAAAACACTTCAGTTTACTCATTTCAAGGAGCAGTTGCTCCGTCTGAAAAAGTTCTGTTCCGGTAGTTAGTGAGCATGTGTGCTAAGTTACTTCAATATTTTGTTCATTTCAAAATAGCTGTAATTTTTTGTAAATATCAGAAGGGCTTATTCCACTGTGAGGCCTAACTGCATGCTACATCTCTTTCTTTAAAGAGAGTCACTTCCTGTCTGGAGCTCGTGTGCTGCTGTCTCTTTTTTTAAAGAAAGCATGTGATACCAGATAAATATTATGTTCCTTTTGAATCCCTGGTACTAAACCATAATAGAGAGAGGCAGTGTAGTTGAAAAGCACAAGCCAGGAACTCCTGAGTTTTGGGACTGTCTGCCAGCTTTGGTCAAGGGTAGTTCACTTTACTCATCTGTGAATATGGGGATAATAATAATACCTACCTCGTAGGGATGTTGTGAGGATTAATTAGTTTGTAAAGAGTGAACATAAGTAGGAGGTGTTATTACACAGATTACCATATTTAGGTGAGATCTGTGACCTATGTCTCAGCCTGATAGATGTTGAAATGGCTGAGATTTTAACTCTCCTTCCAGCCCCATGAAAAAGAGGTTGATAATGCAAAACCCACCTAACACTTAAATTACCGCAGGCAGCATGGTTACCTTGTAATAATGAACATGTACTGCAAGCACTTGGTCACAACGGAATGTGATCCGTTATGAAAAGTTTAGGCTAACATGCCTATTTAGCACTTACACATTGCTCTAGAGAAACCCCTCTAAAATGTTTTTCAGGAACCCAGCTCATAAGAATTGACTATTTCCTAGGGAAATTTAGACACTTTCCAATTGGAAATTGTGGATTGCACTTGTTCTGTGTAAAATTCTCATATTTTCTTTCTTTCTCTTGTGGAATTAAAATTCCAGCTCCTCCACTCATTCCAGAAGACTGAAAATGTCCCTTCTCCCGTTCCCCCCCCCCCCCCATATCCTCAAAAAAGGAACTGATTGAGGAAATAAGTCAGGTCTGCCCCAGCATGCAAAGTGTGTGCCTAGGCATCGCAAGAGCTCAGCTCAAGATCAGGTCTAATATATTTAATGCTGGAAGGGGGACTGCATGACTCTGTCTGAGTTTACCCTGTGTGTCTAGGTCTTATCTATCTAACTTATTAAATACAATTAAATATCCAATACACTTGTTTGTACAGTGATTGAGATTTTGTTTGAGCCATTCCAAAGATAAGGACCGTCCACAAAAGGAGAGATCGCAATTTGAATTCCAAAGCACACTTTCCTTCAACATACCTGAGGGTTTTAAAATATAAGGACTTGGGTTGGACCATTTTTAGCAGTAGTATATGAGACTTCAGCTATCTTAAATGTATAGGACATCTTTTGAGAGATACATTTGCCTCCACTCAACAAATTCCCAGAAGATTTTTCACTGTTTTTGGAGAGGAAAACGTTTGTTCTAGAAATGTCCATGTGCTCCTTTATATTTTAAATGCCAACTATTTGTTGAAATAAAAAATAGAACCATTCTTTCCCCTGACCCCCAAAGACTGTTTTCTGTACTTCTCTGTGTTTAGGTATATTAACAGAATGATTTTTTTATCTGAAGAAAAGGTGAAAAGTTCTCTGAAGTAGGTGCAAGAAAGCAGCTGGAGTTCTCTGTGGGGAGAAGGTGAGTGGCAGCTGCATGATGGCAGCTGGTATGTGTCAGGGTTTTTGTTTTTTATTTTTCTTGTGTCACCACTTTGCTGCTATAGTAACATGACAAAACAATTACTTTAGTGCTGTTTTGCTAGACAAGGATCAGCTTATCCCCTGTCACCACACGATGAGTTTCTCCCCGCCCAATGAATATGAAAGGAACTTTTTTCTGTGCCCATTTTTTTTTTATTTCCACACACAGCTACATCATATGGTGGCCTGAGCCCTTCACCCATGTGTCAGCATAAGTACATGTCTGCTCCAGTCCCATGTCTTCTGTCTCAGCATTATTGCTCACTCTCAAAGTTCTGTGGCAGAGTGACACAGTGACTCCCATGCATCAGTATCTTGGTTAATTATTATTTCTCTAAATCTTTACATAATTATCCTCATTATAGCTTATTTCCTAGTCCTACCATCATTTCTAGTCAGAGAAAAAAAAAGACACCTTTGTCCTTTTGGTCAAGCCACCTGTCAAAAATTTCCCAGCACTAAATACTATTATGTTTGACATTAGTACTAGGCGGAAAAAATTCCTTGGCTGCCAAGGAGTTAAAAAAAAATAAAAAACAGATGCATTTTTGGCAAGTCCACTGACTTGTCAGCATTACTGTTCATTATGATGCCACTCTATTTTTTAAACAGCAACATACTGTAGTTGTCATAAAACTATTTTTCCATTTCTGTCCTCTAAAGTGTGGTGTTGTAAATTCATGTGACCTTTGCTGAAAAGAATAAATACTTTTTTATATATAATATCTCAAGACAAGGCCTGGTTTGTAACAAATAGTGGCCCATTACAAACCAGAAAAAAAACTGAGCTGAGCAGCAAGAAGCTTCAGTTCAATTTCACCTCATATCTTTCTAATAACTGACTTGTCACTTTATTACCTTCCAGTAATGTGAATGCTGCTGACAAGACTGTCACACTAACAGCAGACAACACCCTCTCTTCCTTGGCCCCAGCTCTCCTGGCTACTTATTGCGCTGGCCCTGAAGGGACACAAACTAATAGTGTGCTTTCAAGTTCAGCACTTGGCCATCAAATATAAAAGGATGCGTAATTGCCTGTTTATCCCTTGTGAAGGAAAAACTGAGTACACGAACTAGGCTTTCCCTCTGAGTTCCCTGACATGCACGTGCTCGCTCTCTCACACACACAGGCACAAATCTGCAGTGAGAGAAAGGGAGGTCCCATCCGGAGTTCTTCGATTTGTCTTTGGGAAGCCCAAGGCTGCCACTGGCTCCTCTATCTAGCTATCAGGCAGACAGTAACAAGATGACTTCTTAACAAAAGGTCAGCTGAGAAATGCTGTCTGTGATGGCACTTTTATCTGCTTATGTAGAAACTAATTGCTTTGCATCAGCATAAAGCCATGCTGTGCCTGTTAGAAATAGGCACATAGGCTTGCTGCAGGTTTCAGTGTTTAAGTTAGATGTTAAATTGAATGCATGCTATTTTTCTGGATTAGCTCATTCTGTGGCAAAATTTATTAAGGGCAAAATTCTCTCAGATCCATACAGTGAGCACCAATTACAACCAACCATTCTGCCTCACTGTGCACATCTTATGTTGAGGTCAGTGGGAATCTCCATGGTCATAGTGAAAAAACAATATTAGAGAGACAGGCTCTGCTGTCTGCTATGAGGGGAAATTTACCCCGATTTTTTTTAATTAAAAAGGACATTGACAAAACTATAAATTCAACTTCTCAAGTGAGGTAGGCAGGAAAGAAAGCTAGCGGGAGAAAATAATTGGAAAGTTATGCTGTTTTTTTAAAACTTAGAATTGTGAGTTGACAAATGTTCTTGGAAACTAGATACTGTAGATGCATTGTCCAAGACTGCTCTCCTTCCTTTAGCTCTGCTTGTGTTTTTTATCAAAGCTAGAGTTTGATTGCACACCCTGCAAAAGTTCAAGATGCTGGAGGAGTAATTGAAACATAATTTTCTTGAGGTGTAATTAGAATATATATTAAAAAATGTTAAGCCATACGTTCCTGTAGCACTGATGACCAAGGTTTTCAGGAGCAGTGATCACTGTAATTTTGAATGGCACAGAAGTTCATGAAAGGCCAGTGCAATACCTAAAAACTGAAGGTTGGATTCAAACCAAGCATGGAGTGGTCAATTTTAACATATTTTGAGGTTTATCAGCATAGATTTATATATCATTTGGCTGCTGTATGGTTTTAGAGGTGCGGTGAGGTGATGACTAATTGGAAGCAGCTTCTGATTGCAGGTCTTTGATGCTAAAATACTCTTCAGTCCTATATTGCAGTTCAGTTCTGTTGCAGTAGAGGCAATGTCCTGCACTATAAATATGCTAAGGCCTTTTTAACAATCAGACATAAGGTCATTGATCTTTTCCTTTCCCCTCTATCCAAGTGCATCAGAAATTATAAGAAGGGTTAAATTAACAGGTGTTTTCTAAAGGAGTGTTGGCAAGAGGGGACAGGGCTGTTCATTTCCTAAATCAAAAGTTGAGTCCAAATTGTCCCCACACATCGGTCCCGCACTGCGGTTACATGAGTGTAAAAGGAAGCAGAATTTAGCCCAAATCAAATAAACGCAAAATGACCAATTCAAGCTAGAGTAAACCCCTTCTTTTGGTAGCATTGTCGAATTCTGTTTGAGGAAACTGAGCACTTTCTGATCAGAGAAATGTTTTGGGGCTCAGGGAGCTTTTTCCTGCATGTTGGTGCATTTAGTGATCCCAATGTGACTGACACACCAATATCTTAACAGTCTTAGACTGAGGCTATAAAAGGCCTAAATTGTATGGAATATAGCGTATCTGCCTGTATGTTTTCCCCCAAACCCTAAATTACACAGGAAGCTTGAATGAGTATATTTCTAATGTGTTTACTAGTGAGATTTTTTTTCAGTTGGTGATCTTCCTATTCCAAATCTTTGGAAAACAAAATATTTTGCAAAAATGAAGAGCATCCATTGTAAATATAAGTCTTGAGCAGAGAGAGACACTAGCTAAGTGATACATAAAGATTTTATAAGGTGTCCATTGTCAAACAGAAGGCTGAGAATGATCAGATGATAATGCACGGTTAGGATGGCAAACTCATCAATAGTTAATCGGAATCTGTCCATTTCTGTTATAGAATGCAAAAGACTGTGAAAGGTGACTCTGGGGAAACAGTGGCACTGGCGATTGTGTGTTGTGTGTGTCTGTCTGTGTGAATGGATGGAAGCTGAAAGTTATGCAATCGCTAGTCATAGCCCTAAATTGTTTTATTAGGTGCCTGTCTTCCTTTACCCCCACCACTTTTACATTAGTAGAAGAGAATGCGTTCTTCCTGTCCCTGCTGTGAAACGGTACAGTAGTAGTATGACTTGTGACTAGAGGCATTCCTTTTTGTCTCCCAGACAATGTACTGGGTAAATAGGTTGACTTGAAATGTATAAATTAAGGTTTGTTTGTTATTTTTTTACCATTGTTTAATTAGGAAGTTTTTTTAAATATGTCTCTGTACAGTTATCCAAACCCATCATTTTCTCCTTTCCCCAAACACTTCACCTTCCCTCACAAAAAATAACACATCCGCCTGATATTGCTCCCTTTGGGTTTGTGTGTTCTATCCATATGAACGTTTACAGTTTGTAAAGTGATTATGTGAATGAAATGTCCTAGTGTTATATGTTTATATGACATGGCTGTCTATAAATATAAAATCCAATGTGCTGGTTTTTCTTGTGCAAACTTTGGTTCATGTGCCACACAAGGAGCTTTCCCATCATACAGTTGTTTCCTGATGGGCAGCATTCTCTCTGTTCCTGAGTGGTGTATTCTCAGTTTATGCTTACGGTCTCTGCTTCTCTCAAAGCTCGCCATGTTCTGTACTCCAGTGCAATATATGTACATTGGATTCGAACCTTGAATGCATTCAGAATTGACTTTTAGTTCAAGTTCAATCTGGGTTTGTTGGACCAAAAGTGGGTAACTCAAATTCTGGTTTTGTCTGTGAACTTCTCAACACGGGGTGGTTCATACCCACCATGAAAGGGACTTCTGCTCTATCTGTATACTTACAAGTCTTCTGAGGCTCCTGTCTGCAACCACATTTGTTGTTTTATTAGTGTTCAATAAGAAAGGTCACATGGACCAAACTAAATGGTATTTTCCAATATAGCCGCTAGTTCTGTTTCCAGTTCTAGAAAATTATAAACTTCTGAATCTTACCTATTGGTACACTCAGAGATTTCAAGCATTGGTAAACTGGGTTTGAACCCTTATGAATCTTGGGGCCTCTAACTCTGCGCATACCAGTTCAGTCACACAAAAAAGCCCATAAACCCTTTACTAACTAAGCATAGAAGGTTTCTCATGGCTCTGGTACATATGCTCATTGTTGTTCAGTAACATGCTAAGTATATTTTGGGGCTGGGGAAAATGTGCTTCTTCGGTGTGGCAAAACCACTGCTGTCTTTCCAAGGTAAACTTGTTTAATGGACTTTATTGTTTCCAGGCACATGTTCCAGCAACAATAAGGTTTTTGGGGGGTGAACACTTTTGCAATCTTTAATAGATTAGCCTTTTTGTTTTTCCTTTTTGTTCTCAGTGTGAGTGAAACATGAATGCTCTGCTATCCTGCCTGCAGAACCAAAGCATGCACTACAGAATATAGCTGTACCAGGGGAATTGAAAAGCTTGCATCACGTTGATCTAATAATCATGACATTGGTAGCTTCATAAATACTGTATGTACCCTAAACAAGTTTTTTCCATTAGTAGTCTGAGGGAATTAGAAGTCCTGTTTTTAATTTGATATTTCTTCTTGTATTTTCTGTACTATAACTGTCCTGCAATATGTCTTTTGCATAAAATGCATAAGGGTTTGGGGATGTAAATGGAATTTTATTCATATTTTGTCCGAATACCTCTTGTAATTTGTATCAAAATTCTTGTACAATTTTTATATTAAAGATTTATCAGTCACTGACTTCTCTCTCCTTCTATCTGTTCTTAATTTTAGCATGACTCACAGCCTTTTACAAATGTATATGTAGTACATATCCACTGAAGTATGCTCACCTACACACAAAACATGTCTCATATTATTTTGAGAGCTGTACACAACACTTGTGGGGTTTGTCTGTTTTATTTGGGAAAATAAACTTGAACAGAAAAAAAGGAATGATTTTATTTTTTTGCCATGAATATCTTGTTTTCTGGGCTTCTACAGACATGTTACCAGTTAAAAAACAATCCTTTCATCCTTTACTTTCAATATAGCCCAACTGCAGCTGACTTTTTTAAAAAAATATTATTTTGAATTTTTGGAAAAATTTAGACCAACTCTAGTGCTAACAGATAGCAGTTCACCACTTTTTGCTTTCACTGGCTATTCTCAACCCACGGTACCTAGCTACGGTACTTATACAGCCCTCATTACCATCTGAGTACATCACAATTTTTAATGTTTTTATTTTCATAGCACCCCTGTAAGATATGATAGTGCTATTATCCCAACCTTAGATAAAAGTGAACTGAGGTACAGAGTGACTGCGACTTGCAAGAGCCCTAGGCTAGCATCTTAACCACTACACTACCCTGCCAGTGCCCTTATTTCAGTAAAGAAAAATATAGGTTCAGTACTAGTATCCTGTTAATTAAGCTAGGATTTGGTTAGAGATTCACAGCCCTTGGCAAGGGCCAAGTGAAGGTGGCCTAGGGATGTTGGCCATGTCCATCTCCTCCCTGACCTTAGCACAATGATCTAATGTGGGGCCTTCAGTATTACTACTCGAGGATTTTTCTCAGGCTCCTTGCTGCTGACCGTTAGCTCCAGACACTGTGGGTGTGTTCCAGAATTCAGTGTCAGAGTAAAATATATTAGTTTCATTTTTTTAAAAAAAATAAAGAAACTGTTCCTTTTCTGCACTGCTGTGGACAGTCACAGCAGCTGACAGAATGACAACAATATTCTTTCAGGGTAAATGCTTTTGTTTCAGTTTGTATTCTCATGGCACTAATGATTTCTGCATATTGTGCTTGTTATCCAGAAAAAAAACAAGCAGATGGAGAGATGTCTCAGAAGATGGTATTTCTGTGAGTGTTACTGTGTTTGGAGGAAGTGGAACAAAGAGGCCACGTTACCAGCATATCAGAGTCAATGTATTTGATCGTGATTCATAATAATTCTCTTTACCCAGATATTCCTAGTTGAGAAAATAATACAATTCTTTTCTTTAAGAGTTCAATCTTACAAGCTGCTGAACATTCTGGCCTTGATCCAACAAAGCATTTAAGCATGCGCTTAACTTTTTAAGCATGCATGCGGTTTCAAATTCTTTCAATGGGACCTACAATTAAGCACCTCCATAAGTGCTTTGCTGGAGTGGGCCAGACTGGTCAGCGCTTTGTATGATCAAGCCTTTCACAACGATGCCCTGGGCACAGGACTGGGAGACAGGACACGTTGGTTCTATCCATGGCTCTGCCACAAAGTTCTAATCAGAACATGGGAGAGCCAATAAACTCTCCTGTTGCCTCAGTTTCCTCATGACTAAAATGAAGATAAGACATTTTTAACCTATCAGCAGATCTATTCTTTTACAAAGCATTTAGCCCTAAACCATATGTTTTCCCTAGTTTTCATGTAGTCTATGCCCTGAGGGGCATTACCTACACAGACATAGAATAAGATTTTGGCCACTAACAAAAGCCTTGAGGTTCTTTACTCATTTTTCTGTTTTTCATCACTGCCATATAAACAGCCTAATAAGGAACTGAATGGTTTTAATCTGTTACTGACTTCCAGTTGTTAGCTTTTAGATCCCTTCTATGTGATTCATTTTCACTTTTTTTTCTCCTTCCCCCCGCCCTCTTAAAGAATGCTGCAAGCAAATGCAGCCCTTTTTTCATTTTTATAGGGGGGAGAATAAGGGGGTGAAAATAACATTCCCCAAAATTGTTTAACCTTTAAAGTTAACCTCTGTTGAGGCATGTGGTTACCCTCCCATGTTATTAAATGTCATAGATGTGTTAATGTAGTTCTGCATAGAAGCCAAGCATAATTATAATATTTTCATCTGTCATAACACATCTATAATTGGCATGAATTCCCCTCAAACAGATTTTTTGTAATGTAAGATTTTCATAGTCAAAGAAGGGATATTAACAGGCACCCATAAAGACTGCTTTTGGCACAGCACTAAGCTAACTGCCTGGGTGAGAGCCAGTCAGCACACACTGGGCCACTTGAAAACTTACCGTCTGCTTGTTGACTCCCTGCAAGTTGACAACATGACAGTAGATTAAGTGCTACTAATTTAATAAAGCTACTCTTACAATGATGTTGATCTATCAACAATGAGGAAGTGGTGGGGGGAAGGAGGGGAACAAAAAGAGCATTGAAATGCCTGAAGTAATACTGAAAAAACCCTCTATTGATCTTGCATGAGGTGGTTATTTTTAGTCACCTGACTCATGCTCACCCAATCATTACCCATATTCATCAGAGACAGTATAATGAACAGATGTATTGATTAGCCAAGGTAGCTAGAGATATTTCCCAGCAGTGCTAGCTCACATTGATAGGTCTCCAATGGGACTACATGCAAGTGCAGCCCTGTAACGTAACTTATTGTGTTCCAGCTCCTTCAATTGATTTTGTTTTAAGAAGAAAAAAATACACAGTGGCTCTCCCTTGACCTTTAGCTGAAACCTCTCTGGAAAGAAGCACATGAAATGACAGAGCAAATAAACATTACCAGTTACGTTTTCAACTGTAATGTTAAGGTCCAATTGTGCTTTGAGCTGAGAGCACTTCACTTGCCCTTATTTCAGTGGGAATTGAAAGCACTCAGTACCCTGTATGACTGGGCCCTTGGGTTGCAAGTTCTAATCTTTTGCCAGAGTCCCAACATAACCCATCTTGATGTAAGACAACTCACCCACAATTTGCAGTGCCAGTCATATTATACTCCATCAAAGATGGACGTTACTATTACCCCATAAAGCTCAACATATGGTTTAGTAAAATTCATATGTTCTGCTAATTCCACTGAGATGGCATGGTAAAAACTCAATGCAGCCTAACAGTGCATAGACCCAAAGTCTGGGATGCCAATAAGCTTGAAACTTTCCAAACATTTTCTCTCTTGGCAGGAATCCTCAAGCTGCAGTTCCTTGAATGCTCTTTATCAGGTTTGCTGCATGGCTTAGGACTGGTGTTAAGTTTTTAGGGTCGTGTACTGCTGATTACTAATTTGGGCTTTGGTGTTTCTCAGGAGTTTATCATTATCCACATGCCACAATCGTTATAAAACTTGTGCTTTTTGACAAGCTAATTGCTGCTTAAAAGTCCAATACATAATTGTAAACCTGAAGGGAGAAAATAGAAAATGGGAAGAGGGATAGCTCTTACAAACAACCCTGTCCAACACAAACAACCAAGCAAGGTCCTCAGTCCTCATTTATTAGCAGCATTCAACTTGTATGGTAGTGGAACACTTTGGAAATAATAAGATTCTTAGCAGTGTAAATTTACAGCACCTTAGTATTCCCAAATGTCCCACAGTATATATGAGTTCATCTCACCAACATACTCTCTCAACTTTTATGAGAGATGTACTCCGAGTGTCATTTCTGTTTCTTAATTGTCTTTACTTACTGCAGTAAAAATATCCACCTATAGGATGCCCTTTGTTTTTCAAGATGACATTTTTATAGAATCACCCTCCACCTCACCTTTTTCTTTAAAAAACAGTTTTTAAGAGCAATTTAAGATTTCTTGGCTAGAACATTTAATTTAATTAGTCCAATATATTTTGATCCTCTGGGTTTGGAATGGAGTTTGATTCCTTTCCAATGTGTCAGGGCTCACAGAAAAATTTGAAGTGCTACAACAATTATGAATTACATACTCTACACTGTATAGAGTGGCTTCATGTTATTGAAAGGTTTGAAAAAATATATAAGCAGATGAATTTAGAGGCTATTAGGGCTCTGTGCATATGTAGTGTAAAGTGATTTAAAATTATTAGACCACTATCAGGTATTTATAGCACTTCATCCTTAGAAATTTAAGTGCTATTCAAAATTCAAAGCACTTTCATAATTTAACACCTTCCTGGTGTGTCCTTCACCAAAACCGCAATCGCAATTTTGACTTTTTTTCTTCCTTTTGAAAATACAAAATTCTGTGCCTCCTTATTTTCACAGTCATTCACAACATAACTCTGTACTATGTTAGGGTGCAGAGAGCTTGCACAAGGGCCTGTACACCACTTAAGCGCTTAATGCAGGACTTATGTAGTTTATAGGGCCTTAATAGCATCTTTTGCACTGGGTGAAACTTCAGATAGGCACTCCCATACTATGCTGATGGGTGCCTTATAATTACCTAAACAATAGATACACATTACATCAGTTTGAAGATAAAGTGTATAGGTCATTTTTCAATCTTTTGTTTCTTGAAAAACCACAAACATTTAAATTTGAAAATACAAAGATTCTTTCATGATTCCCAGATTATTTTGCAAGATTTAAAACATTACAGTTGCTGTATAAATTTGTTCCAGCGTGTTTCTCTGGTCATGTCATTTTACACCCAGTAGGTCCACTTTGGTTTAGGTTTGTTCAGCCCACTCTGGCGAAGGAAAGGTCTGACATACTTGAGCGGTGATAAGAAACTGAACTTTTATTTCTATGCCCTAGTCTTATGATTAGGTGTCTCCTTTAAAGGGAGATGGACCCAATCCCACCTGTAACAAACTTGACTTGCCTAACCAGGGTGGAAGAATGAGTAATGTCTTATGATGGATGTGTCATCTGGCTAAGTCAGGGCTCTGGGGTAGATAGGAGAAGTCTGTGGAGAGACAGATGGCAAAAGAGACCTTGGGTCCTTTCAGGGGAGAGATCGGAGACTACAGATAGAAAGTCTACTTCTTGATAGGACTCAGACGGGTAGTGTGGACAGCCCTACACAAGGATTCGTCTTAGCTCCCTGTGACAGGGTCTGGGGAGGCAGAGAGCCAAGTTCCAATCAGAAAGGCTGGAGTATAGGAAACAAGTTAGCTGAAGGAAAAGCCTCAGCAGGGAGTTTTGTTTTCCTTTTGAAATTCTCTTGATAAACCAAACCCCCAACAAGGAATATTGTTGTTTGACATGTGAAAGCCTTTGTAGGCCCAACAGGGGAAGCTATACAGTGGGGAGACTGAGCCCAGACTGTGTAAGTGGCTCACCAAGTGACAAAGGGCAACCACCCTGTCATATGAGAGCAGTCAGTGTCTACTGACTCAAGGGGTGAATGTTACAATAATGAAACTAAAACTGGTGAATTTCATTGAGGGCTGTGCATTGCGTATTTGGTTTATAGGATTTCAGGTGAAAAATCTTACCATGTGACCAACAGTTGCACTTTTTATTACAAAACATGAAATTCAATCCCCAAATATCTATGCTTTCCTTAAGTTGGCCATGGCGAAAAAAAAGTTTTGCTCTGAGTTATGATGTAACATTTAGGGCCCCAAAATTTGCATTGCTGAACACTGTGGGATGCCAAAAATAAATGGGATACTGTTACCCCACTATGCACTATGACAGATAAGCTACAGCTACCAGAGAAGACAGAGCAGGTCATTGAGATGGAGGAGTGGCACCCCGAAAGATTCCAGAAACAAAGCAAGAATATTTCTGAGTGAAGAAAACTTCACAGCAGAATCTGCATGATTACCAATTCCAAACCATAATAATACACATATACTCTCAGTCCGCAGATCAGAAAAAAGTCTATTGAATGCACAACACTGAAAGAGATCAGAAGGTCAACTAAGTCCAATAAAACAGCAGTAATTGGTGACTTTGCTGCTTGCATGAAATGGTCATATGTCATGTTAAGACAAGGTTTAGAGGAGCAATTTCTTGACATGTTAAATGATTGATTCTTGGAATAGCTACTGCTGGAACACAAAAAGAGAGAAACTTCTCAGCTTAGATCTATGTACTTGGTTTAAAAAATAACTCTAGTTGAGCCATTAAATGATAGTGACCACAACTTAAATTCAATCAACATCCTCTAAATAGGAATTGTAATGAAAACTAGGAGTAGGACACTAAATTTTAGAAAAAGATTTTTTAAAAAATTATGGTAAAAAAAGGCCCTCATATCAAATGGGTTGCAACTAAAATCCTTAGACCAGCCGTGGAGAGGATTTTAAACTACTAGAACAGAGTCACAAACAGTGTGCATACTCCTGAATGAAACCTGATACAGGAAGACATGACAACACTAGAATATTGTTTTCTTCTGTAATACCGACCATGAGATGTTGTGACAAAGAGAGGGAGTTACCTTGTTTTGTCCAACAACTTCCATGGCTGGCTTTTTTTTTTTTTAAGGCTCAAATTCCCCCTGCTCCTTCTGAGCGCATGGCAGGCTGATGACAAAAAGCAACTGTTCTTATTGTGCTGTGCTTGAGGAGGTCACAACTCTAGGACCAGGCCAAGGACCACATACCTGCTGCTGAGGAAAACTGAGGGGAGGGGAGGCCTCCCAGTGCAGCGAATCTTTGGAGTGAGAACCAGAGAAGTCACTGCAGTCCAGATATTCTGGACTTACTCCCCTCATCTGCCTTTCCCTTTGGAGAAGGAGGGGTTGTAAAAGTGACTGAAAGGGGTTCAATCTCTGCTTGTCAACCTAGGTGGGGCAGAATTACACCTTTGTCCCTAAGGAGTTCCTTCAGGGCCAAAGCTGCTTTAAGTGACTTTCCCAAGAACACACAGCAAGACAAGAGCAAAGCTGCAAAAAGAACCCAAGTCCCAGTTCCCTGTTTTAACTCTGCTGTCTGAAAAGGCAGCGCTTGGTGTGCTCATTTTTGGCCCTGTTGTGACTGAGCACGTATTATGAAATGAAGTAAGAAGAATGCCTTGCGTGCTCACTGCTGCGTGCCTGTCAGACACTTAGAACAAACTATTGATTCTTCTTCAAGTGATAGTCCGTGTGCCTGAAGCCAGAGCTTTTCAATATAGTGGCATTTGTTGGTCCATGCATGCTCCGGTGCATCGCCTTGTGATTTCGCCCTAGTTGATAAAGGGCAGGATGGAACCACCATGTCTTGAGTTCCTTCTCACCGCTCCATGGCTGGAGTTGGAGCTTCTGCTTCTCTCTCATGCTTGGCGACATACTTACCATCCTTTCCAGGAAAACTGGTTTTAGTCTCATCCATGGTTAGAATTTTACTGATTTTTTTTATAGTAGTTTTTGTGTTCATAGTAATTTTTACAGGATTAAGGACTTTGGAACGCTGCTTCAGCAGTTTCCTGCCAAACCATGCCCCTGCCCCAGCTTGACCCGGTACCGGAGTCTGGGTACTGGATTATGCTGAAGACGCCAGGATTTAAGGTCTGTGCTTCCTGCCCTCATTTGTTTTTGCTCAGCGACAAGCACTAATGTTGTCTGTGCTGCTGGGGGGAAGCCACCATCCTGTCCAGGTGCAGTATCTGCCTCTTCTTTCCCACCTGTACCCAGGAAGTCCAGGCCCTGCATCTTAGGAAGCACCTGATGGAGGTTGCCATGGGACTGCAGTCAGATCATGGCTGGGGAACTCTGTATATTGGTTGACCCCTCCAGAAGTGTGTTTCCTAATGCAGAGTTCCAGTCTGGGTCTGCTAGTACCAGCACTATGGACCCTGCACTGAGGCCTAGCCACGTGACAAGGAAGCATGCATGTAACTATGGCAGTAAGTCTATCACCAAGTCCAAAAAAGATGCTGCATCTGCCACGAGTCCCATCCGTGGAGGAGAGGTGCATTCCAAGGTCCACAAGAGTGACAAGAACTTACATTGTTCACTGGGTGTGCCAGTCCCAGTGCTTGAACCACCTACCTCTCCTGCATTGTCTCCACCGGCACAGCATGAATTGTTGGTCCTGGGGCAAGTTCCCTTACCGGCTCCGGTTCTGTCCATGAACTGAATGCCGTTGACAGTGGAGAGACTTGGGTATATTCTTGGGCCTCATGACCTGTTTGCCCTACAAAGGCTGAGGCTTCCATGTGTTCTGGTCCATTCACCTGCTAGAAGGGCCCCTTCTACATTGGATCTGCTGCCCTCTGGTTGTGTCACTACAGCATACCCTGTTCTGTCGGCCCCACTGGTGCCCCCATTCATAGAGGACTGAGATTCCTCCAAGTCTGAGGATTCAGATATTATGCTGCTGCTTCCATTCCGAACGCATGACTATCTGAGGGCACCCTTGCATTATCCTTACTTACCTCAGGCCAGGGTGGTACCCGTTTCTAGGGGAACCAATGCAGCAACAGCAGGATCAACCAGGTTATCCATATTAGAGTTTGTGACACCAATATTTGCATTCAGAACTGTCTTGCTCAACCCAGGAAGAATCCCCTGTCTCACCACCCTGCCCTTCGTTGAGTAGATGTTCAGAACTGGGGCTGACTGATTCGTTGGTCAGCCCAGCTCTGATGCTACTGATGGATCTGGAGACAAGGAGTTTTCCTTGTCATCCCTGGACACTGCTGTGTCATTGACTCCCTCCTCTCCCCTGAACGACTAACGTCAATTTCAGGAGAATTTCTAATGCTCTTCAGATCCTGTTGGAAGAGGTGCAGGACAGTCAGCACCAACTATTAGACATCTTGCATGGATCAGTCCTGGCCAGAGTGTCCCTACCGATCAATGATGCCATTCTTCAACCGGCACCCACTGTTTGAGACATATGCACCCCCACCCCAAAGGGGATGGAAAGAGGTTATATCTTTCTCTCATCCTCCCTCCCAGCGATCTCAGTTTCTCTTCTCCAATCGTCCATCTAATTCCTTTATGATCCAGGCTGCTACCAAGCAGCCCAAGCAAACAGCAGCCACGCTACATCCCATCTGACAAAGGCAAAAGGTTAAACCTTATGGGTAGAAAGGTAGAGTTCGGTATATACCTTTTCTTCTCATTATGCTCTAGTGCAGGAGTCTGCAACGGATGCCTTGTCTGGTGTACTGATCCTCCATTCCATAGTTTCATCATCTTCCTCACACCTTCATCCTACCTCAGTACTGCTTATTAATCACCCTCAGCGGAATACAACAGGGACCATCACTAAAAGAAGAAGGAGAGACTACTTAGCTCTAACTGGAAGTTCTTTGAGATTTGTGGTCCCTATCTGTATTCCAATTGCACTCTCCTTCCCCTGTGCTGCTGATCTGGTGGTCTGTGGTGGAGAAGGAACTGAAAACATGGTTGGTTTGTCCCGCTCTTTATAACCTCAGGCAAAACCACAAGGCAATGCAAGGGCAGATACGCAGTCAGATGGACGCTACTACTTTGAAAAGCTCCGGTACCAGTCTCCCGGCACATGTGCATGACCCTCAGTAGAATACAGAGAGGGCTCACACATCTCAAAGAACTTCCAGTTACAGGTAAGTAACCTCCCCTTCTTGTGGCAGTGAAACTCCTTTAAAAATGACAGTTGCTCAACATCAGCCCGTTAACATTTCTGAAGGATGAATCGCAAAAGCTCTTTCAACCAAAGTCCAGCATTAAAGCACCAGCTGTGCCTCCCACATGTGAGCCAGAAAGCTGTGTGCTTTAAAGGTAACAAGAAAGCAATGCCTGGCCCCACAAAGCCCCTGTGTGGACTCTCAGCGCTATGCAGCTTGTTTATTATTACAGTACTATGCAGGCCATGTGGTCTGAGCAGCCATTACAGGAGTCAGGGCTCTGTGCTAAGTCATTAAAGCTAAACATATTTTAATCCATAATTGTACAAGATTTATTCAATTTAGGATTTTTATTTATAGTTCGATCAGGATTGTAATAGATTTTCAGCTTTCTCCACTGAGCTCTGTCAATTTTTACTGTGTCCTTTTAATTGTGTTCTTCCAGTCCAAGTGCCAGCAGTTTTCTAAGGCAGGCTGTTCATAAAATGCCTTTTGCTTATGCAGGGTGGTGAGAAGGGGAAATAATGTATTAGCCCTTGGTCAAGCCACTCTTTAATGGAGATATCCTTATACTCTCCACCTGGGGGAATGTAATACCTTGAGACACGTTGCACTCTATATATAGTAATTGTCAGATCACCCCGGTGGAGCCTTGATCACCAGCAGCCTGTTCCTTTCCCTGCTTCCCAAAAATAGGAGCTAATTTCACTGCTCAGCTTTAGTGTAACATGCTATATGCACACATCCATGCTTCTGACCCACAAACCTATTAGTTGTTCTCATTTCAGACCCGAATTGGCTTCCACTGCTTTTTTCTCGTCTGCGGCTGTGGAGCCTGCTCCTTTGGATCTGCTGCAGGTGAAGAGTGGGCCACAGTGGGGTCAGAAAGATTTGGTGGTTGGGTGCTTTCTCGTATCTCCCACGCTGACAGCTCCATTCACACGTGGTGAATGGGTGCTTGCAGTTTGGGCAAGGAACCTGCACTTCCTGTGCAGTGCTGGGGATGCACTGAGAATGCTCGGAGAAGGATTGGTGAGGGGTGAATTCCTATGAGATTATCCAGAAGAGCAGTTTCTCCACTCAGCATACAAGGTAGTCTCCATGATGGTGCTGCTTCAACACCCTGCATCTAGTCTGACTGTGTCGTGCATTTGGTAGTCCCGACTGCACCCTAGCCGAACCCAAGATCTGTTGTATTCCTCTGTGTTGTGGGCAGGCAGCTGCAGTTAGTTTTCCCAGCTATCAGCACCCACTGTGAAGCCTGGCTTCTGACAACCTCTTTGCTTTCTCTTTCTCCATTCCCTCTGCTGCCACCAGGCACCGCAGGGCCCTCGAGGAGATGGTGGCAATGGCAAGAATTGGTAAGGAGGAAGAAGAAGCAGATGCAGGACAGAATAAGGGCAGTGGCTGAAAGGGGATAAAATGGGAGTCAGAATAAGAAAGGTTCATGGGGAGAATTATGGAATGAAGGAGGCTGCCCCGGGTTCCCCAATCCCTAACAACACCGACTCCCCCTGCCCCCCCAAAACTCACTCACTAAGGGTCTGTGCCCAATAAGCCTCTGAGCCCTCTCTCTTACCCCCACCAACACTCCCTCTTCTAAACACTCCTGTATTCTCCCCCCGTGATCCCCAATTCCCTCCAGGCACCAGAGGATGACAGACTGACCAGTGGCTTTTCCTCATTGTCAAGAAATGTCACACATGGAGTGGCACAAACCTTGGGCAGCTGTGCCGGCTTACTGTGTACTCTAGGAATAGCAAAGCCTGGGGTTTGGCCTGCAGTAACCAGAAAACACCATGGCAACACTAATTAAGCAAGAGGCAAAAACAGTAAAGATTTTAATAGTGACCACCATGGAGCAGTGCGATATTAAATGTTCTTTTGCAGTGTGTGAGAGAGGAAGAGAGAGAGAGAGAGAGCTTTGAAGCGCTGACCAACGCAACCAAGTTCTGTGTAAAATTACACAGCTTCTCTATGCATATTCAGTATTATTGGAAGTAATGGAGTGAACATCCGTTCCTCATAACTTTTAATAAGACAGATCATCAACTGTATTCACTATGTCTTTAACAGGAAGCTTGAAGTGGTGCTTTGTGGCACAGAAGTACATCCAGTAGACACAATGGCAGGTCCCAATAAAGGCAGCTGTGAAGTATTACACAGATTTACCTTTTGTGTAGTTAAGAGGGCAAGCCAGGAATTCCAGGGTACAAAGAGAGCCACCTCCACTGAATGGCTATCAAAGGGATAATCCCGTTAAAAGAATATATTTGCTGTGTGCTGCTGATTTATTTACAAAGCCTATGTGCCTGGTGAAACCTTTTAGCCCTGTTAAACTTGAAGGAGTAAAGTCCCTATTAGCATAAATGGGCAGTTGCATACCAAGGTCCTAGGGCTTTGAGAGGAGAATGTTCCCTTGACTTGGTACAAATGGTGAAATATCCATTTAATTTGGCTTGTTACAATAATAAGCTATTTAAGTGAATGTTACAATATAAATACCCTACAAGGGATTACCAAGAAAACCATGTGTTTAAAATCTAGGTTGCTGTTTTGAAAACTCTCTTCCTCAAAGACAGCCATAATATAGATCAATACTAGGGAGCCTACCCCACACAACACTTCCTCTGTGCCCTGCCCCAAACTACAACAGCCTAGGCAAGCGGGCACTGGGAGGTGATATATACCACAGAGGAACAAATTCTTTCTTGATTCCTTGTATGCATTCAGTGCCCTGCAAGAGCAATGGGCCCAATTTTAACTGTAGACCTGGGGTGCTACTGTAGTATTAACTAATAGTAAGTGCAGCACCACATGGTGAAATCTGTACACTTGGGGTGGGGTGGCGCAGCACCCTGCGTGTGTGAGAAAGAGTGTGTGTGTGTGAGAGAGAGAGCGCCCCCCCCCCCCCGGACAGAATTTGGCCTTCAAAATTTAACAGCAACTACCAATTGTCCTGCTTTGTGTCAACTGCTGTGGTGGTTTTGTTCTTTGGATAAATGTCCACCAGACTAGTGACTAAGATGAGACCACAAGAGTCATTATGCTTGTCATGTAAGTAGCACAGACCGCTCTTTGACTCATGTTCAAAGTCTTTTTCTTTTTTTTTGGCAATGATGTAGGAAAATATCTCACACTCCTGCAGTTCTCGGAGTCATGTTAATAGGAGTCTTGCTTGCATACACATTTCTGGATTAGGCCCTTTCATTTCTTCCTAAGCAGTGATCTAACCACTCCTGTTGTTAGTTTGAATGGGTACTTTAGTTACCACAAGATTTTTAAAATGAGGACTCCACTGGATATTTGGTTCTAACGGATTGGGATGGGAGCAGTTAATATCTTCACTCTCCCATTCACAAACAAGCTCCTAGATTCAATTATTTTTCTTTACCTGTTTGGAAAAAAACATTGTTGAAGTAACTCCAACACTGGTGGTATGTAGCCTGCAAAAATGGCTGAGGCATGGGCTTATTAGCCTGACCATGCTGCACTAACGATTTCACTAATGCTTTAACCTCACATGATTGAACAGGGTTTCCCTCAGATGACTGGACAAATGAGAACAGATGATCGGCAGAGTTCATAAATGTGAAATATCTGATGCTGCTCCCCTATTGCTGTGGGTAATCTGCATGCCAGGGGTGTGGAGGAGGAGAAAGAGTGAGAGCTGTAAAACAGCTCCATAATGATTGTGTGTATAAAGCTATGCATCAGTGAGAAACTTATTTTAAGAGGTACATACGTTGCCATAGGCTTAGGGCTGGATTCTGCTTTCAGTTACACTGGTATTAATCTGGAGTGACTCCATTGTCTTAAATGAAGTTACTTGTAATTTAAACCAGTGTACCTAAAATCAGAATCCATCCCTTAAGAGAAAGGGAATATGTTGAGGGTAGGAGAATATTATGCACCCAGATCAAACAAGGGGGACAAATCCCGTAAACCCCTTTTATTTCCTAAATCCTAGACCCTCTACTTTCACATGGAAGGCTACTCCTCTAGCATGTCTTTTCACCTCCTCAGTACAGAGTGGACAGCATTTGTAAAGTCCCTTCTTTATTATTCTTTTAACCTGAATGATTATTTTACTTTTACCCAGCTTACCTTGCACTGCCGACAAAACAAGAAGCAATAAATCTTACTCAAGGCATCTCCGTGTGGGGTGAATAAGCAGCACTGACGCTGATTCCTTAAAAAAACTCATTTCTTGTAACATGAGCCCTGCTGAGGATGGCCATGTCAACTTATTAGACTTTTTACTTGGCCGTATTGATTCTGTTCTACACCAATGCGGCCCATAATGCTGGCTAATGTTATTGACGAGCCATCAGTCTTGCAGAGAAGTGTGGGGCTTGCAGCTCTTTCTGAACCACAAAAACCTATCCATGGACAATGATGGAGAGAAGGAGGAAGATGCAAGCGAAGCACTCAGGCTGGCTTCATTCGGCCTGTGATACATTAATGAAAGACGTACACTGCAGGGAGAGACAAATGTGGCTCTCCAAAAGCCATTTATTTATAAAATAATTATGAATGCACAGCCGAGTCGTGGATTTTCATTATTGTGTGTGTGTCCAACACCCTTTCATTGTTCATATTGTGCTCTAAACAAAATGCTGGCATAAGGGGAGAGGGAGAGAGGAGACCCAACCCAGATTACTCACCCCTTCTCCCCATCACATTTCATTAAGGGTTAAGGGCAGATGCAGAGTAGACTGTGTCAAATAATATGAGGCATCATCTGGGAGATACACTTCAGTCATGAAAGCAGCGGGCCAACTTCTTCAGCGGAGCCATAAAATACAGATTCCTGGTTCACTGAATGCAGGAACACATTTGAACAATACACAAACATTGCTGCCAGCCAATGAGTTTATGTGAATGAGGCTTGAGGACTGCTGAACAGGAGATGTAAACCTCAAATTCCTCATCCTTCCTGAAGGGTATTTTCTGTGGTGCAGGAAAACAAAAAAAGATACTCCGTCCTTCAGGAGAGAGAGAATTTTAAAGGGCTAGAACTGCTGGTCATCAGTGACACTGTTCCTAGCATATCTGTTAAGGAGGAGGAAGCAAATTCCCTCTCTTCAGTTCTGTTTTATAACCTGAGAAGAAAAATAAGCTGTCAAATAAACAAATCTTCCTTCTCTTCCCTATTAATAAGTAGAGCTGTTAACTCCAGTACAGAAGAATGTTGGGTTCAATAGCATCTTGGGTGCGGAGCATTGACAGTGTGATGCAGCATTGAGGTGGTGCTGAGCTGTTAGACATGCTGTCATGTCACAAGAAAGGCAACAAAGGTAACAGGAACCTTAATCAAAGGATGGGCAACTTTAAAAAGCAAAGGAGCTAAAATGACGTCCTTATTTATGAAAAAGATTCCTTATAGCTCGTGCTGAGAGAGAGTCCAAAACTGCACCTGGTGTCAGCTTACGTTACAAACCTGATATTCAGCCCATTTGCATGGGAAGGTTTATAATCCTTTCAAGCAAACCTGAGCCTATTTATGATTTTGATGGGAAATGGTCATTGATATTGAATTTTGGGGTGGAAATGGGTGAATTCACATGATTTAAAATCAATACAAAAGACTTGCAGGAATTTCTGCAAAGCAAAAAAAAAAAAAAAAAAGGATTAATTTTGCTCACTCTTTCTCCCGCTCTCTCTCTCTCTCTCTCTCTCTGTATTATTACAAAATAAGCTAACATTCATAGATAGCAATGTTGAGGCACCCCACTCAAAACAATGAGAGTTAGCAAAATAAAAGTGTCAAGTTACACTAAATCACACTATGCTCCACGCTATTTGCAATGTTAACCCTTCCTCACCCTCCACATATCCTTCCTATAGAGCATTTAATCACCACTGAAAATTTGTGCATGGTGATTTTTTTCACACAAGCATTATCCAAGGAAAAAGAGACTTTGCCGAGTGACTGGATGATAAAGTAAAGAATAAAAAATGGGAAGCAGCAGCCAAATGGGACATCAAGGTGAAATGATTCAGAACTAGAGTTGTGGTTTGGGAAGGAGAGGAAGATAATACAGTATGGGCCAAAGTCTGCTCTCATTTATGCTGGTGTAAATCTAGAGTAACATTTCAAGACAATGGTGTTATTCTGAATTTACCCTAGTGCAAAATTTAGCTCTATTTCTTGCACTTACCTGAACTTTTGTTGTTGTTGTTTTAGCAGGTTTGCACTTTTGAAGATTACTATTCTCCAATAGTCTGTAAAATAGTTTTTAAAACCTTTTTTTAAATAAAAAGACAAGCGCCTAAATGCAATGATATTTATTATGGATTTTTTTTTCTGATTTCCATTTAACCAGTTTAGGGCCAGCGAGAAGGGCTTTTTGCCATCAATACATTAGCCAATAGGGATGACTTCAGAAAAGAGAGAATTTTACAGCATGCAAAAACATAATTTCATGACTGGTCAATCTCCCTTACTTGAGTAAGGCAGTGTACTGTGACAATTCATGCAACAATAATGCTGTCCTTGGTCTACCATGACAGTGGATGAAATCCTGGCCCTATTGAAGTCAATGGAAGTTTTGCCATTATCTTCAGTGGAGCCAGAATTTCACCTTACAATAGCACAAATATTCTGACTATAAAAATGGTTAAAATATCACCTATTACTTTATGTGAAATTTATCCATGTGCAGAAGGCCAGCCCAGGGCATGTAAATCACTTAAGCCTATTTTCTTGTGAAGCTCTGAATTATTGTCATTATATTGTTGTTTGGTGAACCACCAGAGGTTTTTCTTTTGATATTTAAATTATTAACATTAGGCCTATATAATTCAGTATGTTATCAAAACATTGATAACTTCATTTGATTTTTTAATTTGTTTCAGCCTTCTATTTTCCTCCCCTTAACCATTGAAGATTCTTGAAGACAGGTACTCAGAGACATAAAGCAATAATCATTTTTTTTAGACAATCATAGTTAATGGGGTCAGACGATGATGTTAAACACAGAATTTGAATGGCATTTATTTTTGTATATACAGTAAAACCTGCTTTACGACCTCTGAAGAGAGATCACCTATCACGAGCGACTACTTGCAGAGGCCCCAGAACACCACCGCTGTCTGGTGTGCAAACCTTTGAAGAGAGACGTTTGCTAACTTCCATGAGGTGACACTCTTGGCAGGTTTTACTGTTTTTTCCTTTCTTTTTTCCCAAGTTCCTTCACCATGCTCATCTCACTACACAAGCAATTTATTATAGCAAATTGTTCACCTAAGTATTAGTCAATCATCATG
Organism: Dermatemys mawii; assembly: GCA_007922305.1. NCBI lineage: Eukaryota > Metazoa > Chordata > Testudines > Dermatemydidae > Dermatemys > Dermatemys mawii. The sequence continues at coordinate 27,199,786 of ML677339.1, read as the reverse complement.
TGCATAATCCTATAATGTAGAAATCTTTAGACCTCAGAGATCTAGAAGTTAAGATCTAAGGGTTTTATGCATTTGAATAACTACATTCCATTTATTATAAATCCCACCCATCCGATACAATATTCTTCATTTTCTGATCTAGCGTGCTATGTACTGTTGTTGTGCACTGTTAAAGAGCTGCAGTATTCTAACCCAGAGATGTCTGGATTTAAACAGACGGTGACATGGTTCCTGTGTTGGTAGAGCTTTTGGGGTCTTCTGGGTTGAGAGGCACTACTACGTATAAATGTGAGATATTATGTTGCTTAGAGATGAGTTTTTCCTTTCATACCTAGAACTTCTTTAGTTTCTCCCTTCACTGCGCCAAATTCATTCCAAACATGACTCCATTGACTTTTGGGTAGTCAAACTACAGATGAATTTGACTGTTTGTGTATATTATTAATAAATCTTTCACACATCCTTGCTTTGACTTTTCTTATACATTCCCTTGAGACTGAAAAGATAGCCATCACTCCTCCCTTGTTCTGTGATCTGAGAAAATTGCTGTTCATCCTTTTTACCCCACGCAAACTGTCTGATGCCACAAGGAAAGAAACTGTCCTTAAGAGCAGTACATTCCTTGGACTGGTGACTCAGAACTTGATACCTGTCTGTGTATGCAAAGCTCATATGATACAAATAGATTTCCATAAACACTGTTCCCCATCAGTAATTGTCTACTTTTTGCTGAGCTATTCTTGGCACCATATGCACCAAGCCAATGAGCCTGAGTATGGTACATTTCAATTCAGGAAACTTTTCGCACATCTCTGCTAGCATGCTATATGGTAACATGTAGGACTCTACTACACTATATCTTGCATCAAGACCTGGAAGAGTCAAAGTGAGGCAATAGAATCTTTTGCTGACACAGGGTAGCATCTTTGCTGATGCTACTCAGAACAGCATTTTTAAGCTGATTTTTTTCTGTTTCTGGTCAGGCAAGAGAAGTCAAAGATATGTCAGGCTGATGATAACATAGTAATAAAATAGTCTCTTTGTATTGTAATAGTGCAGACGGTTCATAGCACACTTCAATTTCCAGCATGTGACTATAGCGAAAATGCTCCTGGGCACTCCCTTTAAAAACTAAATCAACAGTATTTTAATTTGCAGTCCCTGCTTCCATTTTTACAATGAGGCACAAGGCAATAAGGAGGAACAGGAACATATTACTCTTGCAAGTTAACTCAACATGCACTATGCAGAGGATTACTCTGGGCTCACTCAATGCTAGCAGTACACGGTCTTGGAAACTTCTATTGATCTTAGCTAAAATGATTAATTTTGTTTTCTTTAATTTTCTTTCCTTTTTTGTTCCTTAAGTTGAAGGGGGTGGGGGCTAGAAAATGATACCTTGTATAATTTTTAGGTTGTGCTGGAACAAGAAAATCTAACTGGGCTTTAGTAAGTAAAAATTCACAGCATGCAGTATGAGGCACTATGGAAATATTCAGCATCAGATCATAATCCAAAAAGGTGTAGTTTGGCACTCGATTTGTAAATGTGGGGATTATGACTATATAACTATCCCTTTTACTCTGGGGGGAGGAGGGTTTTCACTGACTCCACATTTTATCAGTTTCACATAAAACAAGGAATGTTAAACTCATATTTGTTACTAGGATTTTTTTTTTAAATGATGACCAGTGTCCCTGTATTTGGTCCCCAGGACAATTGTACCACTGTCTACTATCCACGCCCATAACACAAACATTCCCCTGGTACTAAGCTCTGTTGCTGATTAACAAAGTTATATCATTTAGAAAAGAAGAGAACTTCTGTATATTTTATTACAATTATGAATGCCTCTTGCTGGATCACAGAGCACCAAATAAGCCTCCTTTGAAAAAGTGGCTTCCTCTTCTGGAAAAAACAGTGGACTTTTATATTTTTAAATTAATACCCCAGAGAAGCCACTTTTCAGTGGTACTCCATTTATACATGTATGTTAGAGCAGATGAAATAAAATGTATTGTGTAATTAGTTTGAAAACCAGTCCCAATGGATGCTAATTCAGTTGTTCTCAGCCTTTTCCATACCATGACTCCATGTGATAACAGAGACATTTCAGGACCCTCTCATATAAATTTCTATCCCTAAAGAAAAGAAAGGTGGTTGGAAGCCCCAGAAATCATATTTTCACCCCCTCTGCAGGTTGTGCATTCATGTATGCATTATTTGAAGGCATTTGACAAATGTTTGAATGAACAATTTTAAGCTTTTGGGTTGTTCAGAAACTTAACTCTGAGTAATTACAATTTGTTATTTGTACTATTAGGAAATGGATAGATAAATTCATGGTATGCCCACTCATTGTATGCATGCAGTTCTGGCCACCTCATCTCAAAAAAGCTATATTAGAATTTTTAAAAAGGTACAGAGAAAGTTGACAAAAATGTCTAATGGTATGGAGCAGCTTCTGTATGAGGCGAGATTAAAAAGCTTGGGACTATTTATTTTAGAAAAGAAACATCTAAGGGGTGATATGCTAGAGGTTTATAAAATTGTGAATGGTGTGGAGAAAGTGAACAAGGAAATTTTATTTACTCCTTCTCCTAACACAAGAACCAGGAGTGATTCAGTGAAATAAATAGGTAGCAGGTTTAAAACAAACAAAAGGAAGTACTTCATACAAGGCACAGTCAACCTGTGAGCCTCATTGCCATGGGATGTTGTGAAGGTCAAAAAAGAATTAGATAAGGTCATGGAGGATAGGTCCAGCAATGGCTATTAGCCAGGATGTTGGGGAATGCAACCTCATGCTCTGGGTGTCCCTAGCCTCTGACTGCCAGAAGCTGGGAGTAGTTGGCAGGGGATGGATTGCTCAATAATTGCCCTGTTCTGTTCATTCCCTCTGAGGCACCTGGCATTGGCCCCTGTCAGTAGACAGGATACTGAGTTAGATGGACCTTTGGTCTGACCCAGTGTGGTCATTCTTATGTTCTCCCACCTGACTGCTATGGAATTTCCCTGCTTTACAATAACATGGTTCTCCAGATGACTATCACATTGCAGATCTGGTTTTCTGCAGTCTGGTTGTTTGTAAACATTGATATGATTCCTTTCTGGGTTTTTATGGATAGAGCAGATTTTTCTTTTCTGCTGTTGCTCCTCCTCTTGACCAAATTCCACCATCATCCTTTGTCTGTCTTGTTCTTCAAAACAAAAACACAACCCAGAAAACCAAATGCCAGTCCCGGTGGCTTAGTAGAAACATTCTCAGTTCTAAGTTACCTTGCCAAAAGCCTGGGCTTCATGTCTTGCTGTTACACTGAGCAAGATGAATTAGCAAAAGCACTCTGCCCCTACTGATTGGGAAAGCTAATAGCTCCTGTTGTGCTACAGCAACCCAACTGGACAAGTAAGGAGAGCCTCATATGCAGTACTCAGCCAGAAGAGTAATTTTAATGCAGTGGGACAAGCGTGAGAAGATTCTTAAGATTTAAACACCATGTTGGAGGATCCTATCCCACTCTTCAAGACAAAAGTCAAGCTGAAACCCCCTCAGAGTCTAGAGGAACAGTAAAAATCTAAATAAAAGCCACAGCTTTGAAAAACTTCAGAGAGATTTCTTGTGCTCAGGATTCAAAAGTATATCTGGCTTGGCTAAGAAGTCTTCTGGGTAAAAAACAACACCCACATTCTCTTCAAGTGTGTCCCTTTAAAAAAGAAAAAAAATAATAATAATCATGCAGGATGAGGAAGCGAGTTCAGGGAAAAAACAAAATCTTATAACATTTTAGGAGGGATTATTAGAGTGAAAATTAAGTGTCATGCAGAGCTCTGCTTTGGTCCTGATGTCTTTTATTCAAAGAACCATCACCCTGTAAACTCACTTTAAGAGCTCCCTTCAGATGAAATATAAAAATTAAAGACATTTACAACACAGCTTAGTAGCAGATGTAGTCATACTGTGAGGGTTTATATCAAATGGTGATGTAACCCCACCAGAAGGGTTATGGCTCTTATGAAAAACTCACACCAGAAAAATCTTGGATAGCTGACAAAATGTGGGGTTCCTTTTTGCTTCAGATCCTGCTTCTCATTGTCAGACTGGCTTGATGTTTTATTCACCTCTGTAAGATGGAAAAAAAATCCAATTTTGTTTCGGGAGGCCTTCCCTGTTTCATTATTGTTCTTCAACTGGGTGGGTGGATGTAGGATAAACAAAGGAGCTGTGCAGTGCTCCACAATGGACAGGGCAAGGGGCACTATATGAAGAGGGGGCAGGCTGTGGGGACATTTGCAGGCAGGTGGCGGGGGTCAGATGGTTTCCTGAACCTTCCAGAACAATCTATCTGGTTAAAAACCCAGTCATACATTTTCTGTCTCCTCGCTTGAGTGATTTTTGAATGTGATCCCATAGGCAAAGCTTTTCATAGCAAATCCTGTGGAAAATCAAACCAAAAATCAAAGGTGGATAAAGTTATGACTCTGCATTAGCCTCTGTCCTGAGAGGGAAGATTTTTCTATCTGATGTACATCTTGTCACAATTGCCCATGCCACTGTTCTCTCAAGATTAGACTGCTGCAATTCTCCCTGCAGAGGGCTCAATTTCAGGGGCACTCAGAAACAGAAGCTAGAACAGAACACTGAATAAAACTGGCCTCAGTGGGGTTGCCTGTTGGGAACATGTGAGACCAGTTTTAACAGGTTTCTGGGTAGAATCCAAGGTGGTGGGTTTAACCTGCCAAGGCCTCAATGGTTTGGGACCTGAGTGTTCACCTGACTCACTGTAACATGCTGCCACTGTAGAGCTCAGCAGTGATACTCAAACCAATGTAAACAAGGCAATTGCAACAAGGAGTCCTCAGTTTTGGGACTTACTGCAGAAAAGGCTAGATTTGTTAACTTTTCCAGGCACATTGCAAAGTCCGTCTGCCGTCTCTTTTCTAGCACTCTTGCCTAGCAGGTGGGCTGTGGTGGATTTATTGGCAGCCCCTTTGTTAGTTTTGTGATTTATAATGTATAGGATAGGAGCCCAGAGCACAGGATAGGTGCCTGCAGTTACATTTTAGAAATTTGAAGAAAGAAAGAAAGAAAGAAAGAAATCCATTTCAGAGAAGGCTTTTTTTTAATTTTTAATTTTTATTTTTTGGTGGAGCCTTAGCGGGGCAAGGAGAAGCTTAGGTGTCTAGTTTAGTTTATTTCTATAGCACTCAACACTATAGTATTGGAGCACACTCAGGTAACTCGCAGATAGGAGATGCGGCTGGCTTATCAGTTGTGGAATCAGGAGAGGTCTTAAGAAGGGTCTTGCCTCGCTGATGCCTAAAGCTGGCCCCGTGAAGAGGGACAGCATCATAGCCACACTTGGCACTCTACGAAATAGAAGCGCTCCCAGTCTCAAGTCACATGAGACTAACCGGAGATGACAATAGAGGGTGTGGCCGGAGTCTACAGGACAAGAACAAACATTAGCATGAGAGACAAATGACTGGGGTCTTGAGGGTGATAAAGTTGTTATTGTTTAATCCATATGAGACTACAGTTTATAAGAAGAAGTAGGCTTTTGAGAGTGACTTGAAAAAGGAGGTGGGAGTGGAATTATTGCACATAGGGCTATACAAGGGTTCAAACACAGGGCTGGAGAGTGAAGGCCTAAAGGAGGCAGTCAGATGGGCAGGCTGGGCTAAGTGAAAGGGGAATGTCTGGGGAAGAGATGAGAGCAGAGAGGCAGGAAGAGCACTGAAGGTGAGAACAAGTAAGTAGACTGATTCAGCAGACAGTAGGGAGCCTGTAAAGGGACTGTAATAGAGACTGTAACATCACGCGAAGTAGATGACTTTGTCAGAGATGCCATCAAGAGATTGTATTGTCACAAGAGAAGTTGGTAGAACACATTGATAACCCAACAGGCAACTGATAACCAGGACCAGATGGCAGTCATCCAAGTGTTCTGAGGGAATTTAATGAAGTGATTTGTAGCTGTTCAAAGTGTATACTTATTCACATAGTTTAGGTAATATACAGGAGGAGTGAAGGGTAGCAAATGTGGTACCTATATTTTAAAATGTCATGGGATCCTTTGGAAATTAGAAGCCAATGAGGATTATTTCAGTATCAGGTAAATAAGTTAGAGCAATAGTTTACAAGCAGAACTATATAACACCTAGATGAAGATGGGATAGTAGAGAGAAACCAGCACAGCTTCTGCAAAGGAAATTTTTTTTCATTATTATTTGTCCCTTTTTCTCCAGTTTGCTAGAGCTCTTTGAGAATGTCAATTAAATAGTGAACAAAAGAGAACCTGTTGACATAATTTATTTGAAGTTTCAAAAACTCTCAGAAGAGACAGTTAAGGAAACAAATAGGTGGTCAGATGGTCAGAGGTAAAGTGCTTCCATGGAGCAGAAAAAGGCTAAGAGCAGGAAAACAGAGTGCGAATGAATGGTCAATTTTTCACCATAGCAAAACAGAGGGATACTACATGGTTCTGTACTAGCACAGTGATATCTAATACATTAATCAATAATATTTAAAAAGAGTGACAAAATGAGTAGTTGGTGCATTTTAGGATACGAGACTAGAGAGGACTGAGAAATTTCAGAGACTGAATGGTGAGCACAGTGGCAGAAGAAATCCAGTGTTGACAAATGCAAAATAACACACAATGGAGGATTAACACATTGCTGGCTTCTATGTTACCTGCAAACACACAGAAAAAAAGGCACTGAGCATCATTGTGGACAGCTCAATGAAAACCTCTGCTTAATGTGCATTTGCAGCTCAGCATGATATAAATCTTCTGTGTTTCAAGAAGAAACCACTTTAATAGTTTCTTTTGGATACTTTATGAATCCCTTCCTCTAATATTCCCCCCAACCCACTGAATATTTTTATTTATGCTTTCTCTTATTCACATCTGTTTTCTCCAAGAAAATAAAAAGGGATTTTTTTTCTCTCTTAGTGGACAGTATGATGGTGAAAATGTACACATGGTATGGATGATAGTTGTCACGGGAGAGATCTCTGATCAAATAATGGCATTGCTCAGCACATTGTGGATCAGTTGTATGAATAAGCCAGAAGGCTCATTCCTCATGTGTGATCTGCTCAGTGCAGCTGAGACATGGGGAAGGAAAGGTGGGGAGAGAAAGGTGCTACTCTGTTTGCCTATAGGTTTGTTAAAAGTGGAAGGAGAGGCAGCTCAAAAAGAAAATAAAGGGAAAACTAGTAAGATTTTTCTTGTGCATATTACTGTGTGGTAGACCCAACTTCCGTCAGCTCCCAAAATTCTGAAGGTTTAGGATTAAGTGTCATTGATAAGTGCTGTGTTTCCATTTTTATCTTTTTGTATTTAGACAAATGCTCTTTTTTGATGAAGCATCCCTCCCTCACCCCATCGGTTTCAGTAAGCTGTGTTGTGCCTGGGTCTCTGGGAGAAATCATTGTACTCTACTCAGTACAACAAGAAGCAGCAGCTGCAGTTACTGTGTGAAACATGGCTGGGTTTGTAATTGTAACAATGGCAGTTTTCAGCTAATGACAGTGCCTATGGCACTTCTGTGCTGACAGGAGAGAATGCAAACCTCAGAACATGCAAAGAGTCTCGTAGGTCTGGGAGGCAGACTGAGACAAATTTGTCTGCTCATCTGCCTGCCGGTGAGATTAACTTTCCCGCCCCTGGGAGAGGTTTTTAAAAAGTAGCCAAAACAATTAGCTATATATCTAGTCTCTCTTGACCCTGAAGCAACATGCCTCTTCCCCAGCTCTCAAATGTTATCAGAGGAAGCAGAAGAGTGTTTTTAAAGGACGTTTAATTGTAAATAAGCTGATGTTAACCTCTGAAGTGTAGGATTTGGAGCCAACTGTAAAACTTAGAGCTAGGGCGGGAGCAGAGTGGAAAGCTCTCCCATGGAATGTTACCTGTGTTGACCTCAAAGTTAATTATCAGATGCTGTGAGAAATTAAAAAAAATGGACACAAAAATGTTGCTTGCAGTTATTCTGCTTTAATGGACACATTCATGGGACAGGAGCACCTGGACATGCGAGACCAGGATATATCACCAGAGAGGAAAGTATATATATATATACATATATATATAAACTCCAGTCAAAGAACTGTCTACTCTTTTGGTCTCCCAGGTCTTCAAGCCACCTGGAACTGGGGGTTTTCCTTCCTTCCTGACTTCCAAAGGAGACAGAACTTGCCCTCTGCTAACATGCCAAGCACCACATTTATTGGACACTTACAAGACCTATCACATTAAGTGGACACTATTAAGATAAGAGGCACATTTAAGTATACAGATGCACTTTCCTAATAGCTGAACAGCTGTGAACATAAAGCCCACCAAAATGGTATCTAATGTTTGAATTCCATTTAAGAACTGACATCATCACTATCAGCCAATTCTCTTCTTGGCCTCATTATTATTATTTCAGCTCATTTTCTTCATTAAAGCAGATGTGGTATAAGTGAGGGCTGTTAACACACATATTCCACACCTAATGATTATGTATTTTACTACCTTGAGCATCAAGCTGAAGGGAACCAATGTCATTTGATGCAACAGAATGTAAAAGATTTCAATCACTACGCTGGGAAAGAAAGAAAGAAAAAGAAAGAAAGAAAGAAAGCGAGCCCCATTTCCCCAGATCAGACACTCACTGTGCTGATATATTCTATCTGAACATATGATACCAAGTGCAGGACCCTCAGCCTAGAAAACTCAGTGACTAGAAGAAAGCTAACTACTTAAGACTCTTACAACAGGTTCAGTACAGCTCTAGACACAGCCTGGAGCACTAAAGAGTGAAAGAAAAAATTCTTTTTTTAGATTAGATACCTAGTTTGGTATTTAGCAGCCTTTTTAGCAGTTAGAGAATTTAGCTTATACATCTACGATCCATACATCTGCCTATGCATTTATTCAGCTAGTAGTTTGCAAAATTCAGGGACAAGTTGTCAACGCCAGAGTGCAAGATGAACATCCACAAAAATAAAATATCCCTGTTGCATATTTGCATATGCATGAGAAGTGGTAATTGTGTATGTATGAACATCAGACAATTGGGCACATGAGTGAGTTAGGTCTTTTACTTCATGTTTGTACAGCACCTACCATAATGGGCCTTGACTGGGGGTCCTAGACACTAAAGTAAATACAAATAATCAACCACCACTACAGTCAACAACACAAAACACTCAATTAATGTCAGCAGTCACCAGAGTGCTGGTATAGTGTTCAGCCTGTGCAAAGCATTTTTTTTTTTTTTTTTGCACATGTACCCAATATGTTTGCAGTTGAAAATCTGGCATGATTAACATGACATAGCTCCCATACAAATAAGAGGGAAGTAAACTGCAAATCTTTGAGCTGTAGCAGAGGAAGGAACTGGGCAATAAGATCAGTCTAGATGTAAATGGTCTGACTGGTATTCACCACTCAACAGAGACACACTGGAATGATACGTGTGAGAAAAGATTATTCATAAGAAAGGATTTGCAGGATCCTAGAGCAAAAATGAGGGACTGCAAAAGAGAAGTGAGGTGTGACAGTGCTAAGGGGAGAAGCGAGCCCATCTACTCACACCAGGCTGGGCACCAACCAGTGCTTATCAGCCCCCAATTTCATACCCATTAAATATTCAGTCACATTTAACAAAATAAATAACACCAAAAGTGGGGTGAAGGAAGGTATTAGTTCAAGATGCCACTATCTGAAACCTCATGCAGCTCTGGGGAAATAAGTACTGAGCATCTAATCCAAGCAATGACACTAAAGGTAAATGGATTTGGATTTTCTTCCCCTCCACGTACAGTAGTAGCAATAATGGCAGTGACAGGGCATTTGTATCCACACATCACATCTGGTGAAAATATTTCATTTGGGAAGCATGGCTTTTACCACATGAGTTGGTCCCCCCCATTTTTTTTTTAACTGCCTAAGGTTTCAGATTGCTTGTGATCTTCACCTGAATCCTGGTTGGAAGGCATCATTCCACTCCACATTCAGGAAGGTAGGATAGAAACTGAAGCCAATATATTTGCTATTGGAGAAACATGTATTATTATTAAAAATCATAGATCACCCACTCAACTAAATACCTTGCATGGGGGAATTGGAATCATTCACAGAGAACTAGATCCATCATTTTCTAAATCAGATACATCAGCTAGTGAATCAAATGCATCACCTTTGAATTAGATGGACTCTCTGTTGAATTAGATGCATCACCTATTGAATCAAATACATTACTATTGAATCAAAAACTGTACGTCACCCAGTAAATCATGTACATATTACCCACACTGCACGTTGAGCAGCTGCATCACTGATAAGTTTAACAGCTGCCATGTTAAAGCTGCTATAACATTTAAACAATTACCTTAAGGACCATACTCAATCCATCAGTCACTAGTCCTGGTAGATAACTTTTCAGAGAAAATCACACTGAAAAAGTTTGTTTCTTTAAATACAATATTTTTTGGCCTATAATGGCCGGATAGAACCAGCCAAAATAAGGAAGAAAAAAAATCTGTCTCAACCATACTGCCATTTTAGATTATGCTAACGGAGATGGTTAGATGTTTAGGGAGATGTTTATATGTTAGTGAATAAGGTGCCATGATTGTTCTAGGTAGTTTAACCACTGTGTGGATGAAAGCTGCTTAAAGGGGTGTAGGCAGCCAGCAGCCCAACTTGACTAAGGCTCTTGCAACTTTGCTAACACCAGTGAAGCTGAATCAGTGGTAGGAACGGGGAAAGCATTTCTGCAAAACGACCCTAGTGCAGGGAACATTGAGGAACCTTGAATCGAAGTGGCATTCACCTGATTTTAGTTTTCATTTCAAACTCAAAGCTCAATTCAAGGTCCCCTAAAGGTGAGCACCACAAATAAGAGTAGAACTGAATTATGGCTGCTCCATAAAATATATGATTTCACAGGCTGTTTGCATGACAGCAGGTGAAAAGGGATAATTGCAGAAGCATTACACTGAGTTCTGGGCTCCATTCAAACTCAAAGGTGTATCCACTCTTGCAACGAAACAGAAAGGAAGCTTTTCACTGATACCTGTGAACTGAAAAACCCAGTTTTCATATAGTGCTGTTAATAATATTTTGCATTTCGTTAGAAGTTTCTGCTGGAGGATCTCAAAACACTTTAAAAACATTAATAAACAAAACCTCACAACTGCCCTGCAAAGCAAGCATTGATATCCCCAGTTTACATACAGGAAAAATGTGTCAGAGAGCGACTCTGAGTCCCTCCCTCCCAAAGGCCATAAAGTAGCTGTGGCAGAGCTAGGAGTAGTCCTCGTATCTCCTGACTTCCAGTGTCATGCTTTAGCCGTAAGCCCATCCTGCCTCATCTTTGCAGCTACATCACACGCTATTAGAAAAGTGTTGGAACGCTTGTTGGCTGGCTCAGAAGCATGAATAAGCTAGAACTGCAATGATGCCTGCAACAGTGGGGCACAGCTGACAGATCCGCTCAAGCGGTATCCAGGGGCTTTGCACAAAGTGATCAGAGGCTGAGCTCAGGTACTTTTCCCCAGCAGGCGCTGAGTGCATGTAAAAGCATATTTGAGTTGGAGGGATTTCTTACTGTTCCACATTAGCTGGGGTGGGGGGTAGGGAGAATGGAAGAAAAGATTGGAAGAAGGAAATAGAAGCAGGGGTGGAAGAAGGCCCTATATAGCCTTGGTCAGTCCAAAACATAGGAGTTAGAAAAGGGTAAAAGGAAATACAATTTAAAAAAGCAAAGGGAAAGGGAAGGAAACTGATCTGGTCTAATTGGACCTAATCTGTAGTGGTCACTCCTACCCAGTAAGTTCTTTTCTACTAGGTCAGACGGTTGCTGCAAAATTACAAGTGCCCTTTTTTCTTACTTATTTCATTGCCCATAGCAGTCTGAGAAATTAAATACACTAGTGGAGATACATAGAGTCGAACTGCACGGCACCTCCCAGCACTATGTTTGGCTTAGACTAGTGCGGTCAGTAGTTCATTTTCTGAAGCACTCTCATATTTTAGAAAAGAAAGGAAGTGTTTAAAAAAAGCTAACAGAAAAGCTCTTAATGAGAATGGCCTGACTTCCCCAGCCTTTGTCATCCTTGTGACCATCACTGTAAGAAAGCAGTGGAAATAAGACATCTGAATTTCAAAGCCTAGTCATCCGTAACAGACAGAAGTTGCATGCTGTAGTCTTTAACCTTTGAAATATTCTGTAGTTTTGAGTGGCTGGTTGTTTCACCTTTTTTTTCTGCCAGGTTCCCAAGGCTGTAAAAGGGGAGAACAGGAATCAGTCAGCCAGTCAATCCAATTATAGCACATAGAGTCTACTGCTGTCTTTCATTGAGGGCATGAGTAAGGAATGAAATAGTCTCATTTGTGCGACAAAGGTTCCAGGAAGAAAAAAGAATGAGCAGAAGAAAAATATATTCCTCTGCCAATGGCTGGAATGAGAATGGGGATGGGTTAAACTCCATCCATCATTTTCGTAAGGGGCATTATCGTTTTAGAACGTGATGCCATCCACAGCCTCAGAAACAACTCTGACTTTATAATCAAAGAAGCTGATAAAGAAGGTGCTGTTGTCATCATGAACAGGTCGGACTACCAAAAGGAGGCTACCAGACAATTCTCCAATACCAAATTCTACAGGCCACTTTCCTCAGATCCCACTGAGGAATACACTAAGAAACTGCACCATCTACTCAGGACACTCCTTTCTCTAATACAGGAACAAATTAACATACCCTTAGAGCCCTGACCCAGGATATTCTATCTACTATCCAAGATCCACAAACCTGGAAATCCTCAACGCCCCATCATCTCGGGCATTGGCAGTCTCACTGACAGACTGTCTGGATATGTGGACTCTCTTCTCAGACCCTACACCACCAGCACTCCCAGCTATCTCTGTGACACCACTGATTTCCTGGGAAAACTACAAAGCATTGGTGATCTTCCAGAAAACACCATCCTAGCCACCATGGATGTAGAGGCTTTCTATACAAATATCTCACACATAGATGGAATACAAGCTGTCAGGAACAGTGTCCCTGATGATGCCACAGCACAAGTGGTTGCTGAGCTCTCTGACTTTATCCTCACACACAATTATTTCAAATTTGGTGACAATATATACCTCCAGACCAGTGGCACCGCTATGGGCATCTGCATGGCCCCACAGTATGCCGACATTTTTATGGCTGACCTGGAACAGTGCTTCCTCAACTCTCGTCCATTCACGCCCCTTCTCTGTTTATGCTACATTGATGACATCTTCATCATCCGGACCCCCGGGAAGGAAACTCTGGAAGAATTCCACCATGATTTCAACAGCTTCTACCCCACCATCCACCTCAGCCAGGACTAGTCTACATGGGAGGGCCACTTCCTAGACACCACAGAGCAAATAAGTGACGGTCACATTAACACTAAACTATACCGAAAACCTACCAACAGCTATGCCTTCCTTCATGCCTCCAGCTTCCATCCCGGACACACCACATGTCTACAGCCAAGCCGCATTTGCCAACACCTACAAGATCTTTACTAAACATTCTCAAAACTACAATACCCACATGAAGAAATAAGGAAACAGACAAGCCCAAGAAAGAAAACAACAGAACACCACTGGCCATCACCTACAGTCCTCAGTTTAAATCTCTCCAACGCATCACCTGTGATCTACAACCCATCCTGGACAACAATCCCTCACTTTCACAGGCCTTGGGAGGCAGGCCAGTCTTCGCCCACAGACAACCCGCCAACCTCAAGCATATTCTCAATCATATCTCAAGCATATTCTCAAGCATATCCACAGACAACCCGCCAACCTCAAGCATATTCTCACCAGCAACTGCACACCGTGCCATAATAACTCTAACTCAGGAACCAATCCATGCAACAAATCTCGATGCCAACTCTACCCACATATCTATACCAGCGACACCATCACAGGACCTAACCAGATCAGCCACACCATCACTGGTTCATTCAGTCTATCAAAGTAATATACGCCATCGTGTGCCAGCAATGCCCCGCTGCTATGTACATCGGCCAAACTGGACAGTCCCTACGTAAAAGGATAAATGGACACAAATCAGATATTAGGACTGGCAATATACAAAAACCTATAGGAGAACACTTCAATCTCCCTGGACACACAATAACAGATTTAAAGGTAACCATCCTGCAGCAAAAAAACTTCAAGACCAAACTTCAAAGAGAAACTGCTGAGCTACAGTTCATTTGAAAATTTGACACTGTCACCTCAGGATTAAACAAAGACTATGAATGGCTAGCTAACTACAAAAGCAGTTTCTCCTCTCTCGGTGTTCACACCTCCAGATCAGCTGCTAGAAGAAGACCTCATCCTCCCTGATTAGAGATAACAAGGTAGTTCAGCCTGACTGAACTAACCTTGTTATCTCTAACCAGGTTCTTGCCTACTTTTTTATATCTGCCTCTGCGTACTTCCACTGCATGCATCCGATGAAGTGGGTATTAGCCCACGAAAGGTTATGCTTCAATACTTTTGTTAGTCTTTAAGGTGCCATAGGACTCTTTGTCACATCTTTTTAGATGTTTCTTGATGTAGATCATGCAGCTGTCTTCGCAGCCAAAAAATTCTTGCTCCTGGTGCCCTCATTCTGTGTGTATATATCAGTGTCTTAAAGTTGACACAATAGGCCTACCAATGGTTGCCTGAGTTTCAGTAGCATCAAGGATACTGTCTGTGTCCAGTCCTGGAAGCAATTGCTTTAGTAGACACTGTAGCACCTTTTCCAAATACAGCTGGTTTGTGTGGACAGATTCTAAAAGCTGTCCCTTTTAATGGAGTTAATCTGGATTTTTACCAATATAACTAAGAACAGAATTTGGTCTGGCATGTGCTGTATAAGAGCTGCAAATTAAGTAGAAAACATAGTGTTCTAATAATTAGCCAGCCAGTTTTTCTACTCTTTCACCCTTCCCTGCCCCTCTTCTCATTGTATTGAGTGATGATATGATTTGTAGGAGAAACGTGACCTTGTCTGCAGTATTGTACTTGGTTATTTCCAAAAAAAGGAAATGAACATTAACTTTCTTTAGCTATTTCTTCTCTATCTGCAGCCACTCCCAGGAGAAGGGAAACAGGAATCTAAAAGTCCTCTCAATGCTATGCTCTTTGGTGAGTCTTGAAAATGCTTCTTTAAATGGGATCAACCATCACTTCTTATTAGTACAACCAGCCTTTTCAGCGATGACGTTATGCAATGTGAAACACTGTGATTACTTAGAGTCATAAGACTGGTCTTGTGAATATACCTCTGTGTCCCACTGTGTGCAGAGGAGGAACTGTTTAGCGTTGTAAAACTAATGCAAAGATTCGAAATCTCAAGTGAACACAGGGTGGAATATGGCTGCTCTCACATTTCTAATGTTTTCTAGCAGCCTCCTCTGGGGGTTTTTTCAGGGACACTACCTGTTTCACCAGATTTACCTTTGCACTAAAATCAAAATGAAAGACCTGACTCTTTACAATACGAGAGGTCTCCCTTTGCAGAAGGCACGCTGGTAATACAAGGCTAGCTCATCAGCTGGTGTAAATTGATGTTACTTTACTGAACTGACTTCAATGGAACTACAGTGTTTTATGCCAGCAGTGGATATGTTCCACGCTGTTTCATTCAGGACTTACAATGGTATCCAGTAAGGGCTGGGCTTGTTATTTTCTGACAGCCGGATTTTATTTCATAATAATTTGGGCATGGACGTCTTGTCAAATACATTGGAACAGCCCTTACCAGCAGAAGACTCGCCTGTGACCTGCTGTAGAGCTCTCTGGGGCTGGGATTCTGACCCATCTCACTTTAAAATTTGATATCAGTAGAACAAACTAGCAAGGGTAGGGCAGGGGCGTAGCCAGGTTTGGGCAGCAGAGGGAGCAAGTATCAAAAAAAAAAGGTGCCACCAAAAAAAAAAAAAAAAAAAGCGCCACGTCCACTTCTAATTGCACAAAAAAACCCTGATGGAGCTGCCAACGAAACACCACCGCAGAACAAAGAGGGTATGTCCACCAGGAGAACAGGAGCTCTTTCGGCGGGCGGAACCAGCTGCCCGCTTTGTCCAGCCACCCAGTGAGTAAAACAGGTGCCACTTTTGGGAATCTAGCCTTAAGGGGAGCGGCCGGTCCCCCAGATCACCCTCTGCCTACGCTACTGGGGTAGGGTGCTCATTAGAAATACAGAGACTGAGCTCTCCCAGTGGATTAGTGGTAGAGTTCTATTGCCAAGCAGGAGATCTGAGTTAGACTCCTACGCTCATCTCTTTTTTCCTCTAGCTGGTCATTTCTAGGGAATGATACAGTGGCTCAGAGCAATGCATTCACTAGCCTTGCCATGGACAAGAAGTTCCTCATTCCACTGAAGCGCCTTCACCCAGTGGCAGAAGGCCAGCAGAAGGCCTGTGCAGTACATAAGTCCTGCTCAAACCCTCAAAATATGGCATATGTGGGATATACGTGGTTCCTAGGCCTTGTTCTGGTTCTTTGCACAAGAGTTAATTTTCAATGAAAGATGGCTAGAGCTGGCCCAGGGGTTTCAGGCAGTCCTACTCATCCTGAGGCAGAAGAATAGTGTGTGGGGTTGGGATGAGGTGGGCTCATAAGCACTGTGTAATAAGAAGTATGACAAGAATATGAAAGGCCCCTTCCCCTGAAAATAAACACAGAAGCTTTTAAATACTCTGCTAATAGTTAAATGAACCTGTTGTAGTTTGTAGAGCAGTTTTTCTCATTTGCTGTAGATTCTTTGTGTCACATAGACCTGATTTAAAAACATGCCGACCTCCCCAACAAGGCCTTGTTCTGATCTTATATTGCTGTAACTCAGGAGTAACTCCACTGAAGTGAGTGGCATTACAATGGTGTAAAAGAGATTAGAATCAAGCCCACAATAGGTGACCCAACCGCGGCCGTGTCCTAGGGTGACGAGACAGCAAATGTGAAAAATCAGGACATGGGGTGGAGGGCATGAGGCACAAAGGGCAGTGATAGCTAGAGATGGTCATTTCCTCTGAATAGCAGATCACTTGGATTAAGGTGCATAACTATACAATATAGATGTAAATACCCATTTTTAGGCAACCATGTCTGACAATTTGGGGCAGAGTGACAAGTCACTGAGTGTACAGTGCCCTCGCTGCACCACACCTGCCACTATAGGACATGTGATACGGTAACACAGAGTGTGTTCATTTGTTTTTACACACTCAGAAATATTATTTTGGTATAAAATGGGGCTGACCTTCGGCATAGGCTGAGGCTGTTTTGTTTAGGGCACCACATCTAAAGGGCAGTGACACAGTACTGCAGCCACTATGGTCACTCATCCACAGATCAGTTCCACACTGCTCTTCTCTGGCTTGGGAGTTTGTGCCTGCTTAGTTATCCCCCTCCTATGCAAGGGTGTCTCAGTTCCTGCCTGGGCACTGTCGGGGCTCACCGGCACATAGGAATCCTTCTTAATGGCTACAGCAGCAACTCAACTATAGCATGACTGTGGAGAGCGTAAAGGAGTGTGGGGTATCTTTGCAAACAAAAGTGCCTGCTGCAGAAAACTGAAAGGACTGTGCTATTTTTGGAAGAGGAAAGGACAGAGGCGAACAAAGATACAAAGGATGGTTTCATGGTTAAGGCGCTGGCTGAGATGCTCATAGTTTTCGTTCAGTATTTGGCTTCGCCACAGCTTTCTTTTTCTTTGTCAAGTCACTTAATCTCTAAGTCTGTGATTAGTAAAATGCAGATAATAATACTTCCCACCTCCCACCCTTTTCCTGTCTCTTTAGATTGTAAGCACTTTGATGCAGTGAGTGGCTCTTACTAAATGTCTATACAATACCTAATACAGTAGGGTACTGAGCTTGGCTAGAGCTTCTAATTAGTGTTACTGGAATACTAATAATTAATAACAGTGGTACCTGAGCAGCATAGGGAGAGGTAAGTGACCAAATACTCTATTGAGAACATCAGTGCAGCTCGGGTTGGCCCTGTGAAAATCATTACACACATGTGAGATGAGCCTGATCCATTAAGTTTAGACCTGAAACTAGAACCTCCCAAAAGTTTGAATTTGAATTTCCTGTGCAGGTCTTTCTCCAATAGAAAAATAAAATGCATTGCATGCAAGGCCCTTTTAGAAAAATGTTTCTCTTTTTTGTTTTGATTAGACGAATTTTGCCTTTTTAAACCGACACCTCACCCCCTTAAAGTATATCTGCTGCCACAGTGCAACTGAAAGGAGTGAGCAAGTTATGTAGTGCCCAGGGGAATTCCTGAGGAATTTATTCAGTTCTACTGGGATCTATATTCTGGGAACTGAGAACATAAGTGCTCTGAAACCTGTTTGTGAATCAAACCCAGACATTAATATGGGTTTGATGACTAATATAAAGAAAAAGAAAATAAGGGTTGGCACAAAGGAAAAAAACAAGAAGAGGAGAAAAGATTAAGCTCCTGTTTTGGATTGTTGGGGTTTTGGGTTTTGTTTTTTTTTGTTTTTAAGTGAAAGCTAAAGGAATCCAATAGCACTGCTGAAACCTTGTCATCCTTACTATCAGTGAGAGCCTTTGAATAAACTAAATCCTTAATCAGTATAGCCTAAGACCCCCAAATGACTATAGTGTAGAAGTGTTAGTCCAGATAAATCCTTGAAGGTTTCAAGGATTTGAAGAGCATTGGCACTTCTCTGTGTAGTGCCTGCCCTTTGTCCTTTTCTCCATGATGTCATTATTGAAGTTTTACACTCACTATGCATGGTGTAAGTTGACATTGACAGTTTCAACACTTTCACACTGACTCTGGAGGATTGTTAGCTTTGAAGCTATTTGGCCTTGAGCAGTGAATTCTTTTTTTGAGCTCACATTGGCTTATAATATCTGAGAAGGTTTGCTTCAGCATAGCCCCAGCTTGAATTATGAAAGAGGCTGTTTTCCAAGTTGGAACCAATACCAGCAGGATAGGAATAGGAAATATTATCCTATTTTGGATGGGCAACAAAGTTAGTGTTCTTGAGCCCCTTGGGACTGAACAATGAGTTTTCATTTTAACATCCTAGTCAAAGCAGCATAAGCAGCATGGCTTAGCTCATAATCAGAACTCTGAAGAGCACTTGGGCTTAGAAGTGCCTGTAAGAATATGCACTTTTCTGCCCTGCAATCTGTTTGTTATTAGGCATTTTTGGAAACATCCACATGGAGCTGGAGGCATGTTTCGGACAAGTGTAATTCAAATATTTTATGAAAATAAAAATAAAAACTCCTTGTGACAATGTACATGCTCTGAATATCAAATCACACAATTGAACAGCAAAAATTGCCCAAGCCTGCAAACACTTACTCACATCCAGTAGGCCTTGCTCCTGTGAGTAGTCCCATTGACTTCAGGTAAAGACTATTCATGGAAGTAAAGGCTTCTAGGCTTGGGCCAAAGGTTTCTGTGTTGACCTTATCCTGGGATATACAGAGTCCACTCTTTGACTCCACTTGGACTAAAGGGATATGAATTAAGTGAGAAAGAAACTCTGTACTCAGAACCATGTGTTAATTCCATCTCTGAAGTTAAGAAAATTTCTTTCTCCATGTAAAGTTCTCCTGATGACAGTAAAACATGGGCGAGAGGATGCAAATACTGGCGCTAGTATCCACATCAATGAAATTTCCTTGCAAACTTTTCTCAGCAAGTAAAGTGTCATCACTTGATAACTTAACTAACAATGATATGCGGTGTTCAAGATACAAGTCCTAATTCTGTGCTGTGTAGGCTAAGTTCAGTGTAAAACTGATATGAGGCAGACCGAATTAGGCCCGATTGTTTTAGAATATTTGTTTTGGTGTTTTAAAAGAGGAGAAAAGCAAAGCTTTTAAAATTACTGTATCAGGACAAAAATATTGTTGTGACATGATCATGGAGTTATCTGTAACCCTGCTGCCAGTAACAAGAGCAGGGTTCAAATAGCTGGGGGTCCCTCTTATCACCAACAAATGCCACTGGCTTGAGCCTCCATCCAGATTTTTTGGTATCACTAACTATCTCTTCCCTGGGAGTCCTTGATAGACAACACTTCCCAATTTGCAGTCTGGTGCATGAAAGGTAGCACAGCATCAACTTGGGAAAACACAGCCGCAGTCTACCTAAATGAATGATAGATAAAACACTACCCAACAGTACCTTTGCAGTAGTCCATCAGCTCACTTCCACAATCATTAATGTGACCATCCAACAGGCAATAGACCATCTGCCTGTCATGTCTATACCCTCTTCCCCTTCCTGAGCCTCATCCACTAAACCCCACTCATGATTTGGTGTCAGTGGACGATGTAATACCAGAATCTTGAGGTACACTCAGGAGGGCCTGTCTCAAATCCCTTGGGAAGATCTGCTCAGTCTTGTCCTCTACCTCTACCTAACCCAGCTGGCGTGATTTCAACTTTATTTACTGGTGGAAGTAAGATGATCATCATCATCAGAGTTTACTCAATTGTTCTTCCATAAGGTAAGAATCCTTTCCCTCCTCTCTTTGTTCAGTTCCACTACCTCACCAATTTTGAGTTTATGTAAAGTTATGGTGATCCCAAAATTGTCGTGGGAAGAACTGTAGATAGCTCTCTGTAACAACACATATCCCTGTTCACCAGTAGATGGGAGCAGAGACCTCCTTCCTCTGTGGAGCTTCTGTCCCCTTGGAGTTCCAGGTAAATAGCTTATACAGATGAAGCAGCCCGAAGACCAAAACACTAATTCACCAAAACACATAGGAGCAAAGGGTTCTTCACTTTCTTGAGCTTCAGGCCACAGGATTTACATATCTATCTTTCCTTTTGTCTGAGGGTTAATCTTTGAATATATTATTTATGTACATAATCTATGGGATGCAACTTTAATGACCATTCTTAATGACCAAATTTATCTTCTGAGTATACAAGCTTCAAAATAAAAAACACACTGTAGCCCTTCCTATTATATATAAATAGAAGAAAAAGAAAACTTTTGGGCTGATATAAATATAAGTAACACCAAACTAAGGATGGGACCTTCCAATTAGGAGTAATTCCATTGAAGTAAATGCAGGAACACTGATATAAAAATGCCTTTGAGCCACATTCTACTTTCATCTACACTGTTGTAGACCTGGAGTAACTGCAGTAATATCTATAGAATTATTCTAAACCTACACAAGTGTAAATGAAAAGCAGAATTTGATAATTGATTTCAGTGGAAATACTTCTGATTTATACCATGATGGGCCAGAGAATAATCAGGTCCATTGTGGTTAAAGTTTAGGTGGAATATTAAGGTTCTAAGATTGTCTGCTTCCTGAAGGAAGACTAGCTAGGAGGAAAGTTGACTATCTGGAGTGTTTATTATTGCATTAAATTCCTTACAAATGACAATATGTATTTTATTATTCCAACTTTCATGACAAAGTACAGGAGAAAACAGAATGAAGTCTAGTGCTAAAAGGACTTCAGGCCATATCCTTAGCCAGTGTAAATCCGCATAACTCCATTGAAATAAATGGGCCTGTTTTAAAGTTGTGGCTGAATATATAATATTTTTACACTGTATTGAATTAACTTGGCTACTTGGAACAACCCTGGGCAGGCCTGCACAGCATTGCGGAGTTTGTTAGTGATACTGTACCTACAAATTGCTTCTGGCTATCTTTTCAGAAAGTCACCAGAAATGTAACAAAAATCAATATGGGGAAAAAACCCTCCTTGTTGCTATGATTTTCTTCCATTTATATACATGCCTAGAAGGTCCCTGGGAAGAATACATCTGAGGCTCCAAAGCATCATTTTCTTTTCAAGAAGTTAGTATTGCAATAAACATGTGCTCCTTTGGTTTTAAGTTACACTGTTGTAAGGAATATCTTTGGGGTCATTTTTATGGGTCCTTTTTTTGCAGAAAGAAAATCATTTGTATTTTTGTGCTCTGAAGAGAATTGTTGCTTTGGTGTAGTAAATGGCAGTGAATCTTTAGACAGGAAGGAGCAAAGCTTGCTTTGGGACCAGATCATGCCAAATGATGCCAGTGGAGAACTCCAGAACCTGGCCCTTGATTCGGAAACATGATTTTAGCCTTGCTGGTTAACGCTCTTTAATGTTTTTCATTTAGGACCCACTCCCAAAGCCCTTATTTATACTATATCCTTTATCTTTACTCTGGTGAATGAAATTCAGTACAATACACACCTAATCCTGCTGCCATTCAACTCAGTGGGAATTTTACCATTGAGTTCAGTGGGAGCAGAATTGAGCTGGAAGAGTCTGATTTTGCAAGCACTTACTAACATAAACAATTCTTACCTTAGTGCAAAAGGGAATCTCACCCTTGCACAGAGGACCAGCACCAAGTCTACGTATCACAAAAGCACCAATTATACACTATATTAAAGGCTGACTGAGGATGTCAGTTGTACATGGGTGTCGAACTGGCTCTCTGCTCAGGGTGAATTTCTCCTTAGCCTGAGGATAAGGATTACTTATATGAGTGTTTGCTGGCTCAAGGGAGTGTTTTTGTTCCATTTGAGGTCAGTGGTAAAATTCCCATTGATCTTCAATGGCACCAGGATCTCACCTTTCAGATACAGTACCATTAATGGCCCCAGACTTTAAATCTTTCCTCTGTCAAAACTTGCACTGGGCCAAATCCTGATAAACTGAGCACTGTCAATTCCCAGGAAATTCAACTGGAGCTTAATGTTCTCAGCAGGTTATGTGATCCCTTAGTCAAAGAGTGCAAAGCTACAGTACCAGTTCCCATGATACTAATGTTCACATTCAGAGCCTACAGCTTCCATTGTTATTCATGCAATTAGTGAATCTGAATTGTTGTGAATTTTTCTAATGGCCAATATGAATTTTCACCATCAATGCCATGTGCAAGATGATGAATTTTCCACAAAGTAATATCTTGTCATTTTCCCAAAAGAAAAGTTTTCTTTCCCAGTAAGATATCTCCTTTTGCTGCAAAGCAGCATGTTCTAATGATGAATCTAGCAATGAACAAATCCCAAAAGGGACAGTTAAATTGAGCACCCAAAAAACTTGTCTGAAAAATATTAGAATTATGTGGATGTGGGTAGATTTTAGGAGGTCAGGAAGATAAATTGAAGTTAATATTTAATATTAAGACACCACCAGCTCTGTGTAGGGGACAGGAAAAAGGGAATGAAACTTAATTCTCATCTAGCTCAGAAACAATGCAGGACCTGGCTGAGGTTTGCATTTTCCATCCTTTTAAAACAAACCAAAAAAAAAAACCCACCCCCCCACAGGAGTACAGGTTGTATGCATGCAGAGGAGGGTATAGTGGGATATGTGAAATATTTACAGAGTTTGGGAATATTAAAGGGAGTGGTGTAGTATGGAAGGTTAATGCCATCGTTAATATGGAAAAACTACTCTCGCTGCATGACATATGCTTGTGGGATAAGCTTGATATATGCGTGTGCACATTCAAAATGTCAGCCAGAGTTTCATTAGTTTCAGCCTCCCCCTAGAACACTTCTCTACAGTCCTGAAGTTGCATGTTAAGAGTCTGGAAATGGATAAAATCCAGATTACACAAACTTTGGGGTACCTTTTTTGGAGGGGACCATAAGAAATCAGTCAAGTAATTCCGCCCACCCTTTTAATGCTAATGAGAAGTATGGGGCTCATGTTGTGTATCTGCTCTCTGGTGCCCATCTCATAGCTATTCTACACAGGGATGTACATTATTGCACCAAATCCCTGGTTCCAGAGCAGCAGCCTGGCAAAAGCTGATTGTCAGGCTACAAAGAAAGTAGATTTAATAAAAAATGTCATTAGATATAAGCGTCTTAATTTTTCTCTCTCCCCCAGCTAGTTAACATTGTAACAGGATTATTCCAGTCTGGAAAGCGGTTAGGACACATTTGATAGGAAATGCATTGTACAGAATAATGTTGCGATCCCATGAGGTGTGAAGAGCCTCAAAGGATGGCCTGCATGACCAGGAGACAACTCCCTCTCATTTGACTCAGAATTTCTGTGGTGATTTGTAAATAGATCTGAATTCTGGGGTCATAGTTCAGGTACACAAACAGGGTGGAAGGAAAAATCCAAAGTGGGCTTCTGTCAGTCAGACTCATTTTATATTCCCATCTGCACAATCCCAGATGAAATATCACTGGGATACCTGAGAAATTAGCCACATTGCTTCCCCTCCCCACACTATCAAGGATTCAGCTGAAATAAGTCCATGTAAAACAAATAAATAAAAATCTCTCTCAAAACTTGGAAGCGTTTACAGAGCCAAATTCCTGAAGCTGCCGTAATCACAGACCTATTTGCAGCCATTTGTTGACAAAGATTTTCTCATGTTTTATCTGTTCCAGAGCCTGAACTGTCACCAAATCCACACTGCAAAAGTCAGCCATTCACATGCAGAGCAGTAGCGAAACATGTTTGAAACTGCATTCTGCACTTATTCGGTACATGCCATTGGAGTCAGTGAGAGTTATGTGTGACTATTAATTACTATTTCTAGCCAATGGCATTTTACAAATTGGAAGACACAGTCCTTACCCAGAAAGAACTTGGAATTTATGAATCTGCACAGTAAGTCAGACAATAAACAGGCAGAAGGAAGCAAAGGAACACAAGAGAGACTTACTGAAGGAAAGTCAGGGTGCTGCGTATGCTCAGGAAGAAGGAGGGAATTTCAGGTTTGAGGGGCAGGTGGGAAAAGGCAGAGTCTCAAGCAGAGAGGAGAAAAATGAGCACTGTGAGTCTGGCAGAGTTGGCAGAGCAGGAGAAGGGCTGAAGCAGAAGACTGGGGCAGAGCTATCGGCCAAATTCACTGCTGGGGGGTAACTCCAGTGAAGGCAAAGAAATCATTTTGATTATGCAATTGGAGTGAAATCTACTCCTTTGCAGAAAGCTTGCATAAGTTTATATACACAACCAAAGACCCAAGTAAACCCTATTTTAGTATTAAAGTGGTGAAAAGATCTGGTGCCGGCCCTCTGCACTAGGGTGAATTTAACCCATGGTGAATGCTGCTGAAAGAGACGAGTGACACTGTGCAGGGCATGGAGTTTGAATGGGCTGCAGAATGAGACTGGAAGCAAGTGGTGATATTTGAACAGAGTGGTTATATGGTCAGGGCATCAGGCAAAGACACTGATATGAGCCACCATGTGAACTGGAGTGGGGCAAGAAGGGGAGGAAGAAGGCTGAGATAGAGCCGGTGCAGAATTTTAACAGTGAGGGAGTGAGGAAGAGAGAGATTTTAGAACTGTTGCAGTGGGCGTGCCTGGAGCTGAAGAAAGGAGGGATGGGAGCAGGGGGTCAGTGATAACCCCAGTATTGCAAGCATGGATAGCAGAAGTGTTGTCTACAAAAATGGAGATAAAGGGGAGAGGAGATTGATTAGGAAGACACAATAGGATATCAAGGAACATATATCAGGTATCCGTATATGTCAAGTGACGGCAGTACAGGGCTCTTAACAGTCACAGCAGTACAGTGGCCCATGCCAGCATTTGCCACCAAAATAGTTGCTTTGGACAACAACAGGGACAGTGGGTAGAGAGCGTCATAGTGAATTAGACAAATAAAGAGTTATTTACATTTCTATGAGATATATTTGAAAACAAGTGTGGGATCACACATTTCCCACAATAAAGCAAACAAGGCAACTGGCAGAGTACTATAGGGAAAATGACATCACTGCAGATTTTTAGGGATAATCATTTAACTGGATTAGCCCCAAAGTGCAGTGTCTAAAATCAGCATCCCTGTCTTTTTATGTTCTCCAGATAAAACACATTAGCAGAAATATGGCAAGGGACATTCACAATACACCGTTCTACACTATCAGCATTTTTTGCAAATCTGCAATTAGTCTAAAGGGCCTGGGTAAATTAGGCCTCTTGATAAATGAAGCACCTAGACAGGTCTCAGATTTATTGGATCTAGCTGGCCTGCTGTCCAGAGCCTATTGCCTATGCTGTGGAGTGGAGATGGTACAGTGGGAAAGACAATGAAGACAACATAACTGTGAATTGCTGAGCAAATGGTGAAAATCTCTGATAAGGGCTGCTGACTGATAAGCCTTAAAAGATTCTGCCAGGAATGTGGTAGGTGTACTGGGGAACACTTGTCAAGAAATGAGTGGAGTATTTAAGGAGCCCTTCTTAAATCTCTGTGTTTGTATGTGTGTATGTAATATATATATGTGGCAGCATGAGTTATGTTGCTATATGATGCACACCCAGACATTACACCTATAAAATGCATATGTGTGAATATACGTTTATGGTTTCTAGGTGGAAAGAATGCTAGTATTTCTTATACTGCATGAATAAAGGGAGAAAGATGCAATACACTTAACTCTCCTCCTTCTCCCCTGTAAAAACTCATGTCAGTAGCAATTGCTCATTTTGTGTAACAACAGTTTGACTAGTTTTGTTGCTTGTTTCTCTATGAAGTTTTAAAAGAGGTAGTATATCTCACACAAGCAATAATAGAGTCTGGGGTGTTACACACACACACACACACACACGTATGTGTGTGTATACATGCACACACACACACACACACACACACACACTGTTGTCACCTTTTAGGCCGCGGATTGGCTGGGGGTGAGGGAACCCTGGGTCGCTGTCCAGATTATTCTGATTTATAGCTTGAGATCATCTGCAACAATTTCTAGCTAAAGTGTGATGACACCTGCCAACTCCTCTGCTGTTGCTGCTGCTGAACTCAGCTGAACAAGCCAGTCAGGATTTTCCAGCAGATGTTCCTGCTCTGTTTTTGTGTGTGTGTGTGTGTGTGTGTGTGTGTCTTTCTTGCCTTCTGTTTTTTTAAAAAAGCCCCACAGAATCCTCGTAGAGATCTTCAGTTGTCCCTTCCTTCCAGGGGTCAACCTCGATCCAAAATTCCCGATTCTTATCACTCTATGGAGTGCTCAGATGAGCAGAGCTAATGCGTGAATGCAGGAGTGTGCGTTCATGTTGGGGCAGAGGAGAGAGAGACCTAAAATATCTGAACCTACTGGTTCCTAGAAAATGTGCCCTGTGATGTCCCTTCCTGCACCGTGCTTTGTTTGGTGTTCGTCAGTAAACTCATACTGATTTTTCTGTTCATTACATTCCCTCCAATCACAAAGAAACTGTCAGTATCAAATAAATAACAAGCATTTTCCTGCACCAATGCTTAGCTCTCCCATACTGTAAATATTTATTCACTGGGGTAGGAGTATGAGCAAGCTTCCACTCCCTTTTCCAAAGAAGTCTCCTCTATATAAACTTTTAAAAAAATATATCTCCCATGCTTTAACAGGGTCCAAAATCCACACTGGAAATGTCTAGTATATCCAATTATGCTGCAGCTTGATCCTGCTACTTTTCAAGGCCTTCTGAATTATGGAATTAAAATGGTTTAGTGGGAAAGAAAGACAGGTGACAGTAGGAGTGTTAAGAATTTAGAATGTGCCTTCTCATATATTAAAAAAGGCTCTTTGAATACCATCAAAGAGATTTAACAATTTTTATTCCTTGTTAACGTTGTTTTAAAACTGATTAGACGTTTTTAGAATAGACTCCATCGTCTCTCTCTCTCCCTCCTGCTGATTAATCAAACTTTTCTTTTTTGTTTCTATATGGCACTTCTGCCAAAATTCCATCATTGTGCCAAACCATGCGGGCAGCCATGCACTGAGACATGGCACTGTTTTGTACTAAGGCCTACTAAACAACAGAGATGTAAAGACAGGGAAGAATCAGCACTTTTCCAACCACCTACTCCTTCCAACAACAAAAATCCATGACATTGGGCATGCCGCTAGAACACCAGGCGGAAACCACAAAGTGAAGTTGAATGGTCTTGTGGGCTGAGCACCTGAAAAGGTTATGGAAGCCTGCATGAGGAATGTCTTTGGGTATGTAGGTATAGGTCAGTGGGCGGTGGGTGCATATGAATGTGTGTACGTGTCATGGGTGAGAGGGGATATTTATATGAATGGGGTTGTGCAGTGGGCACCAATAAATTATTGACAATCACCATATGAAAGGAATTAGCACTGCTGTGGTGTTACCACTACTGCGATGGGAAGACGAACTATAATACAACCATAGTATCATAATGCTTTCAAATGGTAAATTGGAAGTATGGCATATGGTTGGTGTTATGCGTGTTGGTGTGTATGTAACATCTGTCAATGTTGGCCAGAAATAGTAGGATTCTACATAAGTTACTCCCATTCAAGAAGGAAAATCAAAGAGAAAAGGTGACTCATGCATGGCATAGAAAAAGAGAGCTAGAAGCTGACATGCTCTCTCTTGTTACCTGAAGTGCTAGCTGAAGGGGAAGAAAAAATAATCTTGTGATTAAGGCACAGGACTATGAGTCAGGAGAGCTGAGTTCTGTTCCTGGCTCTGCAACAGCTTGCCTATGAGCTTTGTACAAGTCTCTGCACCTTCACGTGTCTTGACTTACCCATCTGTAAAATGGGGATAATAGGCCTTGCCTTTTTCTAAAGTGACTAATCATTTTGGGGGTATTTTTCAGGTGCCCAGCTTTAGAGATATTAAAGGACCTTGATTTTCAGAGGATGGGTGCTTGGCTCTTTCTGAAAATGTCAGACCTCTCTAGGGTGTCTTATGTTGGGCACCTCAAAACCAGAGATACCCAAACCTACAGACACTTTTTAAGAAAATCTTGGCTAATAACCTTCATCTGCAGCACAGCATCTCACAGATCTGTTTGTGAGGCTTAATTCATTAGTGCTTGTCAAGCAAATTGAGATGCTCAGCTGCATGGTGCTAAATTGCAAAATGGCCTCATTCTACTAAGATCTTTCTATTCCTAAATCTAATGGGCCATATTTTTGTCTCATAATGGTGTAAGTCTCGAATAATTGCACTGAGGCTGACAGAGTTACATTATTAAAAATCTAATGTCAATAGAGACGAACTGGGCCCATGTCTTTGTGTTGCTTTATGGTTTTTTTCTTGAAACTCCATCCTTTTCCCAATTAAGTGAATTTAAATTAAACAGAAGTCCAGTTCACCTCATTCAAAGATCCCGTAAAATTTACCTAAGCCACACTGCCAACAGGAAGCTTTTATTGTCCTTAGGGAATATATAGTTCAAAATCAGTAAAAATGGCATTTCTCCTGATTGACTCCATTGTATGGCAAATCAGAATTTGCCTTTAAGGGTGCTTTCAGAAGTGGACAGCACTGGCGAAATGCTGTTCCCAGGGAAGTCAATTGTAAAACTTGAAATGACCAGAAAAATTGACTTACATGGGATCAGAGTTAAGCCAGACACTGAGTGCTTTCGAAAATTATCCCTCACATGTGTAAGTAAGAAGTAAACTGGAAAGCACAGCTTGGATGCCACTTCCTGAACTGTGACATTTTAAGCCTTCTGGGGCATGAAGGCAAATACAAACAGGTGAGACAACCAATTTAAGGCCCATTTCTGTCAGATGCTGAAAGCCCTCAGCTCAGTGGGTAATGAGAATAATCAATGCCTCATGTGATTGGGCCCCTGAGTATATCCGTGGAGTTAAATGGGGATATCTTGTGGGCAGGTAGACAGGTTTGGTCATTCAGGCCTATCAGAACTGGCTTTCACTTCTGAGGCTATGTCTATACTACTGCAGGATTGATGTTCTGATGATCGATCCGCGGGGGATCAATTTAGTGGGTCTAATGAAGACCCACTAAATCGACCACAGATCTCTCTCTGGTTGACCCTGGTACTCCACCTCAAACTAGAAGAGTGAGGTAAGTCAACGGGAGAATTTCTCCCGTCAACCCAGCATGGTGTAGACACCGCAGTATGTCAACCTAAGCTACGCTGACTCCACTTACGTTATTCACATAGCTGGAGTTGTGTAACATAGGTCGACTTACCGTGGTAGTGCAGACATAGCCGGATATGCTCTGCTTGCTCTGTGCTCTGTGTGAATCAAGAAGGTTCATGAAAAGATTCAGTTTCACTGCAGTGCTACATTTTTCTAATCAAATATGTCTTGGGCTTTCCTTCATTAGAGGCTCATTAAGACTGTTGTCTTCCATGACATCTTCCACCCACTCCCTCCAGTATGGTTAATTGTTGGCTGAGTCTAAAGAGGAAGAATAATATTCACTGGGCCTAAGTTACGCTCTGTTATGCTCTCACCCCACTGAGTTTAGTGAAGTTTCATGGTGCAACTGAGGGCACAGTTTAGCTAATTGTGTCTAACTCCAAAGCAATTCCAGTTCACATGTGCTCTACTTCCAGCAAAATTCTATTGCCCAGTATGTAAATGTCAGAGAAAGAAGCATTGTGGTACTTTCTACTGTAATGGTTAAAAGGACCCAACAGGAAAAATATGGTGTCTAAAGACCACAGCTAAAGACCACATTTACATTAATGAACGAGGGAAAAATTCTAGTGAAGGCCTATCACACAAAGATGAAAATATATCCCTCAGTCTTTGTTTGATAATGGCAGAGGCATTTCGTGGAGTGTATAAAGAACAATTCAGCACCACGCTGCTTTTCTCTTGTAATAGGTGTACACCTTCTTCTAAGAGGAGGGAAATCCACATATCTGAGCTTATCACCACGTCCATGAAAATGTACTTGTGTCTTTCTTGCTCCCCTTGTATCATCGCTGGCTGCCAGCCCTGCTTTTACATGCCAACACCAGCAAAGACTTTATATCTCCCTAACAATATCCTGCCCATTTGAAGTACTGTAAAACATGACTGAACAGGGAATATCAGAGGCTGTTAAACGTGCTTTAAAGTTCTTTAATTTGTTGTACTACAATAACTGCACTTTAATAAAAGCAATCTCTTGTCTTAATCGCCACATAATAAACTGTTATTTATATGAGTCAACGTGCAGGGCTCAACCTTCCAGGTGTGCCCAAGATTTCAAATCATCCAAGAGTGCCACAGGGATGAAACTATCTAATGGAAACCAAACAAGGTTTATAAACAGGTGCCATTTTGCCTAGTCACATCTAGTAGAGTGCTGGCAGTATTCAGCTCCTGGCACAATATGGCACTTTCAGTGCTTTGATTTATTTCAGTATTACATTTAATTGTTTCCTTCTTGTCGAAGCCTTAACATGCAATGCTTGTAAATATAACCTGAACCCTCCATATGGCACTCTGGTTTTCCATTTTCAAATGCAATCGCCCTGGAATAATGACTGTGGTATAACTCAATTTGAGTTCTGCTGCTGGGGACTTTATTACATAATGCTTTCTAATTGACCCTCATAGTTTAATAAGACAGAACATTTCGCCAGAACATTGACAAAAGTTATTAATTTTCACTTCAGCAGAGACCAGTGTCCCAATTAAATCCCATGATAATGCCTGACTGACTGACTGACCTCATTATGGCTAATGCTTATTAGTCCTGCAGAGAGGATAACATCACACACTGTTAAAATGCCTAAATGAGCACATACAACCATTCAGCGTGATTATAATTTACATACATGACTAATTTTACTCCACCAGTCTTTATCTGGTGAAACTAATGCAGTAAAGGCATGTCATACAACAAGATAGCTGGTGAGAATTTTGAACTTGTCATAAAAATAGTCCTGAAGTGTATTGAAAACGACACCCAGTTAAATTATACCTGCCTTTTGAAAAACTATTATAAATATGCATGCCATGCATCCTCAGATTGGTAACGTGCTTGTGCATGTTTCTCTTTTAAAAGTAATTACTTCTTTTTTAATGAACTAAAAAAATGGCTGAGATCAAACCTTTGTGCAAGAATTTTTATGTGCTCTACAGTTTAACTTTTATTCCTCATGTAGTGCTCTATTTTCACATTTTCATAGCAGGTTTTTTTTTTAATGTACTGTAGGTAGCAGCTTTTGTATTCATCAGCATCCTCCCCTCTGTTCCTTTAATAGTTCCTCCTTAGGAAAATATTTAAGCCAGAATTCTTTATTAATAACTACAGTAACCACATGTTTAAAATGTCACCTCTTTCGACAAAACCCTTCCAAAAGGTCAGTCAAAGCAGCTGTATTTTCACGTGCTTTTAAGCAAAAGAAGGTACTGGGGGTAGAAGTAATAAATTTTTATGGAGCACCTGAAGTTTTTACACTTTTTTGTTACATTTTAAAATAACTGTAAACACACACACACACCCCTTATAGTTTCCAGCCTTTCTTCTTCCTGATACTACATGAATTTCTGGTGGTGGATGTATCCATTTCCCATGGGGATGTGTGATTTGACACTTGACAGCAATGTAGCAGCAGATATCAAACTTCTGTTTGTTCAGATGAAATGTGGTGTCAAGTTGCAGTAGGAAAAAAATGTAAATAGCAATGTACAAGGCAAGACCCACAAATGCAGGTAGTTTGAGGTAAAGTTGCCACTGCCACATACACACAGTCTATCCAGGGCTGCGTAAAGACATATGCACTGCAGCTAAAATTTCCAAAAGCACCAAAATATTTAAGCCCTTAAATGCCATTGATTTTCAATAAGACTTATACTCCTAATTGCCTAAATTGCTTTTCGAAAATTAAACTTATGTGCCTAATGACTTAGCCATGTTTGAAACCATTTAAGGCCTTTGGCCTTGCCCAGGCACCCTATTCTGGAGTCACAGGATAAGATCAGAATTCACAGCTTTCCTTAAAAATAGGTTTGGGGTTTTTTTTAGCCATGAATGCTAAGCTTGAAAATGTGAACCAAATGTCCCAGCTGCCTGTCTGAGTCTGCAGACAGTCTAAAAGGACAGTTCCAAAAGGTGAGACCTGCCTTATTCATATTAACACTGTATCTTTCTGAAACCCTAAGGTGGGACAGAGTTATGGTGTGCATATAAGGTTAAGGAATTCCTCACGTTAGGTGTGAGCCCTGGATTTCTTTAGTTAGGCACTGCATTGAGCACACACAGCATACCTCTCTAATGTACAAACATAGAGAGATACAGATGCTCAAACCCTAGTATGGGTTCTATCCAGCTATGTAGTTTTTATACCATGTTCTTCACTGTGGTATCTAAGAACCCGCATAAACCCCCCTAGACTAGCAACAAGGCAACCAAGTCAGTGGGACACCAGGTGAAATGATGTTTGTTCAAGGAGAAAACATATGGAGGAAAGATGACTCAAATGTCTACTGCTGAAAGAACATGTTCTAACGTCTAGTGCTGTACGTCAGATACATTATTCAAAAATAAGCAATGAAAAATCTTTTCTTCAAGATGAACTTCAAAGGTCAGGGACAGCTGCTTGGGTTACCTTCTGCTGCTGTGTAAATTCTGGATTCCTGAATAAGACCTTCCTGAAGCTTTCGTGTTTCATACGCACATCTTTTCAGGATTTTTTTTTCATTCATGAATCCCTTGACTGACTGAGATTAGGGTTACTTTTTCATCCTCATTTTCAACCACATTGTCATTTCCCATGCCTTCCCATCATAAATATGTCTCCAATAGACAATTCTATTAACCCCCATATGGGCCATGTCCCACCTTCTGCCATATTACTTTGGAGGGGTGTGTAACAGATTCTGTCTGCAACTTACAAACATAACCCAATGGACAAAAATGTAGCTCTCGACCGATAAAGTACATTTCTGTAGACAGTTGCAACTAAGGGCAGAATTTGGCCCAACATATTTTAAAATAGAAACCTGCAGGTCAATGTGCTAACAATGTGCTAGTCAAACTAATAATAAACTCTTGATCTAAAAATAATTATTCCTGTTTATCATTTTAGCTATCATGTGCCATTTTCAATAATGTGTGTCATGTTTACCAACAACATGATGAGTCACAGTGTAACGTTAATCTTTGTGATGTAAAACAAGTTGAGACGCTGCAGTTGCTTAAGGGAAATATCTGATTACACCATACCCAGTATAAACTTTGCCAGAAAACAGGCACGAAGTGCTGAAAAATAGGTATTTATAGGTGGTTCAGATCTTATCCTATACTGTGGCAAGGGGCCTTCCCGATGCTGCATTCTGCAGTAGGTGTAAGTAAGGGTGCAAGGTTATTCTCCAACTCTAAGATGTTGACTCCTGGATTGTCATCAATATCAGCTTGCTCCTTCAATTAGGACTGAGGATATCCACACATTTTATCCACAGCAATGAATAACTAGCAAAGATGATTCCTCCAGATATATCAGGTCTTCACATAATGCTGTGCATTTGACACTAGACGGTGCTGTGCATTTTGACGGATTTCGGTTAAGTTGCATAGCATTGTACAAAGTCATTACCATCTGTGCTTTAATCCTTTAGTTACAATGCAGTGTGCATGTTTCATTGTAAGCGTGGACCACAATCACAGTTTTGCTTTTGCTCGTATTACAATGGATCTTTGGCTCTGTTTGAATCAAAGCCTTCCCGTTTTTAATATTTATCAAGAGTTACATGTTGATTTTTTTTTTATCAGTATTATGTACTTGCATAGCAGGATGGGGGCATAAGCTACTACAGACACAAAGAAGTCGGGGTAGGGGGCACGGTCAAATAAGTTTGAGAACCTATCCTGAATGGAAAGAGCAACCAAATGAGGCAGTGTTAACAGAAAGGAGCATGGTTTGTAAACTAGTCGGAAAGGAACTATTCAGCATCTTAAATGACCGAATATTGAAAGAGAGCAAAAACTAGACAATGAATTTGTCCATATGATAAAGGACCATTTCCTCATTCAGCATGAGCCAAATTCTGCCCTATTTATGCAATAGGCACTGTGTGGGGACAGATAGGGATGGAGTTTGGCTCTGCGTTATGATAGGAATTTAGAAAAGGAACATTCATCAATTTATTTTGGGATAATAATGAAGATCGCAAAGATCAGAATGGCTGTTATGGGAGTTCAACCCAAATAACCTGTCTTCTTAGACTTTCAGTTTCAACCTGCCTGGTCACATGGAAATGTTTTTTCACTGGTTCATGTAATCCACAGAGCATGCCTCTAACACCTCTATTGATCCCAGCAACAGCCTGATGCTTTTACCCTGACTATGTTGACCAGTACATGACTTGTACAGATGGCACTATGGTCACTGTACCAGCCTGCCCTAACCCTTCTAGGCACATGCAAGTGGGAATTATAAGTAGTAGTCCTGGCTGAAACATTTCTTCTGGTGATAGAGCTAACTAATAGTCGCCATGCTCTGATTTGTAATAAGACTATAAAGAGAAT
This sequence comes from Dermatemys mawii, assembly GCA_007922305.1. Classification (NCBI taxonomy): domain Eukaryota; kingdom Metazoa; phylum Chordata; order Testudines; family Dermatemydidae; genus Dermatemys; species Dermatemys mawii. Next base: position 27,164,559 of record ML677339.1, on the reverse strand, counting down.
GAAAAGGGCAAAAGTAAGGATGGTAAATTTCAACAGTGCATAGAAAGAGTACAGGAAGTGCTAAAGCAATCATGGGAAAGGGCGAAGGAGAAATGGAAAATGTCTACAAGTAAATTAATGGCTATGCAAGGGTTATGTATGAATTCTAGTAATGAATCATCGATTGCAAAGCAAAAAACAACAACTTACAATTAGTACCTTTCATCCTAAAGTGTTTTAAAAATGAAATAGAAAAATGAATATACAGACCATATATACAAAAATCTCTTCATCCTGTTGCTTTTAGAATAGAGCGTGGCATCTATTTAACAGCTGATGGTAACACAACATAGCAGATTAGGATCCACAGTAAGGATTAATATATCCAGTTGAAACTACAAGGGGAATTTAGGTGAGCAGAATGTAATCACTCAAGCTGGAATTTGGCTGGGAGACGGGAGTTAACACACTTATTCTTGCAGAATGTATCATGAGATTTTTTTATGAGCACAAGCAGTCAGAACCCCAGTCTCCCATCTCATCTGAGAGCTGTCACAGTGCCCTCCTGATCTCATTCTGGGACCATGATTCAGCACTGACTCTTAGGAGTAAGAGTGCCACCTACTGAGTTGCCAGCACCTAATAAAGAACAAGGAAGGGAAAAAGACAGTAACAAGAGGTGGGGAAAGGATATGTGAAAAGTTTAGAATAGTGAGTCTAAAATGAGCCGGAGAAAGAATAGAATGGAAGTGCAAAATCAAAAATAAAAAAGGAAAGGTGAAGAATGGAGCGAATTTTTCCATTTAAATCTTAATTTGTGTGGTATTTTTCAAGTACGTAAGAAACATGGAACCACTGAAAGAGACAATAATTGGGCATTTAAGAGATAGCAGGAGTAATTTATTGACAGAAGAAGGCTTTGCTAAAAAAAGAAAGAAATGAAATGATTTTTTCCCTTCTCTCTTCACAAAGGAAAATGGGAGACACATCCCAGAAACAGATCTAAATTTCCCCAGAGTGGAAAAAAGAAATATTTTAAAAAATCAGGATCATGTCAGACCATGTGATCAAGAAATTAGAACATCTGAAGACTGACAAACATTTACAGTCAGATTAGACCTAGCCCAGAATAAGAAAGAAAGAAAGAGAAAAAATCTTAGAAGGTATTATGGTACAGAATCTAAATCTGTGCTAAAATGGTTCATAAAAAGTTCAGACACTGTAAAGCCAAATATATTAATAACTACAGTATGTCGTACCCACTACCCAGTTCAATCTGGTCTTAGAGGAGCAGTAAGAGAGAGCCTTCAAAAAGGGTTCTTACTCCCTCAGAGGCCATTTTGTCTGTTGTCTAAGTTATGAATACCTAGTATTTTGGCACTATTGACAGTCATTTCAGTGTGGCTAAACAGCAGGCCAATAACTGTATATCCCTGGTGTCAGGCAGAACTACGCTCCCCGTTCTCCTTAAATCAACATTGTAAATGTGTCAACATCATCAGGAGTCATTAGAAAGTGTTATTTTAAAGTATGTAGGAGGTAACTTGGATTTTTTCCATTTGAGTTTTGTGTAGGGAATGGCTCTCTACTACAAAGGGTTCCTGTTAGTGGCATCCAGCTCTCAAAAAGAGAAAAAATAGGTTAAAAATACAGGGCCAACTCCATACCTGGGGAAAGCAGGTGCATTTCCCAAAGGTGTCTCTTGGCCAAATTCAGCAGTGAAAATAAATGGTGATGTAAATTGGTCAGACAATGGTTGTACGGGGTAAAATATTTGCACTGATTTGGCATTCAGTGTGTGTAGCTTATATGCTAGAAAAGTCAATAGTATAATAAGCAACTAGGAGAGTGATAGATAAAGTAGGATGTAGGGCAAATCAATGTGAGCTACATTACTTCACTATTTACATCTTTTTTCTGATCAGCTTACACTCAGGGTGTATTTTAGGCCACTATTCATGTCACAGCTGAATTTGCTCTGAGGTTTGATTGGCCCCAATAGCTGCAACAGCAGAAGACTTACTAAAGTTAATGGATAAAATGAGGAATACTTGTGGCACCTTAGAGACTAACCAGTTTATTTCAGCATAAGCTTTCGTGGGCTATAGTCCACTTCATCAGATGCAACAGCGGACGAAGTTAGTGGGAGTTACATGTGGCCAGAGATAAAATAATTAGGGTGCTACAATGAGGGGGAGTGGGAGTAGTTCACTTTGTTTATGTTCTGATGTATGAAACAGCTGTGGTTCCTTGGCTACATGTAAACTAGAATACCGCAAAGCAATAGTACAGCACATGGGCAGTGGGTGGATCCCCACAAACTTTGGGGAGGCTAGCTCCGTGGTCCTGCCCCTTCGGCACAAGACCCCACCATGACCATCTTATAGCAGTGATTCTTCTATTGTGTATCCTCAGGGCCTGAAGCATGTTCATCAGATATTAAATTAAGGACTACATCCTGCAGCCATGCCTGCATGGTTGCCAGCATTTAGCTCTAAATAAATGTGAACTTTCCTCTTTGCTAAGGCAGGCCAAGTCCCTGGCATTTGCATACTATAAATATCTCAGTAAATTCTTTTAGCACACTCAGAATGTTTCTGTAAAAGGTAATATAAAAATATGTCACCAAGGTATAGACTTCCTGAACCAGACATCCTTTATAATAATTAATACAGCTTTTTATTTTTGACTTATTTTTAATAAACTTGAAACATATTATAAAATAACTATCACCCAGTAGAATTACAAAGCCCAAATGTTCCAGCCTGACTTCTCAAGCCGTCTCCAGTTTTGCACATACAAATGGCTGTGTAGCCAAAGCCCAAATTTTCTTTCTTAAAGTTGCATATATTCATCTACCTTCCATGTTTGCACAAGTGCACACATCTGTCTGTCTTTCTGCCTGGGCGCGCACACAAAAGATGCAAGCAGAATTTTTTATTAATGTTGTCTACAAAAACGTCATCAGATACCAAATTAAGTAAAACTGTGAACTTTCTCCTTCATCATGACAATGAAAGATCCTTAGATTTGCATATTAGACTATTACAGTAGATTACTTTAGCTGAAGACATAAAACTTCAAAAGAAATTGTTGCAAACAGCACAACAAAACTTGTTATTTTAACCTTTACCCTTAGCCTATAAGTCAAAGATCAAAGTTTTTTAGATTCAAAGTCATTTGCATGCCTTCACTCAACACAAACACATGCTGTCAAGGATTTTTTTTTTTGAAAGTATAATTATAATGTTTGAAAAACAGAAACACAAGCAATAATCTATTTACATGTTTGCTGAAGGTTAAAGCAAAAGGTCAGTCTGAGTTGCTGGGCTTTCAAGGGTTGGGGTTTCTTTTTTTTCATATGAAATCCCTTAAGATAGGTAATATCCACATAAAGGGACCCACAAATCCAGTTTTCAAGAAATAGTATAAAATATAGATTTAAACTTTGACCTTTATTCACAAACCAGATGATGAAAATTCAGCTTTGCAGTGAAGCGAGTGTTATAAATTAACTAAGCAGAGAAAAGAGTTTAATTGGTAGTACCTGGGATTTAATAGTGTAAGTATGAATGTGGGGGTATTTCCACAGTGCACACACTTATTCTGCATTTAATAGTGGCTACATGGGGCGAAAGAGCTTGGTACTTCTGGCATCCTAGGAGAATTGTGTGTGTTTCCATAGCAATATTTTAAATGTGCCAAGTAGAACACACTAGAATTTGGTTTTGATTAGCACCTTTCACACTCATAAAATGCATTAAAATAGTGAGTAGTGCGGGTCATGTACTGGCAATGAAGTCACTAGTGTGCAGGTGAACATGGCAGCCATCCAAGGCGCCAACTCAGGGGCTGGCGCATCCACAGAGAAAAATTAGTGGGTTACCCACTCACCGCCCTCCGCCTCACCTCCACTGCCGCCTCCGCCTTCTCCACTGAGCGCACTGCCCCTGCTTTGCTTCTCCCTCACCCCAGGCTTGCTGTGAATCAGCTGTTTCACACTGCAAGCTTTGGGGGCGTGGAGGAGAAGCGGAGCATCGGTGGCGCTCTCAGGGGAGGAGGCGGAGACAGGGCGGAGATGAGCTGGGGTGGGGAGAGGTTCCTCTGTGCCTCCCCTGTTATTTGCTGTGGCCCTCCCCACACTCGACCCCCCCAGCTCACCTCTACCCTGCCTCCTCCCCTGAGCACACTGCTGCTCTGCTTCTCCCCCTTCCCTCCCAGGCTTGCCACAAGCCTGGGAGAAGCAGGGCTGGAGGGGAAATGCAGTGTGCCCAGGGGAGGAGGCAGGGTTGGGGTTTTGGGGAAGGGGTTGAAATGGAGACGGGAAGGGGCGGAGATGGGGCGGGGGCAGGGCTGGGTGAGGGGCTAAAGTCGGTGCCTATGGCAGCCATCTTGCTTGAACATTAGTCTGTTCCAGAGGATGTAATGTTGGCAAAGATATGGGGAGAGAGAGAGAGAGAGAGAGAGAGAGAGAGAGTGTGTGTGTGTGTGTGTGTGTGTTCTCCTCAGCTTCCACCTGAACACTCAGCAGAGTGGGTCATGAGTTTTGAGTTTAGATTCTTTGCTATGTAATGTCAGCACCCCAACCCCTTCACCCTGTGCTAACATTGCCAGTACATCTGAGCCAAATCCCTGGTGGGGAACTAAAACTTATAACCTTTTGGCCCATTTGGGCAGATTGTGCTAATTCATGAGTTGCTTTCAACTTGAGAAAACATTTTATTTACATATCCTGCAGTTGGTACCGTGGTATTGGCTAACGAGTGATTCCCACAATGCAGTTTGCAAGTACCGCCATGTGCTTTACATTTTGCAGGGTCTGTAGCGAAGTGCACGGACAATTGTTTTGGGATCACAGACAGTGGTAAGTTAAAAATGATGGTCCAGGTCACTACAGAAGAGACAAGTTGCTTCCTGTGGCTGTTAGGGGTAAGTAACACTGAACTGGTACTGAAGACAATTCAACTGCCATTTTAAACAGGGCCACACCATATGCAGCACTATCAACAAAAAAAGTAGCTAAAATCTGCTCCAAGATGACAATATTAACATGTAATCAATATGAGGGTTCTTTTTTTAAAGATAAAAAAACAGGAAATTGCAACTTTGAACACTTGCTTCAATTATTGGCTGTTTTGTTGTTTGACAATAGAGTACATATGCACCAGCAACAGACACAATTTTCTACACTCTGGGTCCTAGTGGCTCCTTCTAGCCCCCCAACAGTCTGGCACCTGAGATGGCCGCCACAGTTCACATCATGGTAAGGCCACCGCTGTGGAGCAGGGATCTGAGCCCAGTCTGCGGGACAGGGACTACCACTGCCAAGTGTGCAGGCAGGTTCACTAACCAGCACTATGTGAAAATCCAAGTCATATACCTCCTTTTGGCAATTGCATAATATGCTTGGAAGGGTGCCACACATGAACTTAAAAGCGGGAGTGGGGAGAGGGGAAGAAGTGGTCACTCTCCCCTCAGCAATGCACACACACCTCCTATTAGCTCTGTCACTGTTTGCAGCCCAGCATTCAAATAATCATCTGGACTTTGGATGGTTGCATAAACCCAAACGTTGCCTCTTTGAGGCTGCCACATCACTAGTTATAATGTCATTGGTTAGATTCATTTTAGCTACACTGTGATTGGTATAAAAGATGGATTCAAATCAAAACTCCAGACCCAAAAGACCTCACTGTGCCTTCGTAAAGTTCTGATCCAAACTTTGTAAATTGCTTGTATCGGTATAATGGCCTGAACCAAAAAACTCAGATTGAAGATCACTTCTTTTCCCCAAAGTCCGAGGAAGTTTGGATCTGGATACAAACATGGTATCTTGGCCCTATCGCAGATTGATATTAGGGATTAGGGTTTCATCTGGGGTGAATAAGTGCTACTCCATTTACTACCTTGAATTCTTGGCTTACTTTGCAGTAAACTTAAAAAAAATAAGTCCTTAGTTGCAGTCCCAGACTCTGGATTCAATTAATTTGTAAGAGTGGAGAAAAGCCCTTTTCTTTTTTAAACTAGACATTTATTTTTAACAAGGGATGAAATCATTAGAGAACAAAAACTGAGACATCTGTTGTTTTATATCTGTTTATTGCAAGTGGTTAAATGTGTGTTTGGTTTCACACAGTTTTGACATTGTTTCTTTATTAATAATGCTTACGTAATTGCAACCACAAAACAAGCTGTAAGGCTGTAAGGTTTTCATTACTTATTAGCAAAGAACTCAAAACAAAAGACAGGATCAGTTAGGAGGAAGCACAGATTTACATGTTGAAGGCTGGTCATAGACAGACTTTTATAGCTGCTGTGTTGTGAGAAGAGCTGAACTAAACATTTTCAGCAGCACAGATTTCCATCAAAAATGCAGTTTTGTCAAAATCAAAATGTTTTGTAGGAACCTGTTGATTTCAGTGACATTTTTGATGGGAAAAAGTCAAAATGAATCCTCTTGACTCTCTTGTTTGAGATGCAGAGTTTTCAGGCAGCGCTGGCCACTGGCTCCCATGACATATGTTAGGTCACAAATTAACAGTGGGCTGGGCTTTCCCTATAGAGTACAAAAGTCCATTTTCTTGGCAATGGTAGAGAAAGGCACTTCACCTCCAGCATATCTGTAATTATGAATACAAGGTATAAACACAATGAAAGCCAAGGTGCAGTATCTTATATCATTGAAACATTGCAGGTTTGTATGGAAGGACTAGTGAGGATTGGCAGACGCTTGGAAACAGAATTGTAATCTAGAGAAACAGCACGTCTTAAACTGAGGATGGAGAGCAATTGATTCATGCTAATGGAAACATACACGATATTAAATGAAATTGTACTGCACCTTCTTCATAAGGTGGCACTTGGGAACCAGGCCTTTTCATTCCATTGGGTACATTTCCAGCACAGTGAGAGGGGTAAATCAACTGTGCAATTCCGGTTCTGGTTAATGACAGCTGTGCTCCTAATCCACTATATAAAATATTTACCTATGCCTTTTTAGCAAGGCTTCTTGTGCAATTTCAAGGGAGTATGTAGCCAAAGGGAAGCTGCTTTATACCAATTAAATGGAAGAGTATTGGATGGAGGGAAATTCAGTGTATTCACTCTTACAGGGAAATCTGTGTTTAAACATCTCAATGGGGCTTTTTTAATGAAGAACTAAACTGCACAACCTGTATGTGCCAGAGAGGGATTGCTGGGGCCCACACCACTGAATTTCTCTCTAAGGAACGAGGGTGGTGTGCAGCAGAGACTCCTGCTGTGTGATATATTTACCTTATCAAGATGCTCGCACTGAACAGTGTGGGTACGTATATTCATAAATCACTTCACCTCGGGACTAGTGATGGGAAAATGTAACAAGATTAGGAAGTTTAGAAAATACCTTCATGTGTGTAGAACCTTATTCAAACTCATCAGAATGTATCTGACCTCAGAGAGGTTTTCTACTTCCTCTATGTTCTACCCTTGTGACCCAGCCTTCTTTGTCCTTCTTCATATCCCCAAGAGAACTCTAGATTTCTCCTCCTCCTTGTCTCCACACCTTTCTTTGACTTCCTTCATGACTCTGCTGCTCTCCTTATCCAAATGCAATCAACTCTTGGGTTGTTCTTCCCAGCCTAGATCCAGAGGGTCAAATCAGCAGTGCTATATGGTGGTGTGTGTAAAAGTCCTTCAGAGTCCTTTGCCCCACTTTACTGATGTGTAAGGGAGTGTAACTTGGTATAACTTACACACTGAAAAGCTGGATGATGATATAAGGTAAAGTAGAATTGGGGATTTCTTTCAGCTCCTCTGCATGCGTAACATCCATGTAGATTCCTTTATACATTCGGAGAGAGGTGTAAGAGAGTTTAATACCATCTTACTGATAGGGGGACCAGATGTCCCAATTTTATAGGGACAGTCCTGATTTTTGGGTCTTTTTCTTAGATAGGCTCCTATTACTCCCAACCTTCTGTCCCGAGTTTTTACACTTGCTGTCTGGTCACCCTACTTATTCATCAGCCCTGATTATAGTCCATGATGTCCTAGAGGAATCCCTTAGAGGAGGTCAGATGTACCGCATAATGTTTTGCATACCTTAAGCCTTTTATGTAAAATTTGAGGGGAGCATCCAGCCTAACATCTGACTTGCCAAAATCTCACCAGGGATTTTGCAGAGTCAAAAATAAACCAAGTGGGACTGGGGATGGGAGACTGTTGGTAACTAGAGAAAGATACTACATTTATCCTAAATTTCAAAACAGTTCAGGCTGCCATTTGGGCCTTGCTTCGGGATGATTCTAACTCATTATCATCTGTTCACCCCAGACTATGCAGGCCTGATTCTGCTATCACTTATACTAGTATAAATCAAGATAAGCGTCACTGATGTCAATAGAATTTGCCCATGTGAAACAGTGTGAAATCAGAATCAGACCCCAGATTTGGATTTGGGTCCAAATTCTGGAACCAATGGGCTTATCCTGGATTTAAATGGATGTAACTGAGATCAGAAACTGGCCCGTGATCCCCCACCGGCAGTCACATTGACAGCCATGCTAAAAAGAACAGGACTAGGATACTAGTATGATTGCCAAGCCTGTGGATTCTCTGCACCTTGCTCAGTAACTGGGAAAATCCCAAAGGCCCTGACAGCAGAGCAATGTCAAAACATTTTAAAGAGATTTAGCTCCCCCCACTTTTCTATTTATCCATCCAGAGGTGTGTGAAACAGTCAGCCCCTTTTGTTTCCTGTGTAGTGCACATTTAAATTTCTAAGCACTCTGCAGGGTGCAGGGCTCAGTACAAATTTCAGAGGTGACACCCTCTGTGTGCTCTCTCCTGGAGACTTTACTTTTGCTCTTTTATGCTTCTCTTCAGCTAAAAATAAAAGTCATTGTTACCAAGAGTATACATGCCTGCTCTGTGTGCATGGAAAAAACCTTTATACATCCTTTTTCACAGGGAGATGGGTTTTGCCACATGGGACCAGTATACTAGCCCTGCAAGTCCAGAATCAGTGATCAGTATCTAATATTTCACAGGACAGCCACAAACCAGTCAACCAAACAATAAAATTACAATGCTCCCAGAAAATCATGCACTTCTGCACTTTCACACGCCACTGCACTACCGAGAAGTAAGAAGGCATCAGAAAGGATTGCCCCTCTTCCCTCTTTAGCCCTCTTCTGAGTTACAACCTCTCCCCTCACAGGTCAGACAGTGCTGAACAGAATGGAATGGAATGTCTGTGTAGGACGCAATGCAGGGAGTTCCTAACTTATTTTTCATTACTTGCTTAATTTAGTACCTCTGACCAGTGATGCAACTCACTCTGGCACCATTGCAAAGAGGAGAAGGTTAAGTGGAAAAGTCAAGGCTTCCTCCAGCTTTTCAAGTGGATAATGACTTCTCTTTCCCCCTCTGAAAAAGAAGTCAAAGTAATGAGTTTTTAAGATCCCAGGTGCTCCTAAGAAATAACCAACTGTTTGGGAGAAGCAGCAACTCTTATCATCAAAAATCTTCTGCAGTCAGGAAGACAAGAGGCTTGCTCAACAGGGAGTGAAGATATCCTTAAGACCCCAAACAAAGGCAATTCTTCCTTGCAGTGAATATACCGAGTACTTTTCACATAATAGTAGCAGCCATAAACCATTGCACTAACCAAAGTTTTACTTTCTCATCCCTGTCTGCATGAGTTTAGTCATAGCTGTGTACAGCTTTAGCCAGCTGCCCTTCAGCCAAGTGTTTCTTTTAGACACTTGAGCAGCTGGCCTGGATCAATTCCAAAATATGTGGGGCCCCGGAAAACCATCTGATTAGGATTCACATTTGCAAACCCCAAGATTCGGCTTGTGACCTCCTTTCACCTGCTGCAAACTCCAATCCCATGCAAAACTGGGAAGGGTAAGTGGTTCAGTCCCCACCAGTCCATAACCGATGCATGTGTTTCCTGAGGCCATCAGGAGAACTGTGGACGGATGTTTCATGTTAAATTGGAGCAAGAGGTGGCAACATGTCTCAGCCAGAGCTTCAATAAAAAGGTCATCATGCTGATACTCCAGCAGCTTGTAGTTAAACACCACACGACACTGACGTATGAGCAATAAACATCATAACCCCGATACTCTATGATTCTATGACAACATCAACTAGGTCCCTTGCAACTGCATGTTTGGCAGCTTTGTCTGAACCAGCCATGTGGCTGGATCACTGCACTGTTTGTTCCCGATGAGAAAGGAAGTTGGAAGACTGTCATCAGCCTATTGTTGACATTTGAACTTTTACAATTTCTCCTAGTGATGTGACACAAAAGAGGGGATAAGATTGATCCTGTGGGGGGTCTGCCTATGTGAGCCTTTGAGTGATGAAAGAGTTGCCCTTCTTTGGCTTTCTTGGAAAAGAAAGAAGGAAATCAGATAAAGTCCCCCATCTATTCCTGATATGTGACATGTTGGGAGGTCAGTGATAAATCTAACAGTAAGAGCATAGAAGTTGGTCCTTCATCCACAGCCATGTGAAGATGATTGACTAAGATAATGAGCTCTGCTTCCCCACATATATGCAGGTCTGAAGCCTGACTGGGAGGCTTCCTTGATACTGATGAAAGGTTGGTCTTGTTGGAGCTTTTTTTGCTACTACTTTCTTAATAACATTCCCCAAAAAGGGTAAGAACACAAGGGGAAGAACATAATCACAGAGTGATTGCTCCACACAAGGCTGAGGCAAATGAAACGTCCTTCTGCTCTCAATAATATCCCCATTTGGGTAATGCTGCCAAGTCATTGTTATGTTATGTCAATACAGTGTGATTGACTTTTATTTTATATTGCGAGGGGAAAAGAATGAAAATAAAGTCTTTCTGAAAGAGCCCCATATGTCTGCTCTATAACATCAGCTATTTGTCACAAAATGGTAGCTGACTTCTCCAGATAGCAGAGTCCTAATAATTGTAAGGTGCAAGACACAGCAATTGAAATCAGAACAGTTACATAGTTACATGCACTACACTCATTATTACGAGACGTGCTGCATTTTTTGACTGCCAGCATTGCAGTTCAATGCTGGAGGGGCCCTGGAGTTGCCTTCTCGCATACTGATTTCCCAGTGGAGTGGTTCTCCTTATACTGCAATAACTGAAGGATTGATCTACTGTGTGGTGTGATGAGGAGATTGACTTAGGTGGTAGGGGGAAAAAAGGCCAGGAGGTTTGCAGACTCCCTAAGAGGTCTAGCAGGTATCTTTTCCAGTGATGATTTAGGAAACAAACCTGCATCAGTTTACACAGCAATTTGGGCCTTTTTTCTCTTTAGAAATAAATACTCATTTCTCAATTGGCAGTGCTTGCGAGGCAAGGGAGATTTAATCCATACCAAGATTTGGTCAGATATTTTTCAAACACCGGAATAAATTTTTAATTTGGACTTTGATATCCAAACACTCCCAGCTCTAGCACTCTTGGGGATCCTTTCAGAGGTCTGGACTTCGAACAGATACCACACACTGCAGCAAACAGCAGCCGAGGCTACTGCAAATTCTGACAGCTCGTGCTAAACTACTGTGCACTACAATAAACTGGAAATCAACACATCCTCTCCCACTCTGTGAGATCGAATAGAAGGAGCTTCTCAAAGGAGAGCAAATGAAAACATAGTATATAAAGGCAGGAAATGCTGGTGCACTTGTGATTCCATCTGGGAAACATTCTGGGAATATTCTCAGTAACACAGGATTAACACCTTGAAGGGAAAAAAGCAAATAAACATGACTGTGTATGGTTTCATTATTTTTTCTTTCTGTTTTGATTTTCTCTTCACGTTGCATGTGCCATGGTTGCCTTTCTTGTAGATGAGGCCCTAGAAAACTACAGGTTAACTCTTCAGATGCTGACTGATATAAAACAAATTAGAAAGAGAGTTTCTTTTCCTGTAACAAATTTGAAGCCACTTGTCACTTTATAGTTGTCACTTTGATTAAAAAATTGGGCATGTTTAGTTTAGAGAAGCGAATGTTGAGTGGGGACACATTAACAGTCTTCAAAAGATTGCACCAATTGTTCTCCATGTTCACCGAGGTAGGACAAGAAGTAATTGGTTTAGTTTGAAGCAAGGGAGATTTAGATTAAATATTAGGAAAACCTTTCTAATTGTAAAGATAGTTAAGTATTGGAACCATTTACCCAGGGAAGTCATTAAAGCCCTGTCACTGAAGGTTTTTTAAGAACAGGTTAGACAAACACCTCTCAGGGATGATCTAGGTATACCTGGCTCTGCCTCAGCACAGGGAGGGATAAACTAAATGACTTTTCAAACTCTCTTTCAGTCTAGCATTTCTATGATGGGGCCACTTATTGTTTCATTGTGACAGTAGAACTAGAACTCACATCTTCCTTTCCCAAGGCTCTTGAGCTAAAGGAGAAAGTCTGCCAACTGTTAACAGTGTGGGGGTTTTGAGAAACATTTGAGCATTTCTAATTCCATCCTGCATAGGCAGGTGATACACATCACCCCAAACATAGAATTCATTACTCTATTTACAGTACCACCCTGCTGAGCTGAAAGTTTCATTGAATATTTGAAAGTCTGGGGAAAACAGAGCTTTGGAGAAACAGGAGATCACTGAATGTTGTGCATTCCTGTTGAAGGCTATGACCACACTTTGGTTAACAGAGAGTTTTTTGGATAACTATGGCTTGACAAAAAGGGATTTGACAGCATTATGAACTGTGTTCAGTGCTGGCCCTGGCCATACGGCATTCTGGCTGAGCCCCTAAAATAAGAAACTGGGGATAAATATTCACTGCTCATTTCTATGGCACCCTGTAATTTTTGCAATGCTTGGAAATTGCCTGAATCATCCCACTTGCTGTGGCGGATTAAGACTGCATCCTTTGGATTAGCCAATCTGGACTCCAAAAAGATCTGTGAACATTTTCCCCATTTAAAAAACACACATTTTCCAGTGCTGAACATATAAAGCCCTATGGAAATGCTAATTATTAATGTAGAGGATACTGTAAGTCAGGACTGAAATGCACTGGCAAAGTAGTATTAGAAAAACATGCACAGGACTTGTGCCTTATTCTAACCCCACTTTCATGAGCATCAAATTCACTGGGGGGAAAAAAAAGTAATAAGAGATTATGATTCCAAAAGACAAGAAAAATTAGAAAAAATATTCAACAGTACCAACAGGCAGGCAGAGAGGGGAGATTTTTGTTTTTAGTGCATCTGGCACTACTGAAAGGTGCAGCCTGACAGCCCCATAGAATAAAGTTCTTTATGCAACTAATTAATATAAGATACAGCTAACTACCCTGCCAGTCTAATACTGCCACCCTAAGAGTGTAAATTAGTATCTGGGCATAGTCAAGCCATCATCTTTCTGTTTAGTGGTCATGTTCTTTGCGATATAGGACACAGACAAAGACCACCAGCTCATTTCACTTATGTTACCAAACAGCCTCCAAATTACAATATATTTCACTCATTACCAGCCTGATCTGGATTTGAACGAACATCCTAAGGATCTATAGCCCAATATTCATGCCATGAGTCAGTCAGTCCCTGGCTAGTTTGTGTTAATGGTACCCGATTTGGAAAGAAGGCTATCTTAAAACTAATCCAATTAGTGTGATATTTCTGTAATAAGAAATCTGTACTGTCTACTCTGTCCGTGTGCTGAGCCCACCAGTCTGATTTCATTGAAGGCCTTGGATTTCTCATGCACCTGTGGGGGAAAGGCAAAATGTCATGACTGCACTGTACAGGAAAATCCCTTTAAGCAAACTAAAGCTCTTAAAAACTTTTATGATGGAAAGGGCCAAGAAGTTACCGTAAGTGGAAATCAGGGTCTCCAAAGTAGCTGACTTTATGCAAAGCAGGCGAGTGCAGTCAAAACACTTAGAGCAATCAATTGAAGTTGTTGGGTAAAGTTTTTTTCCATGTCCCATAAATTATTGAACAGTTAATTTCGTCTGTGTGCCTGCAAGACATTCTAGCTTTAGGATGACAGCTTTATCCATTAAAGTGAGTGTGGTGACAGTACAGTGAGTGCTGAGAACTGCCGGGAGAGGAGGCCCAGTCTCAGCTGCATTACCACTGAGAAATCCTGGGACACATCAACATCTTAATCAATATGCGAGAGTCAATTACCGGGGAAGCACAAGCTTAAGCAGGATCTGATTATTAGGTTCATGTTCAATCTTCCAAATGGGTTTTATTGATAAGGAGCTGAATATCAGATAGAATAAATATATCTGCTCCCCCCACCCAACCTCTCTTCACCCAGCACCCCAGTTCAATTTCACACATGTATCCTCTCTCCTATTTCACATTTCAAAAACAGGTCTCTAGCAAAACAATAAAAGGAGCAGGGGGAAAAACAAACATATGCAAAAAGCCAAATTGTTCATTCAGATGCTCATGTGCCATTTCCCTTAAAGTCAATAGGAGGGAGGGGACTGCGTGATTTCAAGGCAAATTTTGGCCTGAGGTGTCTCTGAGAGAAAGGGAATAACCCTTGTGCTTCTATTTCCCCACCTTTGGCAGACCCAGCAGACCACACTATTTATTTAGTGCTGGGAATCTCAAGCAGCATGGAAGGCTGGATATTTTCAGCTGAAGAGACATGCAGTACAATCTGAGTCACTTTCTGCCCTGACTTGTCTTGGATAACTTTACTGACTTCAAGAGGGTGTGCATCAGAGCACAATTTGGCGCTTTAGTAGCTATGTAGCTGAAATGTATGCATGATTTTGCTCACTGTAGCTGCTGCCTCTTCTCATTTATTTAGTTGTTTAATTATTGGTAACTCACTGAAGCTGAGTGAGTTGAATTCATTATTTTTTAAAGGGAGAACTTAATGCCCGGCATGAATAGGTCACATTAACTATTGTCCTCAAAGCTAGAGGAGATTATGTCTACATGATGTTGGTGCATATATATATATATATATGAAGTCACTGAGTTACAGCAGGAAAAAAAATGAGTCTGAACCTTTAAAAATATAGGAATTTACAGGAACAAAAGGTAAGTAATTGTATGTGTGTGTATGTAAGCAGTTTTAACAACACAGAAGCGTGTAAGCCTATGTTCCAATATTAAAACACATCTATGGAGGATGTTTGGTTCACTGGGCTACGTGATAAGGTGGTGGCAAAGCTAGTGCATTTCTTATCTAATGCATCATGGATCTGATCAGGAGCTCATTGAAGTATTATGGCAATACTCCCATTCCTTTGCAGGATCAAGTCATGTGTCTAGTAATAAAGCTACCGGTCTAGATCCTCTGGACTGATGCCACCCTCTGTAGGGACCCTGTGATGCAAAGTGAGTGGAAAGACCCTGTCTCTCTCCATCTGGAGAGGCCTTGGGCATGGGGGAGTCCTCAGTAAGCTTAGAACTGGTATAGCTGGCTTGTACACCAGTCCCCCGTGCATCTTACTGTAGGGTAGCCTGGGGATAGAGAAGAGCACAAAGAAGGTATGGCTGAAGTGTAATGTCCACTTGCACATGGTCCCAGGATGGGAGCCAGTAAAAAAATGGCGCAATATATAAGGGAGCTGTAACTGGCTCCCTGACAGTTCTCACACTCCTACACTGGATCTCAGTGCAAGAGAGAATCTGGGCCATTATCTGTGCCCTTTGCAAACAAGCTATGCATTTATCACATGCAGTGAAATACAGTTTATTTGCCTGTTATGGTTTAACAAATACATTTTAAAATAAAGGGCTTTACTTGACACAAGCAAGAGGCACCTAGACCCATAGGTGCAGTATGTTAACCTATCATTTCTCTATTATGGATGGCCAAGCTACAACACTTGATCTGGCTCCCAGTTTGGAAAACAACAAAGGGAGTGTGGTTGGGGTGAAGGAATATTTGAGTTATTAGTTTTGGTTTGGTCTATTGTGTAAATAAGGGCCAGCTGTCAAATTTAGCTCCAGATTTGGGTTCAAATTTTGAACTCCCTGCAAAACTCAAGAGTACTCAGATCTGGGGGTTTGAATCAGGCTCCTCTTTTGTGCCAATGGCATAAGTTTATGTTAAGGGCCAATGGTCTGCAAGGGAACTATTGGTGTACGCTGCTGAAGCAGACTCACTGATAGGACGGTTTTACATCTGGAGGACTCTGTACTCAAATCTCCTTCTTTGCTACTCACCTCGCCTTCTGTAAGTAAACTGCACTGTATAGCAGGGATCTCCAAGTAGAAAAGGTGCATCCCAGCAACTTGAAAAGCAAACAAAACAGGAAGATGTCAATCACTGGTAAGAATGTTCTAACCTCTGTTTTTACCAGAAAAAAAAATACGTGAGAAAAAATTGGCTGTGTAAAGGAATATTGAAAGAATGACATATTTGTCTGTTAAGTATAAATATGAACAGCTATGGAGATCTGGTGCTCTGGTGCTAGATTTTAACTCCAGCAACATTCATCTATTGCCAGGAAACACTAGATTTAGTACCTGAGGGATTGCAGTCTCAAATACCTTATACATTTTTTTTTAACATGCTGCCAAGAATTTAAATTGGTAAAAGCTGGGGACTGACAAAAACTTGATCCCCAAGAGCTTTTCTGGCACTGCTTTATCAGGGAATATGGTACAATTATTTTTATTATAATTATTATTTTTTGGTGGTGGCCAGGGAGCTCATTTATAACTCAGTGACTTCTCCTCCCAGATGTATTTTTTAGAAACTTAAATAAACAAAGGGTTTGATTTTCTTAGTGGCGCTAGGAGCTGTCATTCATTTTACATGCAATATGCCTTCTTGGACTGTAGTCATTTTAACATACTTTTGGAAAGGTCAGGAACAGGCAACAGAAAAGACAAACTGCAGGGTACAAACTCTCTCCAAACCACCCATCTGATACTTCTCTAATCCAGCAGTGCCTTATAGTAGGTATGAAGTTGGCTCAGTAACTGTCTTTGGGCCAGATCCTGGTCTCACTGAAGTCAATAGCATGCATCCTCTCCTTAACTTTCATGGGAGCAGGCACAAGACTTTTGCAGAGCAGTATTGTGGAGGGGGAAAGTTTTTGACAGAGACTAGTACCTGGCAACATTATATTCAGAACTTACTATGTGTCTCCTCTGAACTTCACATACCTCAGCTAGCAGCTCCCACAACACCTTGGTGAGACAGGAAAGCAGAGCATCACTATTCCTGTTTCACACCTGACATAACTCAGGCAAAGCGCCAAATTCACCTTGGTGCTGCTGTAGAGCCCGAGTCTGGCTGCTGAGGTTGGGTAGGACAGCCTTGAGCACCTGAATTTGCACTCTCCTTACAATAAATTCTCTGCCCCTGTGGGCTTTGCAGCAGGCTCATAGGACTGCACTGGCCCCACCCTTCCTTTGCACAGGTTGCCCCCTGCCTGCCTTAATATGGCTGCTGCACGGGGAACTTCTGAGGTGGGGCCAAGAGCCAGCTATGTGTTAGGTGGGGGAATGTTTCCTGCACTAAATTTATTCCCTGTAGAGCCTATGCAATTGCCTTGCAATCTCTTTCCACCAGGCTGCAGGGCAACCATGAATCAGACCACAGAGAGACTAAGTGACTTGCCCAGTGCTACACAGCAAATCAGTGTCAAAGCTGGGATTAACACACAGGCAGACATGGCTCCCAGATGTGCTTGTGACATCAGGCCATACTGAAGCTAGTGACAACACTTCATGTGAAACAAGACAATATTAGTTACAAGCTAGCTTTAGGGCCCCACATTGTTCCAACTAGCCAGATCGCTCTTCAAGCATTCTCCAGTTCAACTTACTAACAATTTCCAGGAAAAGCAGCAATCATCTTGTCCCCTTAACAGACATTGTATGTCCTATTCATCTTGAAATGATTTCAGTTTTATTAGACAATTAGGTCAGGTCCCTTAGGAGCTATAGTCCGCCTAATATTTGTGGTAAGAATACATTAGCCATTCAGCTCTCTCTATATTTCTCTCTCCTATAACTTGAAGCAAAAGACAAAATTCTTCCCACCTGAGGGGGGCGGAGTGGGGGCAGGAGGGAGAGTGGCAGAAAACCCTTTTTTCTGGATTGTAAAACAAGCACCAAAAAAAAAGGCTTTATTCTGCCCTGAAAGTTTGTTGCCAAAAGAAAAAGTGCAGCAGTTTTCTTACACTAATAATAAATAAAATAATAATAATAATATAATTCATAACTTACCTTTATATAACACACCTCATCCTCAAGGAGCAAAAAGCACTTTGTAAATAATGCCCATGAGTCTTGCAATCAGGCCCGTGTGCCTGTGCAGAGCCCTATTGACTTCAGGGAGGCGCCACACATTCAAGGATCTCCCCATGTGGATCCATTTGCAAGATCTGGCCCTAAAGATCCAATTCTCCCTCACACTTTAGAGACAGGAAACTCTAAACATTTGGTCTTACAGTTTTCACCCAGCTGTTCTACTGAGTGCTGGGCTTTGCTCCCTATGGAGTGAGCAGAGGGTATTAACTCTTAAACCCATGGATATCCTGAGACCTACATGAGGGTCTCTGTAGTGCTTCGTTTTGGCCTCGACTATAACATAGCTCCCTGCATACTTATGCGCCTATGCAATCTCTGCTGCGTGCTGCTGCATGTGAGGCCCCCCCACCCACCCACATATCTTGAGGAACAGTGATGGGGGTGGGAAATCCTGGATAAGAAACATTAACCAGATCAGCATTATTTCATGTAAGATGAACTCTCACAGTCCTGCGAGGAGACAGTGTTGCAGCGAGTCTGTCACTGCCTCGAGATCACATGATCCCAATGATGCTCTCCTGTATAAGGGGGAAAGGGCAGATTACGCTGCAGAGACATGACACTTGATCTCATAGCTGCAAGATCTTGATTCCCTTCATTGGGAAAAAGCAGAGGTGACATTCAGGCTCTTTGTACATATATATAGGTCACATTGTATCATGCACTATAGAAATACAATCACTCTTTGATAGTACAGTTCTACAATACAAGGTAGAACAGGAAGTAGCTTGCCTCTCACATGGATACTGCAGGGGGAAGTTGAGCAGGAAGAATGGGATGGGAAATTTGGTTAGGACACTAGAGTTAACATCCTTACTCACAGAAACAAGTGCCACAGAATATTTGATGCCCACAAGTGGTCAGCAACTAGGGTTTATGTTTGACCTCAGATATGGCCCCATCCAACAGCAGAATGCCTCCCTAAAATCAGATGGGAACATTGGTTCATTGCTTTCTCAGTATAAGGTTCCCCTTTCTGAATCACCAGTACCACCTCCTATAGCATCTTTGGTTTTCACTGGCAGTCACTCATTCAAGTAAGGACTAGGCACATCCATGCTTTTTGCCTGCAGGATCCGATAAGGAGAATGTCATTTTATGAAAAAATAGCAATGTTTAGGACAACTTCTCAAAAAATGTATGTTTTTTGGCTTCAGCCACCCATGTTTGAGGGAGCAAATGGTGCAGCTTCTCCCAGTGCTGAATTTGTAGTATCTTGGAAGAATAGCTGTTTTTGCATGAGGCTACTAACAAATTGTTTTTGACTGCTGTCCTACTGTCTGGATGCTGATATGGTCTTTTCCTTTATCCCAGATTCCTTAGTAGGCTCTCACTTTCCCTAGAAAAATTCATAAAATATTATTTTAATTGCTTCTTACACATTAATATTTAGCAAATTTCACTGTATCCGACTTTCCTAAGTACAGCACGTGTCCCCTAATTGCTTTAATTCTTCCAATGTTTCATGTTCGGGTAACTAGCTAAAGGCAGGACCTGGCTGAATAACCTCCATAAAAACATCTTAGGCTACTATGATGGTAGGTCTCCTCCATTCCCTCCCTACTGCCAACCTCCCCCTTCTTCCCCCAATAATAGTGGTTCTTGGCTTAGACCCCGGATTTAAGTTCAATAGTTGCAACATTTTCACTACTTTTGGCACAGGATGTTTGAGAAAGGTGAAAAATACCCACACCAAAAAAATCTTTTTAGAAAACAATTCCAACATAAGCACCATATGTCTTCAACTTTAGACCAATTTCCAGGCAAGTACAACAATTTAGATCCCTTTTAAATTTTTTTCCTTCAGAGGTGGAGTGGCATGGGGGCGTGGGTTCATTTCCTTCCTATGGGATTTTTTTATTAGTTTTTTTAACTATTTTTCTTTCCCTTTACTGGTTTACTGCCTTGTATCTATCTACCCCCAAAGGAGTATAAAAGCCTCAAGTAAGTATTATTAGATTTTTTAAGTGTATTTTCTGATTGTGTGTATGAGAGAGAGTGAGTGTTGGAGGAAGGCATACTCTCATACATTCAGGGACAGGTCATCAGCTGGTGTAAACTGTCACCACATCAGCAGAGAATCTGCCCCCACAGTGTCCCTTAGCAAGATGAAACCCCAGCTCTGTGTTCATCTGAGTGAACTCAGAGGCTAAGTTCATGTTTCACGTAGCTTTCATCTTCCATGGAATCTTCTGGAGCATACAGGTTACAGATTTCCCTGGATTGGAAAAAAAATCTGGAAAACGCAGGTAAAAATACTATCAGATAAAACAGAAAATTAGATTCAATTGACAAAAACTGCCATTCGTGCAGTCCCTCTGCTGTGGGTGGAGGGAGATCAGGATAGAACCCCATATAACGTCAGAAGGAAGTGTTTTGGTGGTAAAGATTTCCTCTGGATCCATTGTGCTGTGCTATCAGCAGACATTATTGGGTTTAATTGCTAACATTACAAGGTTTGGGGAATTAAAGACAACTGTATAAATTAGGAGTTCATTTTATTTTTGAGTAAATGCAACTCACGGGGCTTCTGGGGCCACAGCATCACTGAACACAAAAAAAACTTCCTTGTACTTTCAAGAGGAGGGAAGGGAAGTGCCTCGTCCATGAATTTCGATCATCTGAAACTGGAATCTAAGGTAGGGCATAAATCTTTCAGTAACATATACTGCTGCTCTCAAAGCATCTAGCGAAGTATTCTATAAGGAAAACTACAGACTGACTGTGTGGGAATATCTTTACCTATAGCACAAGACGTTTATCAGAGTTGGGTGAACAATAATCATTGAACAGCTGTTTGTCGCTTAAATTACTGAATGAATCCTTTTCCATGCTGTGTGATCTCCATAAGCTAGTCAGAGACTATATATGGAATAATGTATTCACTGACTATTTTGCATCCATGTTCAGTGAATGATTTGCAAAGCATTCTGGAGGTTATTTGGCCAACTCCAGTGTTTATGGACTACAGAGAGCTCCTGCTGTATCAATGCACTTATCTGATTTCCTTTCTGTCCAAAGAAACATCACTCTCGAGGGACACGGGGCCAAATTAATCTTTGCTGTTAACTCTGTGGAAATCAACAGAACTTACACCCAGGGTGAATTTGGCCTGTGATGTTATGAGACGTGTCACATTGATTTTTCCTGCCTTGATTTGTGTATGAAAGGCATATGACAGTGCTGTGAGATCAAACTCCTCCCCTGTGTTTTATTACAGAAAAGACTCTTTCATTTGTTTAAAACTAAATGGGGGAAAGAAAGGAATATTAAAAAGGAAGAAAGAAAAGCAAGTCAAGCCTGTATACTTTTTCTTCCTTTTACCAGGAGGCCATGGGCAAAACCTCTGGGATAATAATACTTAGCTCTTTCCCAGCAGTTTCCATCCAAGGATCCCAAAGCACTTTATAAACATGAATTCAGCCTCACTACGCTCACATGAGACAGATAAATATTATTAACCCTCTCTTACATCAGGGTATACGGAAGCCTTGGGAGGTTAACAGGCATATTGAAAGCCCAGCATCATGCAGCAAGTTAGTGGTATGGTTGGGAATAGAACCCAGGAGCATTGCACTGCTTTCACAGTAACAACTAGTTTGGACTCCCACCTAGGAAGTGCTGAGTGAAGGTGGAAGCCTTTGAAAATACAAAGGAATCTGTTTAAAAACTGGGATTTGCTTTCCAAGTAAAGATAGTGATCATGTTGCACTCTCCCCATCTCTCTAAGCATGACAGAGGTGTCACCCCAGGGAAAAACACAACAAGATCATTGGGGATATCATTTATAAAGTTTTGGTAGTATGAAGTGAATTTTTACACCGCACTGGAAACTGTAAGGGGAAAAAAATGGCAATAAAACAATATGACACAAAAAGAGAGAGCTTATCTCTGGAATGTAGGGAACTGGCTGGGCCAGTGAGGGAAGAGGGAATGCGCAGATGGAGGAATATAAAGAAACACATCTGGGCAAGACAGCTCTGTGTGTGTGTGTGTGCGTGTGCATGTGTGTGTGTGTGTGTGTGTGTGTGCGTGTGCATGTGTGTGTGTGTGTGTGCGCGCGCACGCACGCGCTCAGTTGGAAACTAAAGACAGTTTTGCAGAGATCCCAGGTTCGGAATTTCCCACTAAACAACATACAGGGAAAGTTACAAATGCACACAACCCAGAGTTCCTAGTGAAAAATCAGATCTTCCCATCCCTCGACTCTGTACCTGCCCTGGCTGTCTCAGCCTCTGCCCTTTGCTTGCTCAGCATGACCTTCACTCTGTTCCTCGACAATACTTCAGGTTGGTTCATGCAATCCCATCGACCCTCCTTATTTATTTATTTTTTTAGACCATCAACCAAGCAGCCTGCCCCACTGACCGCAAACTCACATATTCTTCTTCTTTTTCCCTGGCAATTAAAGAAAGTAAAATCTAAGACTGAGCAAATCAATGTTTACAGATTTGTAATAAGTTTCTTTCTACTTATTTATTTATTTTCTCTTTAGTCACTAAAGAAGCAGCAGCAACTGGCAAGAAGCAGTTGTTGCCAGAGGGTGAATCATAGCTATATTGATTTGATTATGTAAAAGCTCAGAGGAACCTAAAGCCAGATACAGAAATATCTCATAGTCCAAACCCTATGGGACACACACTAGTAAAAAAGCAATCTTTATATTGTTCCTGATAAAAGCATCATTAGTTTCCTCACAGCGAAACCATTTCTCTGCTGATACAGTATATGGTTTTCTTTTTCTCTAGAATCCACTCAGACATAATTAACACTCGGTTACTAGACTTCAGCTTCCCTCCGGAGTGTGCCGTTTCGAGGTTGGAGAGAGAGAAAGAGAGAGCGTAGTTGAATCAATCAAACATTTGTCTTATAGGGGATCTTGCTTTATAGTAACTATGATGGTGTATAAGTCAGACCCAGAGCTGTGGCACCCTCTTCTGGGCCCTCAGCTCGTTCAGGATCCTGAGTAAGCCATAAACTAAACAATCCCGGAATCTCTTTCACTCTTTTAACTTTTCCTTGTGTAATTCTATCCCAGACACCACACCACAACAAAGGCATGAAATCACACATGCACAGTCACAAAGAGCTGCACAGACAGACGTGTTTCTTGCTTGTCATAACAAAGTGCTCTAATGTTTCGCTTTCTGCAAAGCAGCCCGTCACAGGCACCCCAGCTAACCAGAAAATCTCTCTTGCTGTTGCTGGTTTGAGGGTGGGGTGAGGGGATTAAGTTAAAAGATGACACAAAACTTAAACTTCACAGAGTCTTATTTGTGCTTCTGTTTCCTTTGCCATGTTATTAATACCTGGACAGCATGAAATCAGCATAGGCAAACTCATTAATCTCACACAGGGAGAGTCTGTACGTTCATGGGGTGGATTTTTCTGTACGTACCAAAGAGAAAATATGATCCCATCATCCAGAGGCCTCACCTGTGTGGATATGACTTCATGATGGAGAAAGAGTTGATTGTAAGTGAGTTTACCTCACTCAACTTTGGTTCTTTTTAAATTTCACTCTTCTGTTAGCCCAATCAAAGGAAAGTGTGGGTGAATTTTAACATCCCATGCTCTGAACCTATACACAAGACTTTTCTGGGAGAGGTTGTATCTCTTGAACCTAAAGTATGACCTTGTTCCTGTAAAGTAGTGCCCAGTAACACTACTAGCTACAGCATCAAGTACTTCAGAAAGGCAGACTCAGAAAGGTTTAACTAGGGTAAGGAAAAAGAAAGAAATCATTTCAATCCTTACACCTGTCTTCTCTTCAAGTCAGCGTGAGGACTCCTCAAGGAAATCTTAAGACATCTGGGAGTTTTGCTGAAAACTCTGAAGTGGTCAGACACATTCTCCAGGAAAGGACTCTGGTAAACGTCACTCTGCACACAAAGTCCAAAGGCAATGATATTTTTACAGTATTTTACCAAGCCGCAGAAGGATTCTGCCTGCTGAAGCGTCACTAACATACGAGTATTTTCCACCTCACCTTCCACCTCCAAAACTGCCTGATGATTGTGGCACTCTTAACTGGCAAATTCTGACTTCTTCCCTTTGTGCTAGGTTCATTGTTAGCTACTCAGGGCTGTTCCAGTGGCTGCATCCCCACTGACACGTCCCTTGCACTCTTCAGAAATCACAACATAACCACGGGCCAAATCCAGCACAGACCGTCAGACAGGGTAGAATCCGATGCAGTGCTGAGCTCCCTCAGCTCCCAGTGAAGTTCCAACATGTCTGTCCTCTGTGGGAACTGAGGCAGCTGCACACCTTTCGGGATTGTACTCACAATGAAATCCATTATCACCTTCTCCCGATAGCTGCAGGGTGGGGGCAACACTCTTCAACACCAGCTTCTTATTGCTGGAGAACTGAAACAATAAGCCCCCTGTATTCTTTACCAAAGGAAGCTACTGAGCAAGCCTGTATTATGGTACTGTGCTTTTGTTTTGTATTCTGAAAGTTTTGAAGCAGCACGTATGAGTTAGGAGTCTGCTCCCACACCCTTTGCGGACAATAGCTCTTTGGACAGTAACTTCAGTGAGAGAAGAATTAGGCTTGGATATAGCCCTTGCATTCCATGTAAACTACCAGGGTAGTCCTGGGTGTCCGGGAAGATATACCCATCAAAATTATCAGTAGATACATGTCCCTGCAGTTCTCCTATCATTCAAAAGATATGGCCCAGCCCCCAGTTGTGACCAAGGACACCCAGCTCATCTGACAGGGAGGAGGCACTGAGAGAGTGCTCAATCAATCCTAGAACCTTTCCTTGCCAATCCCATCTGAAGACTGCTCAGACTGTCCAGTCTGCCTATGGGTCCCAAGGGATGTTTGCGCAGGTGGTTAACCACAACCCATTTGCCTATGCCACACCTGATGATGCCAACTCTTGTGTTTTTATTCAGAGTCTCACAAAATTTTGTGAGACTCTGAATAAAGCCACGGCTCCTGGAGTCATGACTGGAAGAACCTCAGCCTTCATTTTAAAACAAAGTAAGTTTCTGGACTTCATAGCTGTGGAGACAAGCCTGAGAATGTGAGCCGAGTGCAACCTAAAGGCTCAGAAATCACAAAACTGGTATTTTGAAAAATCATATGGCTTTTAAGCCAATGGAATGATATTAGGGGCACCTGACTCATGATTTTTGAATGCTTGGGGTTGGCACTACTGCCTTTGCCCTGGGGAAGCGCTGGCCTAGAAGCCACTATGTTACCACTGGATGCCCCTTCACTAACTGGCTTTGGCACAGTTTTGCACCAGTGGAGTAGCACAAAGCTATCCTAATGCACCAGAGGCTCTGCTCCTTGCTTTTCACTATCCCGTGGTCAGTGCCCAGGCAAAGCACAAATTAAGATTTCAGTTACTCACACATCCAGGTATGTTATTGCAAGACAGCTGTACTTGAAGCATATTTCTAAGAGTGATTAAGGAACAACAACCTTGATCCTAATATATTGCTGTGTTTTGTAGAGAAGCAGAATAAACAAATGCTTTTAGTTTGTGTGTTT
This sequence comes from Dermatemys mawii, assembly GCA_007922305.1. NCBI lineage: Eukaryota > Metazoa > Chordata > Testudines > Dermatemydidae > Dermatemys > Dermatemys mawii. The sequence goes on along the minus strand of ML677339.1, from coordinate 27,138,820 downwards.
GTTCAGGTCCCTATCCATAAACCTCACTGTCATTTAAACTAAAATTATAAACCAAATTTTTTATTATATCAAACTTCACAAGAAAATATGGGCCCAAGCTGCAGAATTCAGAACTTACTCTGGCTTTCAAGCATCCAAAACTTCAGGAGTTCTTGTGACCCAGTACTTTAGTTTAGCACTTCATATTTTATAGACACGTTTGGGCTGCTTTTGTTCAAGCCTGGATGCAAATGGCCTCAAGGAAATGCTTTTACAGCTGAGTATCACTGGAGTGCAACAGCATCCTGGCGGCGTCCTGTCATGGCCCCCCTGTGGGATCTAGGAGAGGAAGTGGCTTAAGGGCCAGTTATGCTGGCTCTGCAACACTGGAGGATTCCCCTACACAGTGGAATTGTAGTTGGCTCTCAGTTATACCCAGGACACTTCACGACCAATTAGCATTATTCATAATTTTCATTACAGTGGCACCTACACAACCAACCAAGATAAAAAACTAGGCTACTCACTGCACACACACACACACAACTAAACGACTTGCCCAAAGTCACACAGAAAGTCCCTAGCAGAGTTACAAAGTGAACACAGGTCTCCTGGGTAATTCCCTAGGGACTTAAATATAAGAATAAATTTCCTAACCAATATAACTACAGGGAGAATTTGGCCTTAGTTGTCAAAGCTATGCATGCAAAATATCCATCAAAGGGTAACAGCTAATGCACAAGTATTCACATAGATGCACAGTCTTTGCACACACATGATTCATTCCCATGTAAGCAATATCAGTTTTATACATACATCTGCATATTTTGCCTGTCTAAGCACATGAGATGGTACAATACAGAACAATGCAATACAAAAACAGAAACAGAGTTACCATCAGTTTTCTTTGGAACCGGCATCTCGGCAACCTTCTCTCCATGTACCACTAGAGAGTGTGATCTGAAATTGCTCCAAAATTTTCCCTCCCCTGGGAGCTAGTATACTGGTTTCTACTGCTGGTGACTCCTGCACCTCCTTATGCTAAACAGCAGCCTGGAAATAATTTGAATCATAAAGTCATAACCCCCTAAAAATAGAGGTTTGTAATGGAAATACTGACGGACCCTTTAACTAGAGTAGTTTTAGAGGGGAACCGCAACAATAAATAATAGCCCACAAAACCAGATCACAAGCTACCTTATTTGAATACATCTGTGTTTATTTTTCAAATGACATTTGTGCTGCCTGCTAGATGTAAGTCCATCTAAATTAAGTTACACAGGATGTATTTCTTTTCCTATGCTATGCATTGCAACAAGCTGGGCTCTCTCTGTATCTGAGTCAGGCATTGGTAATAGCATCAAGAAAGATCTAAGGCCAAATTTATCAACATCTGTGGAGTTCCACTGGGGCTATATCTGGGCCCTAGTTCTTACAAGTCTTAACAAGTGAGAGCATGGCTAAATGTTATTGGTTAGAGTTCACACACAAATACCAATACGTATTGGTTTGTCTTGTATATATCCACTTGACTAAAAAAAACTACCAACCCTTTTTTGGAAAAGGTGTTTCTCATATTAGAAAAATTTCAGTTGATTGGCTTAGACTCTAAGAATTAACAAATCTGAAAATATGCCCTGGCTAACAGCTTTAATAGATTTGTCTTGCTGCTCCCCAGTCTCCACCCCTTCAAAAATAAAACAAACCCAAACTATAAATCCAGGCCACTGAAATGGAGATCAGTCACACATCACAGAACAATGGGTTTATGGGTGAAACATGGGCTTGCTAATTTCTAGAACAAATTATTGTGCTTTATTTAATGCAGTTCCATTTATGCACTTTTAGTTACAAGGAATTTAAAAAAACTACAGACTGATTCTAATTCAATTTTTTTTCCCAAAGTGCTCTTGATATAAAACATTTAGCTGAAAATGTGCCAGGAAATCCCTTTCATTAAAGTAAACACTGATACAGTCATTGTGAAGTTATCTCACTTATAGTATCAATGATCTTTAGTAGAGTTGTTTTATTCTCAGAATAACATTTCTGCCTGTGAAGTCTGGAGTCAATATTTAACAGATTTAGGTCAGATTTAGCAATAGGATTTTGTAAAAACCTGGCATGATTAAACTCTGTATAAGGCTCAAAAAGTAGATTCAAAGATTACAAAATGAACATTTTCATGAATATGCATGTCTCATAAATATTTGAGAAAAAAATGAAATGAGACCTAATATCTTTAAACCACTAATTAATATTCTTTAGATAGGACAATCCCGAATAAATGTTAAATAAATGTGTTTTTAATAAAACAAACCAAAGAAAATCATTTTTATACTTTGGAAATATTATCAAGATTAACAAAATCATACTAGTCCATTATAAGATTTGAGAATCAGTCAATAACACCACTTATTCTCATCAGTATTATAGTAAAGTACTTGCCTGTACTGCCTGTTGCACAAGAAAGATGGTTGTTTGATTCCCAGCATGGTTGCGTTCCAGTGTTTCAGACAGTGCATGAATTTAAGAGCACTTCTCCTTGAGAAAGTGAAAACCCTGAGTAATATTAGGTTAGAGGAACATGTTGAAGATGGCCTGTGCTGATGATCATTGGGGAGAGTCTCCTTTGATTGGGAATGCCTACAGTGGTTGACCCAGTTGCAAAAGTTGACCTGATCTAGGGCTGATCAAATAGTGAATCACAAAACATTTTGTAAATGGATGCAGTAAGTTCATCTTGTTGTTATTCTTGGGGAACACATTAGTTGTACATGGTGATTATTTGTATTTCCGGTTTATTGATTAAAAATTTCATAGATCCCAAAAGTTTCACCACTTTCAGCAAGAATCATCATTCACAGTTTGTATACAAAGGGTCATATTAGTTATTTGCTACATGCTGTTCTCTTGTTGAAAATATTTCAGGTGTCCAATTGGAGAGCAGAAAAAATATGTTACAGGCGTGTCACATCTTGCGTGAGGGTTCCGTTCTGCGGTTACCGCATAAAGCGGAAACCACGTATAGCCAAAACCCATTGACTTCAATGGGAGGTGAAATTGCGCCCCCTGCAGGAAGCTTTTTTAAAAAATTCCTTTCTTTTTTTGTTTTTGAGGACCACGTAAAGTGGAAAGCGCGTAAGTTGAATCAGCGTAAGACACGACATGCCTGTATTTAGGTATTTAGATGTGCAGTCTCACACAGTGAATGATGTAATGGCTCAGTTGTGAGCCCAGCTTCCTCACACAGAGAGCAACAAACTTATTCCTCTGCATATACTATCCATACCTGCAGAGTCTGCTCGGGGTGATTGTCCACCACCTGAGAGGTGGCAGGAAGGGACATGGAACGAGTGGCACTGTGGCTCTGCCCATCCAACGTACAGGTTCACACAACAGAGTTGTTTCAGAGGGAGAATGAAGCTGTGCCAGCAAGAGGGAAAGCAGGGACCAGATTGCAACTCTCCAAATGGCAGTCTGGTTCCTGCCTTGCTCCTGGAGTAGGGTAACCATGAACTGCCCTTACACAAGCTGTAATGTAAGGCTGCAATCTAGCCTTACATGAACAGCTTGCAAACAAATCACAGTAAACTGATGAATATTTACAGATAATAACCATTCCCATGTCCAAACCACCCCTCCCTCAACTCAGGAGTAGTTCATGAACAATTCACAAAACAAAACTTATCAGATAATTGAACTGTAACAAACAGTGTGATCAGCTGTAATGTGGTCAACAGGAAAAAAGCAATGTCCCAAAGGCAGGCAAAGAAGGCAGCTTTTCTCGATTTTGATATGCTGTAGATCTGATTCTGATCTCAGTTAAACAATGTAATTGAGATAGCAGTTTTGTCCCAGTTCTTAAACAGATTCTCAGTTCTTTAGTTTAAATAATTATATTCTGAGCATATATCACATTTCTCTCATAAGGAAACTGAGCTATTTTATAGTATTCAGTGTTCCAGATAAACTAAGAACCAACTAAAAACTTTATCCCAAATTCAAAATAAACTTGAAATATATTTTGAGTGTTCATATGAATAAGTGATTACCAATACGAGTAAAGGTTTCACAATCTAGCTCACGACTTTTTTAAAGTTTACATATTTTTTAAAATTTGTTCACTGTTCTGTACTTCCTGATTTTGACTAGTAGTTGAAATACGAAAATATCAGAAAAAAGACTTTATCTGATTAACTGAAACTTCTTGTCAAACCAGCTTTGTCATATCCTTTGAGTACTATGTTGCATTGTCCTTTTAAAGCCAGATAGTCTTCAAATCTAACTGACATTTCTTTCTCTGTGCTTGGAGATTGGGAATTCAGACCATTTGCTGTTTCCTGAAGGGTGTCAGACATCAGGCTTGGAAAAGACACAGTCTTGCGTGCAGCATTTCCCAAGCATGTTGGCTGGCTCCTCCCTTCATAAGGAATCAGACTTGATTAGAAGTGGCCTAATAATGCCATTTCATTAATTTGGAACATTATCTTAGGATTCATTATTCAAAGAACTTTTTTAAATGCCTCCAAAACACACAACTCACTCATGACCAACCCACCTCAGGAGGTCAATATAATTTATGCAACCCGGGCCTCTATATACTTTGTTCAAAGTCCTATGACATCTTCAGAGAAATGTTGTTATAGTCTTTCCTTCACATTATTAATTATTATTATTAATGATAATAAATAATAATAATACAGGAGTGCCTATAAGCCTCAATACAGATTAAAAAAATTCTAAATGAAATTTTTCACAAAGAGGGTCTGTTTGCCACAGAAAAATTCAATTTTTCATAAAAAAGTAATGTCTCAAAACCAAAATATCTGATCTGAAAATATTTTGATTTGGATATGCTGCCATAGTGCCTTATTGCCTCATGTCCCCATTCACCTCTATGGTCTAGGCTCAGCCTATATCTCCCATGATGCACTGCATCCCTCTCCCAATCCAAATAGTTTGATTTTTAGCCAGAAGTTTCTGGTATTTGAATTTCCACTGAAGAAATCAACATTTTCTGTGGAAAATAAACCCATTTTTCGACCACCTTTACACAGCACTGTAGTGGTAGGCATGGGGGGAAGCACATAGCTAAAGACAGTCTCTGCCCTCAAAAGTTCACAACCTAAATACACAAGATGGGAAAATTATTCCTATGCTTAGGGTAGGGAGCTGTAGTGTGAAGATTAAATGATCTGCCCAGTCCACATACAAAGTTTGTGGCAGAACCATAAATTGAATTAAAATTGCCTGAGTCCCAGTCTAGGCCTAACCTTAAGGAAATCACTGAGCTCATGAGATTGCCAGAAAAAACAGGCTCAGATAAGCCTAAATACGCTTTCTAATTTGGGGATTTTCAACCGAACTGAACAATATTTTTGGAGGTCCATCACTATTCTTTTATGAACAAGAAATACTTGTTCATCACTGTAACTATTTATTACAAGAAAATGCTGGTCTCTCCCCTCCCCCATATGTTCCCTGGTGAAACAACTCAGTAGTTTTACTAGTTATATTCAGAATCACTTGATGATTAGAGCTTCTGTTGCATTTTTCAAAACGGTACAGAGAATAGGTTTCCTTCCAAAGGAATGTTGTTAAAGATTCAAAAAATGATATTAAATCTCTGTTCAACAAGCAGAGAGCAACATCCCTAACGAAATGCAGCCAAGGTACATTAAAAATAAACAACAGATAAGAAAGGAATTTAGCTATTACTCTTTCAGGGGATTATAGTTAAAATGATTTTTAAAAAATACTTTACATTTATAGTTTGTGAAGAGCCTTCCAAACTGCTGAAGATAATGAATGTTACATTTATCTGTTAGTGATTACATGTGTAGATGCAGAAGCAGCTGACCTCTCTGTGTCCAATGGCTTCCTGCTAACAGGCCTTGTTCTTTTCTTACTTTTGAAATGGGAAGGCAACTTTTCAAACCACAGCTTAGAAACTCACACATGTGATTGGTGCAAGTGCAAGGCCCACATCTGTTCATTCTAATAGACATTTGCACATAGTATTTCCTTAGTTAGTTGTGAAGAGGCCTGATTTATACAGTAAACTGTCCAATTAAAAGGCATTCATGCATATTTTGTGCAGGGAAATGTGTGCATGCAGTTTTATGGGTGCAAATTTTAGTGACCACTTTTAATAACTTGGCTCCTATTGTTTTGACACTCTTAACTGGGGGGCAAATAGAGGTGCAGAATTGGAAGAAATTTGGGATCTATGAAAGTTGCACCATGTCCCTCCCTAACTTCAACTAGTTAGGTTGTATCTAACTTTTGGTCTCACATCCTCATGAGGTGAAAATGTGCCTTACAAACAATATTTCTCATAGGAAACTGGCAAATATCAGCATTTTAGATACTAGAACAAAGAGCATCCTATACATAGGTAGAGATGTTAGCTACATTTTAATAAAATGCAAGAAGCAGTTCCAGCTACATGGTGTAAGACTGGCAAACAGAGGTTCAGGACAGCTAAACTGATTAGCAGGAGCTCATGCTCAACGGACACACAGCACTGGTTAAAAAAAAATAACAAGAGACTGTAAAGCAGTGGTAGGCCAAGACAATGACTAGGGGGACAAAAGCTGAGGTTGGGAAAGGTCAGATTGCTGGAAATTTCTGAAGGGTGGAAAAAGAGGACTTCCTCTTTCCATTCATCCATCCACCCAATCCCCTGAGTGGATTTTGATGGTTCTGGGAATTTGAACACCATGGGCTATATCCTGATTCTATTGAACTCAATGGGAGTTTTGCCATTGATGTCAATGGAGCCAGGATTTCACCCCATGTATTATAATGCACAGTACTTGACCCTACGTAAGTCAACCATACAAAATCCTGTGTGATGCTCCTGAAATGCACGTATGTTTAAGAAGCACATTTTTAAAATTGTCACATAAATGTTCTCAAAGCATCTGCAGTGGTTATAATGAAAATAAAATATGACCCAATCTATATTGCCAAATGGAAAGATAGAGGTAGAGAAGAGATCTGCATTTCTTTTCCTTACTGATTCTGCAGTATTTCTAGATAAGGAGAAAGTGAACTATGACCAAGCAAAAAGAACGCGGAGTACTTGTGGCACCTTAGAATCTAACAAATTTATTTGGGCATAAGGTTTTGTGGGCTATAAAACCCACATCATCAGATGCAAAGAGTGGACCATACAGTAGGATTATATATACAGAGAAAATGAAAAGGTGGAGAGTGCCATACCAACTTTAAGAAACTAATCAATTAAGTTGAGCTATTATTAGCTGGAGAAAAAAAACTTTTGTAGTGATTTAAAACAGTTGATAAGAAGGTGTGAGTAACAGTAGGAGGAAACTTAGCATGAGGAAATAGATTTCAGTTTTTGTAATAACCCAGCCACTCCCACTCTTTATTCAAGCCTAATTTAATGGTACCCAGTTCGCAAATTAATTCCAGTTCAACAGTTTCTTGTTGGAGTCTGTTTTTGAAGGTTTTTGTTGAAGAATTGCCACTTTTAAGTCTGTTACTGAGTGACCAGAGAGATTGAAGTGTTCTCCTACTGGTTTTGGAATGTTATGATTCCTGATGTCAGATTTGTGTCCGTTTATTCTTTTGCATAGAGACTATCCAGTTTGGCCAATGTACATGGCAGAGGGGCATCGCTGGCACATGATGGCATATATCACATTGGTAGATGTGCAGGTGAATGAGCCCCTGATGGTTGGCTTATGTGATTAGGTCCTATGATGGTGTCACTTGAATAGATATGTGAACAGAGTTGGCCCTGGGCTTTGTTGCAAGAATAGGTTTCTGGGTTAGTGTTTTTGTTGTGCAGTGTGTGGTTGCTGGTGAGTATTTGCTTCAGCTTGGGGGCTGTCTGTAAGAAAGGACTGATCTGTCTCCCAAGATCTGTGAGACTGAGGGATCATCCTTCAGGATAAGTTATAGATCTTTGATGATTTGTTGGAGAAGTTTTAGTTGGGGTGAAGATGATGGTTAGTGGCGTTCTGTTATTTTCTTTGTTGGGCCTGTCCTGTAATAGGTGGATGAAATGGGGTCTCTTAGAGCCAGGCTGTGAATTACTTATTAGCACTAGTGAGCATTTCCTCAAACATGTAGTCCCACTGGGGGCACTGTATAAGGGATTCACCATCTGGGCCTCAATGAACAGTTTTAGGGAGCAAACTGCAGGAGGTTTATGGCAAATAAATGTAAAGCTGTTCTATGTGGCCTACAGAAAGTGAGTTTAGTGGTCACAGTCCAGTTCGCAGTGGGCATAGGTAGAATCATAAAATCATAGGACTGAAATCCCCTCCAAGCCAATAATGGAGCACATTGGTTAGGGCAGTGAAAAAGCTACACTATGCCAGTTCTGTAGATAAACAGATTACACACACACACACATATATATATATATATATGTACACACATATATACACACATATATACACAGCTACAGATGAAAATGCCAATATTTCATGCATGTGTAGGCCTCCTCTCCCGTCCCACACCTAGTGTCAGTTCTGTGCCATAAAATCCATGTGGAGGATTGGAAAGTTGATGGAAGGTCAAGGCTATCAAATAATGCCAACTGTTTTCAGAATAAACTTACATTTACCAGTATCTCTTCTTTTAAAACCTATTTAAACTTAAAACAAGACAACTAAAGTGTTCTGTATGAGATGGCCCCCTCCATTCTCTCCACCCCCACTCATTCTGCACTGATTAATTTCTACTGTAATAAGGATTTTGAGGGAGCTGTATTTTATAATACCTGGATTATATATTGGTGCGATGCTTCAGCTATATATGACATTAGTGTGATCTAGTGCTTAGAGTAAGGGTGTAGGAGTCAGGACATCTGGGTTCCAGTCTGGTTTCTGAAGAGTGACATTAGACCAGTCCCTTACCCATCTGTAAAATGGATGAAATTTTGATTCCCAGCTGACTCAGACAGGTGCTGAGAAGCCTATTTAATGAATTTGCAGAGATATTGGGGTGAAATGTACTGGATCTCCCTGTCTTTGTAGGTATTTATATGGCTCCCAATATTGTAGTATTTGAGTACCTAACATGCAAAGTTGTTATTATCTATACTCGTACTATTTATATGCAAGCAAAAAACAAACAAAAGTAATCCGGATATATAAAGAAATAATGGAAACACACATAAAAACACCAAGTCAAATGAAAATTAACTTTAAACATTTGCACTCTGTAGTATATCATGTTCACACAACCAATTAAAAGACATGCCATCTCGTTTGGAAAATATGTATTGATTTCCCAGTTCATCAGATTGGCTTGATGTGTCCTTCAGTGACTCCTATGACATCATCAATATTTTTCTATTTAGAATAATGACTTATTTTATATGCCAACAGCTATAAAAAAAGACCATATATATATTTCTAAAGACCATCAGCTTAAAAACCATCTCAATTTCCCTCCTTAACATGCAGTATTTGTTATACAGCTTTAAAAAAATGTTTGAATCTTGTCATGGGACTCATTTAGAGACTACGGTAGATTTGTTTAGTTTATAAACCCACCATTAAATCATGTTTCCTCTATTAGAAGTTGTCACTTCGGCCTGCATTTGGGGTCCAAATTACAAACATTTTTCTTTTTGAGTATGTAAAATACATTTCAGAGAAAATTTGCCCAGCCCTGCTTTTTCCTTTCTTTCTTCTTTTGGAACCCTCTGTATCTCTTAACCATCTGGATTCCAACTGCTACATGCTATCTCTAAATCTTTCTGTGGAGTCAAAAAGGCAGATATTCAGCTAGCTGTTTACTCTGTTCATTTCACTCATGTACATTTGTCAAGCTACAGTTACAGCTGAACGTCAGCCCAGTTTTTAGCAATGGCATGGAATATTTACATACCCTGGATATATAAGTGCTCTTAATCAATGCTTCCTGTAGGACTGATTGGCATCAGAAATTAAGCAAGATCCTGGCCAGGATCCAGCAATTAAGCAGATCCAATCCAATGTAATTTTTTCCCCTATGATTCTCTTTTTGATTTATTTTTTTGCCAGTCTCTTCCCTCTCCGGTCTTATCCCAGTTTGAAGTTTCCCTACCCCTACACAGCCACCATTTGGCCATGCTCGCTGGGGAACCATCTCTTGCAGGCTACAGATTTTTCCAGTTGAGGAACCTGCTTGGATCCTGAAATCGAGATCTCACAAAAGGGAAGTTTGGGTCAAACCTGCCACTTCATGACAGTCTTATTTTGCTTCTCCTATCTACACATCTCTTGGAATACAGGTCATGTGTCACTGCAAATGTACCTTTGTGCCAGTGGGGCTAAGCTGAGCTCTGGAAAGCTAAGCTCTCCTGTCTTGCCAGTAAGTGTCAGTGTTGAATGACACAAGTCTTGTCCTATCTCCTTGGAACTGAGAGCACTACAATTTCTGCCCCTGGGAGATATAAAGGTTTGATGCTGGGATTGACTCCCAGGTAGATTTCAGAGCACTTTCCTGTGGGTCTAACTTCACACCTTTTCAGTGATGATTGTAGAACTCTGAAGAAGAAAAAAACAATGTATCTGCCCCAAAATTCATTCCTTTATTGAATTATGCTGCAGGCAGGTTAAGTTAGAGAGTTCAATACTCTATTGCAGTGACTTGGTCCCATTTTACTGGGTTATATAAACTGGTCTGAAGTAAATGGCTTCCATGTATTAGAAAGCACAATAGTCTTCTCTGTTCCATATGTGTTCTCCCAAAAGCAATTCCCTTCATTCTGCCTAAGAAGGCAGCTGGTGGAGGACCAATTCTTGACCTATATCTTCTGTACTGCACAGTGTTCAGTCTCCTGGCTCCATGATCAATGAGGGGCAATAAAATCTTGAAGTGGAGGGAAACCTACCTCAGGTGCAGCCAACAGTCTCCACACTCACCACTCAAAATTGAATTGGATGCTTCCTCACTGATATATAAGGCAGCAGAAGGAATGAGGAATGATGCTGGGATCAGGCCAGTGGGATCAGTCAACCTCCTCAGAGTAGTCAATGAGAAAAAAGAGGACAAGTGCCCTCCCCAGCCTGAAAATCTACTGACGTATGTGAAACCAAGTTGTTGGCAGGGACAGAAAGGTCTGATAGGCCAAAAGATCAGCATATCTGAAAATCCAGCCCATGAATTTGGATACATAACCTTAGTTTGAACTCAAGTTTGAAAACTGGTCCATCGTCAAAAAAAAAATGAGCCAATGGAAGATGGAACAAGAACTCAGGAATGGCAGGATTCCAGCCCTGTGAGCAGTACGCTAAATTACACTGCTTCTTTTATATGTGTTTTACCATTCTCTTTCTCTCACCATACCTAGTAAAGGTCAGAGAAAGGCATGGAGACTTTATTTAATACTGACTCTGTCCACTGAGGAAACATTCCATTTCAAACATTATTAAAGCCTGTAATCAGTCATGTTCATCCTTGGCTATATTCTTTCCAGGGAAGTGTTCCTCTGAATATGAAAAAGTGGCCCAAACAAAACACAGTGCTCTGGATGACATCTGACCATAATCATCTACAGTGGCAATTTATTTTGATGTATACTGCATCCTTCTGTTCATGGACTGAATCCCAGTGTCTCTCATTTCCCTTTTTCCAATGGGACAGTGGCTAAAACCAAGGATATTTTCTACCAAAACTTGAAATGCCTTTATTCATTTCATTGCCTGAGTCTTTTTCATGTAAGATGTGCTAAATATTTTTTTGTTGTTGTTTGTTGCCACCTGACATACTATGTTACATTCATCTACATTAAGCTATATTATCCATGTATTGGCCTTGTCACTGATCCCAAAAGCTCTCAATCTATTAGCATTGTTTCTCATCATTTGCTAAATTACACCCAACTCATTTATAGATATTATACTAAAAAAAAAAAAAAAAAGTCTTCAAACCAATCCCTGGCACATCCCCTTTCCGACAATCTCTTCCCAAGGAGAAAATTGAACATTTAGGACCAGTCCGCATGGCAGTGAAACCTTTCTACAAACAAACCATTCACACCTGGTATGTCTGATCAGCATGACAAAGATTTGCATCTTATAAAACCATGATACCGACAGTCTACGACTCACCAAACCAGGAAAAACAGATCATGTCCTCATTAAATTATGCTAGAACTGTAACAACAAAACTTGTGTTTAAACATAGTTCTTGCTAGAATGGTCTCAACCATAGTGTGAAAACGGACCTAGAGTCACTCTCTGAATTTCTTTTGTTTTAAATATTCTTTTCTACTGAGTTTGTAAAGAAACAATACAAATACCATCCCTACGTTCCATTCTCACAGGAGACTTTTGGGATAAATCATCATTACAAACAAATCTATTTCCAACTTCCATGTGAAAGCAAGTTTATAGGCTGACATTTCTGGGGTCTTCTAGGTGAAACAATAGCTTATTTTTTTTATTTAAGGCCAAAATTTATCCTCTGATTGTGTGTGCATGGCTCCCATTAAGTCAATGAAAATTTCAATTAATTATTTAGCTTAGTTTAAAAGGATGTATAACTAGAAGTAATTAGATGAAATGAAGAAAATAAAAAGTTAGATTGAATATCAGAAGAAGATTCCAGGCAGTGAGCTCTATCTATCCATGTTTTTATGGCCCCTGATCCCACAAAGGACTTAAGCATATGTGGAATTTTAAGCATGTGAATGGTGCTATTCATGAGCTTAAAGTCACACATGTGCTTAAAATATTTGGCTGGACCAGGGCTATAATGTGCCCATCACCACAACATTATACTATGCAACAATCTCCCAAGGGCAGTGACCACTTGGCACATTTAAAACTAGACTAGACAAAACATTAATAAATATAGAATAGGAATCAATACTGCACGAGCTGAGAGATGCATTACTAGATTGCCTAACTAGGCCTTTAACATCCCCAGAGTCTCTGACGCCATTATTTTGTTCCTACAGACCATTTTCCAGTTGCAGGACAGGGAAGAGAGAGAAGTGGTAGGAGGTGAGAAATAGCACTTGCTTTTGAGATGTCAGTTCGCTTTCTTACCCATTTGGCTCATGTGCCATGATTCTTTAACATAGCCAATAATCTTCGGGGTGGAATTTACAGTGAGTCTGCATGCCCTTCTTTCTTGGCACTTACAACCACAAAGTGAGTTAAAACAGCTTTTTAAGGTATTTGGAATATCCCCTACACTACATCCTCTAGAAGAGATGGAGAAATCTCCAGTTGTTAATGAAACTCACTGTGAGTGTGTGTTTCTATGATTTGGATATGGAAAAAGCAAACATTGTGGGTCTAATCCCAATTATACTGAAGGTATAGCCATTGCTATTAGTGGGAGGAGGAGGAGCAGGTCCCACATGTTAACAGTAATCTAGATTCCCTAATGCTATTTAAGTCAGTAACAGGAAACACAAACAAATAATACAAATAGACACTGCCAACGGAGAGATTAATTCATTATAATCTAATTCCACAACATTTTGAATTTTTCTTTCTAAGGCAGTAAAAGAATGTGCTCCTTTCATGTAGTCTGTGAGTATAGTATATTAACCTTAAAAAAAGCCTCTGCGAACATTATTTATTTACCTTCAGCATAGCATAAAACCCTGAATCAGATGTCCCCAAAATAATGACAGTGAAAACTCAAAGATCCAGAGGGTAATATGTTAACCACACAATGTTCAGAAGTGTTCAGTAGATGCACTGGTGTGTGCATATTCCAAACTACAGCAGCAGAAATGATGGCAAAGCCTTTATGTTATCTGATAATATAGCTCTTTGAAACACTGCTGGCGGACTCTCTCTCTCTCTACATCTTGTCACACAGGACAACGAATGGGACAGGGCCTCTATGCTTCTCAATTCATAGACATGACATACAATACAGCAAGCCAGCTTTATAAAGGCCCACTGAATGAATCTCTCTCTGCCTGCAAGGAAAATTTAATTGGATTTCTTTATGGGTTGCAACAATCCAATGAAAAATGATGTAAGAATAGCAAGATTCCATTTCAGCATGCGTTTGAATAATAATTTTTTAAAAAAGAATTCTTCACACACACACACACAGTTCAAAAATGAAAACAACATAAACCAGCAGTTTTCAACCCACATAGATCATGCAGTCCAACTTTATTCTCAACTGCATGGATATTGTTTATGTCATTGTCCCAGCTCAGTATATAAGTGCAAAAACTATAAACCAGTTCATGTGAATTTAGAGGCTTTCACTGCTTCTGTATTTGACTTTCTGTGTTGCCTTTCATGCTGTACCCATGCTCTAAGCCAAAATGTATTCCTCATGCAGAAAAGAAAAGAAAAACATGGCTCTATCCAGCTATCAGATGCACCTCAATGAATAATGATGAACCTGAGCACTATAGTTTGGGGTTCTTGTGTACTACTTAGATTTTTCTGTGCTTTTCATGACAATCTCTGTGTTATTTAACGTGATATTAAATTCAGTTTAATTGACTTCACTGTTCCATTTTCATTTTTCAGTATGCCACAGATTTTTGGACTAGGAAAATACAAGCTCACTGTAAAGTTTTCAGTCGTTTTCATGAGATTTTGGCAGCTGAATAAGGGAAAACTTGAGCTTTTGGCACTCAAAATATGAGAGGCAGTTTAACACTGTTGGATAAACACAGCAGCTGTATAATTCTGCTAAAATCATCAGCAATGAAAAAAGTTAGCACTATTAACTTTTTGAATTTATCATTAGGTTTCAGAGTCAAATAATCTATTTAGCTGAATGAAGCCTTTCGTGTATCCCAGCACTAATGTTTCAGGCTGTCTGCAAATTCAAGACGGCAACACTCAATTTGTTTAATTTATATTCACTTCATGTTAGGCAAAGTTTTCTTAGCAAAAATCTTATCTAGGTAGTAAAATTCTGCAGAAAAGTTTCATTTTGTGACAAATAACATGGTTGTGGAGTTGCAAAAATTCATGGAGCCCTATCCGTGCACACAAGTTCTTCAATATTTGTTCAAGCAAAACTCCCAAACTAGTCAAAGAAAGAAAATAACTTCAAACAGGAAGTCAAAGAATTTTAGGGCATGATGATGCTAGAACATATCAGCTATCTTGATCTGAATACAGCTTCTAAAACTCCACTGAAAACAAGGCAAGTTGTTCTTTGGCTGGTTGAAATTAAAGCCTAGGGGAGCCTACACAGAGACATTTACACCTAAACCCTCTCTAGGCTAAGAAAATAGGTCACATTTAAAAATGTGTTAATACCCTTTAACTAAACGTATTTTTAAACACTAGTGTAGATACTACCCCAGTGGAAGCTGTTTTCCATAGAATTTTAGAAGATGTTGTCAGATCAAGCTAGCTAACGTGATCTGATATCATGGTACCTTAAATCCTAGCCAAGATAAGGCCTTTGACTTCATCTCTGAAGTTATTTTCTCCCTTTGACTAGTCTGGGAATTTTGCCTGAACAAATGCTGAAGAAAAGTATTAAATCCTATCTACAAAAATTTCAAAACAGGTTAGTTAAAACATGCTTGATAACACATTTTTAAACATGACCTGTTTCCCAGTCTAGACATGTGCACAGTTCTTATTGAGGGTTTTTTTTTATCTTCAGAAGAACAATTTTTTTAATTCTGATCCTCCCAGATATAGAAACCTGATCTCCCTGGCACTAATGAAATAGTCCTCTGCAGTCCTACACCTGAAGAGAAAGGGAGGAAGTACAGTTGAGGGAATGGGGGAGTGGGAACTAGAATAGTAAATAGGTAAAAGGCTTTTTATGAGCTCACTTCTGCTCAGTTGAAGCGAATGGGAATTTTGCTGTGAACTTCAATGAGAGCAATGCTAGGCCTTATGACTTTCAACCACCTACATAAAAAGTTTGTGGTTTTGTTTGTTTGTGTTATTACTTTTTATTAAAAGTGCTAGATAAAGCCCAATTCTCTCCTAGTTGAACTCTAGCAGTCTACTTCAAGAATATTTATCTGCAAGTTGGGATCTCAGACTGAATGCTGATGATACTAGCAACCAGTCTAGTCCACAGGAACAGAGACAGAATCTCTCCCAAACTTGCTGGTTGTTACAAGGAGGACATGTTATCCTATTAACTTCGAAGACTAATTCACTTAAACCCCTTCTCTCCGCTAGGAATGTGGGTTTCCATGTGTCTTTATTTGGCACAGCAGAAGCAATCTGATTGGAAGGTAGATGTGCAGGTTGATAATATAATTGTTTTCTGTATAAATATTGTCATGAAAGCAAAGCATGCATGAGCAGTAGTCTGCATCTGATAATTGGACAGATCTAACTTGCACAAATCAGGCATTTACAAATTAATTACATTTCAGAAAGATTTCTCCAACATCCAAGATTAGAAAGACTCTGGTTTGAAATCTCATTCCTCCCAGTGTTATTATCGTAACATAGACCTTGCCATGTTAGCTAATATCGCATCAATATTTCCACTGTAACTAACCCCCATTTTCAGAGGCTTCTGACTCACATGTATAATATTAGTCCAGAAGGAAACAGAGGGCCAAATTTAAAAAAAATCCTAAAATGTGCCTGCAAAATACAAAAAGACATGCACAAACATCTAATTCTGTATGCAAATATGTATTTGCATGCTCACTTAACATATAATTATATGAGCATGTAATTTTTCAGGTTCAGTTTGATCATCTGTGTTTGAAAATTTAGATCAAAGAGTCTCCATTCAGGAGCCATTTCTTTTTCTTTGCCAAAAGATGTGTAGAGCTGATTTTCCTTTATGCATCTGAGATGAACCTGGTGCCTGAGATGTACTTAGACAAAGACTGGCAACGAAGGATTCATGGGGCTATGCCCCACCTGTTAAATCCTTCCCTTCTCTCAGCAAAGAAACCCTCTTTATAATAGACACCTTTTTTATTTCCTTCTGTTCCACAGTATAAAGGAGAGAGCAGCAGGGGGTAGGTGACATTACAGGGAGAGGCTGCTGGAATCTCAGTACAGACTGGGATGGAGAGGCATGTGGGGTTGTTGGTTCTCCGTGCCTCCATTCTCCTTCCAATGACAGTACAGAATAGAGCTAAGATCAAAGCATGATGCTCTCACACTGTCTTCTCAATGCTCTTTTGGGCAATCTCCAAAGAATCTGAACAGACCTCCATCCCCAGGAGCAGCACCAATGGCCCAAGGTTGAGGGAAGCTAAGGCAGCTGGCAAGCCTCTGATTTCAAGGAGACAACCAGTAGGGGCCTGTGACCTGCACACATAAAATAACGGTAACAATAAGAAACAGCTTGTGAGTCCTGAAATGAATGGGGGCGTGTGTGCCTTGAGAATTTTATTCCCATGACAAGCTTTCTCAGAAGACGTTCCAGTACTAAGTTCAATCTAGCAGGGGGAGGAAATTCTAGCTCCACAGGGTAGCCTCTAACAGCCCCTTGTAGAGCCTAATAGCTTAAGGAGACTCACTCTAGGTTGCCAGACTCCCGTTCTCCTAGCCAGATGGGTGATTAATGAAATGCAAACCTGAAGGTGCGAGGAAGGAGGTGGGGAAACGGCAGGATTGCTGAGGATTTCCTAACCAGTAGTCTGAGTATCAATAAGTATATACAAATATATCTTTTGAAAGAATATATGTAAATAAGCCAAAGAAACGTATACTATATGTAAATGAGCCAAATCTCCATCCTTAGAGGTCTTTAAGGCTCAGCTTGACAAAGCCCTAGCTGGAATGATTCGGTTGGGGCTGGTCCTGCTTTGAGCAGGAGGTTGGACTAGATGACCTCCTGAGGTCTCTTTCAACCCTAAATGTCTAGGATTCTATGAAACACTTACCCAAGAGAGACTATGGTGTCTGTCAAACAGAGGCCAAGTGAAGTCAGTTAAAGTGACCATAGCCTGTTAGTAGACTCTCCCATACAGTAGCTGTGTTTATAGTACTTGCTGCTCTATGCTCACCACAGCTGAGACTTAACCAGATCCCCCATAGTCCTCAGATAGAGCTTCCACTAGGTAAACAAAAGCGTGAGAGGGAAAGTCACCAGCTTCATTAGAAATTGCAATAAACTTTTGGTCTTCTGGATATATTCCTTAAACACAGTCTGTGACACACAATGCATAGCCTACCAGAAGATATTTAGTATTTGATTTTGTTCTCACATGAGTATAAATCAGAAAGTAACTCTACTGAAGTAAATGAGTTTCATCAGAAAAAAACATGATGCAAATGAATGAAGAATCAGGCCCTTCCACCATTTAAAACAAATAAAGCAAAGAAGACCAGCTCCTTAGTTGGTATAAATCAGCATAGCTCCATTTAATTCAATGGAATTAGCCCAGTTTATACCAGCTGAGTATCTGGTCCAGAAGATATGTTTGTAAATGGTTCAAAAAAGAGCCAAGAGTTTGTAGAATAAACCATCAAAATCCAAGTATTTTAGTAGTGAGACTAGCACCTCCACCCCTTCCATTCTTCAGACTAGTCATTGTGCTAGTTTCATGTCCTTCACTAGTCTAGGAATTCACTCTGAATTTCCTAGCTCTGGTAATCTTGACTTTACTTGCATACCAGATTGGATCTGGAAAAGATGGAACATTAACCACAAAATATTGATTAGCTCTAACCTAGTTTATGTGGAGAGGTTTCGGGGGACTGTGGACTGCATAAGATTTAGGAGAAAGGGTGAAACATGGTTTGCAAGAGCCTAAGCAAGGGACTGGATTTGCAAAGGAGCCTAAAGGGACCCAATTTCCATTAAACTTCAGTGATAGATGAGCACCTAGCACCTGATTTTCAAAAGCACTCAGCACGTAGTTCTCAATAATGGGAGTGGAGCTGGTGGGTATTTTTGAAAATATGGCCCCACCTGCTTTAGGCTCCTTTAAAAAGCCAAGCCTAGCTTGCTTGCTTTATTTGCAGGCATTTGTTGGTCACTTGGGAGTTTTCCCAGCGTTTGAAGGATTGTTTTTAGACTGTTGCAGGATTTCCTTGTGGGGTTACGTTAGCCTCACTTTAGATCTAAAGATGTTAATACTGAAAACTGTGTATCAGAGATATTTAGATGGTATGTTTTTGGAGATGAGATCAGCAGTGTAGTTGCTCTTGTTTATCATGATTTCCCACTCTTTGCTTCCCTTCCTCTGTGCTGTTCGAAGCATCTTCTACAAAGGCGCCCTCCTGAAAACACCAAGCAAACTGCTTCCAGCTGTGAGAGGAAGGACTGCTCCATAGTGCCTCTGACAGGGCCACACATGGTACGGCAGGCACTGCCCATCTTAGTCTGCAAGGTTTAGCCACCTGCTTGAGGCAGAGTTTGTGCCGTAAGTTTGGCTTCAATCTCTAAACCATTAAGTAGCAAAACAGCAACTCAGGATTTGACTGTCTGTACATTTAAACCAAGAGGGGGCCTTCAAATGAAGAGAGTGAAATTGGGTGATGTAATATCTTCTATGGGATCAACTTCAGCTGGTGAGCGAGACAAGCTCTCAAGCTACACAGAGCTCTTTTTCAAGGCCTGCAGAAGAGCTCTGTGTAGCTCAAAAGCTTGTCCTTCTCACCAAGAGAAGTTGGTCTAATAACACATATTACCTCACCTACCTTGTGTCTCTCATATACTGAGACCATCATGGCTACAACAATACTGCATACCTTCAAATGAAAGTACTTAATTGCAGCACTAAGTGCAAGGGCCTGACCTGGTTCTGGGTTCGCCTTCAGGAGCTCCAGCTCTCTGTCCCAATCCTACCCAACTCCACCTCTGAGCAAAAGCATGGAGCCTTTTTAACTGGCCTACTGGTTATTAGCAGGGGGCACATTTCTAACTGTGTCTCTTTTCAGCAGCTGGCATCCTATACAGTCAAGGCACCTTTATTT